>OX438762.1:72567575-73167575 GCA_949316455.1 Acleris holmiana | reverse complement strand
ACGAACTGGAATACGATGGATAAGGGAGGTTGTGAAATTTGTGATAGCTTTTTATAAGACAAGGGATGGACTTATTGCTCCAAAAATTATAGTTAAGGATTAGGTCAGAGAGAATTTGGAGTTTGGGAAGAAGAGGATGTTCAGTGAGAAGGGATATTTTATTAAAAACCTATCTGCTAGGTACTGACGACGAAGGGACAGGGGGGCATCCAAAGCCTCCACTTGCAGAGCATTAGTTGGAGACGATTTCATAGCTCCCAGGATAATTCTGAGAGACTGGTATTGGATTTTGTCCAATTTGTGTAAAGCGACTTTACTACAAGGCTCAAGTACGAAGGAGCCATAGTCCAAAATGCTACGGATTAGAGCATTGTATAGCAATTTTTGAGAGTATGGGTGGGCACCCCACCATGCTCCAGAAACGCACCGAAATATATTAATATTGGATTGGCATCTTTGAACTACATAGTTTATGTGTGAAGTCGCCGATAGACGTGAATCCAAGACAACCCCTAAAAACTTTACCTTGCTGGCGATAGGTATTAGATCATTGTTAAAAGCAATGTCAATTGTAGGGATGGATCTCTTCCTGGTGAAAATAATCGTGTTGCTTTTAGACGCGGCTAAGGTCAGACCATGGGAAGAAAGCCATTCCCCCATGTAAAACAAGGCTTGATTGAGGCTGTTAGCGGCAATGTCAATAGACAGAATAGATAGAATAGAGTTTGAAGAAGCTAAATCGTCGGCATATTGCAAAACATTGTAGAACGGATTAACCGCCTCCTCCAAATCTAGTATAGTCTGTATACTCATGAGTATACAGACTATACAGTAGAGGACTTAAAACTGACCCCTGAGGGAGGCCTCTCCAAATAAGTCTAGGAGGGGAATGGGTGTCACGGTACGTTACTTTTATGGATCTTTCCATTAATGTGTTGCACATAAAGTGGGTCAACTTCTCCGGCAGACTCAGATTGGACAACTTTTCCCTGAGTCAGAGAGATCCTGACGTCCGTCATGAGGATGGAAAGGCTGTCCATGGTACCCATTCCCCTACGAAAACCGAATTGACTTCGAGCCAGAATTCCCATGCTCTCTACAAACCACTCAAGACGTTTTTTGATCAAATGTTCCACTATTTTCAGTAAACAGGAGGCAAGGGTGATTGGACGGTAAGAAGATAAGATAGTAGGGTTCTTGCCTGGCTTCAGAATCGGTACGACTAGCTGCTTCTTCCACATCTCTGGCACAAAGCCCACATCAAAGAACGCATTGATTAGGTCAAGGAAAAAGGTTTTGAAATTCAGGCCCGAGTGAATAATAAAGGAATATGGGATATTGTCTAAACCCGGGGCAGAGAGTCGCAGGTGATCTAAAGAAATCACAACCTCCGACATGGAAAACAGTTCATCGAACCAACTATGAGGAACGTGATTAGGATATGTAGAAGGGAGGGAGTTTAGGCTGGGGACTGAGGAGGGAGTGAGGGAGTCTGTGAGATCCTTAAGCCATGTTGAAGGGTCATTGTACACTACTTCAGGAGATCTGGAAGCTCCGCGGAAACGTTTAATTGTCTTCCACAACAATGTGGCAGGAGTACGAGGAGATAAACTTTGACAGAATCTAATCCAACCAATTTTTCCTTTTTTTTAAAAAGTCGCTTGGCTACGGCACCAATTCTTTTCAAAAGCAAAAAATTTGCTATTGTCATAGCCATATAATAAGTTTCTTCCGCTTCCTTTCTGCGCTGGAACATATCGGAGCACTCAGGATCCCACCACGGAGGATAGGGTCTAGAACGTTTGCCTGATTTTTTAATGGGTATGTTTTTGTCGGCCGCAGTCTTTAGGGCGTTCACGAACTTGTCGTGACACTCTAAAGCGTTGACTGGTGATACCGGAGGAAACTCGTTGCAGGCATAATCAGTATCAGTGGCAAATTGGTCCCAGTCTGCTTTATTGAGGGCATAATGCTGCAGGTTAGGAGGTGGACTTGGCTGAGAGAAGGCCGAAGGAGAAGATATTAGAATAGGAAGGTGGTCGCTACTGTGGGAATCGTACAGTACCGACCATGAAAGCAACGATCTGAGGTCAGGAGAACATAAAGAGAGATCTACTGCACTCACATTCTGACCTGGTGCCGTCCTGCGAGTCGGGGAGCCATCGTTGAGAAGGCAGATATTCTTATCGTCCATCAGATCAACTAAGTCACAAGCCAAGCAATAAAAACTTTTAAAATTCTAAATGGCTTCTATGAGTGTCCTGAACAGAGTGACACGTTAACTCATAACACTAACACACGCACAAGAGGATACAAGTTTAAACTCGCAACAAAAAAACAACAAATATCAGCAAAAACTTTATTGTGAGCAGGATAGTAAAAATGTGGAAAAAATCGTTAATCAGTTTAAAAATAAGTTTGACAATCATACTAAGTGAACAGTGATCTGGATGTATCAGTGTCAACTGCTTGTCCAAAATAAAATAATAATAAAGTCCAGAAGCACCTTTCCACCCATAGCCCCTCCGGAACTACTGCTATGGTTTGTGTCTGTTTTGGGAGGCCCATTACATTGACTTGGCGAGAAAGTAATTAGTATTGCCAGGCACACGCCATAGTTTTATCAATAGCCTAGTTAACCAATCCATATCATTTCATTAATATAACCTATTAATGTTCCCATCCCACTTAAAAAATAGTCTTTCACTAACCGGTGGGTGTGGGAGATGAGGATGGGGATCGGGATGGAAGGATACTTCTTTAGTGTGAACTCAGGGACAATCGCCGGTCAGTGTCCCACCATTTTATTAAATTTAAGTTGTCTAAAGGGCCTCTGTTGCGTTGGCTTTGGCTCCATGCACACCTTCCAAAGGTCCAGAACTCCCATAGTTTCACGTTTGGTAAAGACATACAAATAATAATAATAATGTTTAATTTTAGGGAACATTGACTTTGATGCAGATGCTTGCATTATGTCCATCAAGCTACCATGAAAAATATGATATAGGTTCACTTGTTTAAGTGTCCTTATACTTCTGTATTATTGTATTATTTATTATGTTGTTTAATTTCTTTGATTTATGTAGATAACTTAAATAACTATAAATTCTAAAATATTCCTACTTATGCCTAGCTATATTTTGTATGTAAATATTTTAAGCTACAAGTCCTTTTACGTCTGAGAAACAGGAACATAATTTATAAGTCTCTTTGTTTTTGTTAATTACATAGTTATACATTGTAAAAAAGTGCTTTGAATAAAGGTTTAAGGTTTGAGATCAGTTGCCATAACCATATGACAGAGTAATACAACTATCGATCAAATCTCTTAGTTTATCAAAAAACAATATTTTTATCTGAATTATATATTCGGCGGAAATAAATCAACATTTTCTACAATTTCTACCTACCTGGTGGTTTAACATAAAACCTTTCTGTGGGTGATGAGCCGTATTTCTCCTTTAAAAGGATTTCACCTTCGTGGGATTGTTCGTTGGCTATGTACATTGTAGATTATTTCACTAATAAGTACGGTTGATGCCGTAATTTTACTGCCTCCTCAAAATACCATTTTTGCCGGCATAAAATCACTACTCGACATATGCCCAGAAACTTGGACAATTCAGTTCAGAACTTGTCCAGAATCCAGAAACAAACACTGCTTGAAAAAGCAAAATGACGTGAAAAGCACCACGACCAGTAAAGTAACGTCAAAGTCGACACGTATTGTACGCACATACCATAAAATAAGAACTAAAGGCATAGAAGTAGCCTTAAAACGAAAGCGCCAGATTTATACCTGTCCCGAGAATTTTCATATGAATGTTCGATAAGTTAAAAATGGAACGATTATTGTGTCCAGTTCTTGCTATTGACCAGTTGGTGATAGTATGTACACGATTATTGTGTACATACTATCACCAACTGGTCAACCAACTGGTGACCATCATGTCACCATGGTCGTAAATTAGCCTGCCAAATTAAATATCTCTTAAAGATAGTCTATGGTATTGAGCTCGGCTTAAACTAGGTGTCAAACGGATGTCATGTTTTTTTACTCGTGTGTATTGTTTATCATTCGCAAGCTGCCGTTTCGACTTCATATTTGTTACAATTTATTTTAACAACAATATATGAGGGTCAAATTGAAAGTTCTTAGAAAATCAAAAACTGAGTAAACTAGCAAGTTATTAGTTTTATTATATCTTTTCAAAATAGTATCCATTCATGTCAATACATTGCTGCATCCGATGGAACCACTGAGAAAAGCACTTTGCCCACTCGTCCAATAGGGGTTTCTTCGACGGCCTTTTGAAACGCAGCCACAGCTTCCTCGGCGTCCACAAAACGTTTTCCTCGAAGTTTTTCTTTCGACAACTCAAAAGTATAAGTAAAGCATGTCAGTTTGTTTTTAATTTCGTCAGACAGTGCTATGTAGTCTGATGTAGTTTGTAAGCAATCTTACAAATGGCACTACTGTTTTTTGGCCAAACATATTTGACGTTTTTGTTCGGACGGCCCTATCTAGTTGTTTAAATCAATGGCTAGACCCTTTGTCATGACTTCTTATAATACCATGTTAGGTCATGTTCGCTGAAAAATATTGTGCACGTATTTCTGCATCGTTGATCTAAATATTTTTGTTTCATAGTTCGCGGGATTAATCCATCGACATAAAAAGGTGTTTGGCTCAAGTAGCTTGATCGTATCCGAACCGTTTTGAATAGTGACAAACTGCTTAAACGCTGTTCCACATCTGTGGAATTCGACAATTAGGCGTGTAGTCTCTTTCTTTCTTTCGCGCTCTTAGTTAGATGTGGCCGCAATTTGAGGGAAGAAACCACAGAATAAGAACACAAGTGCTGTATTATTATTTTATCTATCGGCATAATCTGTATACATAATTATTATAAACTGATTACATACTCGGCAGATACAAAGACTTGGCTTCGGCCTTACTCTAAATTGGTAAAAGAAAAATGTACAAAGACGGCTTCGGCCTTACTTAAAATTGGATCATAAATATCAAACTATGACTAGGCTGTATGGATTTATGTCCTTTGCCTTTCCCTCTGGGATAAAACAAGAAAAAAAAAATGATTACATACTCGGAATTGGGGAAAACTAAACCGTCGAAAATAATACTAGTATTCATTTTAATTTATACTATTGTAGTCTTTGCAGAAATATAACTATTTTGTTTGCCTTTCTTCCCTTTTTTGGTAAAATTTACGGTAAATTAAATTAATAACGAGAGCTTTATAAAGAATTGAATTATTGTTGGAATGCGATAAGTATCTAAAAATATAATGGAATTTAGTAACAAAATTAAGTAGTTAATTAGATAATGCTCTCTTTGATTTGATTGCAGAAAATAGTGCCGAGAGCCTACATTTTAGTCAAATCAAATATTAGCATTTTCTGTGTGATGTGATGTTGATTACAAAAATATGAAGTCGTACAAATATTCAATAAATGAAATAAGCTTCGTAATTAAAATGGACATAGATAGATGCATTTAATTTTCTTTTCTTTAAATGATTAATTTATGGCATGATGGTTGTTAACAAAGACACCGTAAACTTCTGCGACGAAAATAAAAACCTTGACATTAGTGTTGTGGGAGCGCTTGGTGGCTTGGAGATTGTAGAAGAAACGTGCATTAGCGAAGATGATGCTCCGACAGAGTCTAGTGCAGTGGCTACAGCGGCCAGCCCCGCTGTCTTGGCACCAGTGTTTGGTACTGTCACAGTTAGCAATTCGGAGAATGTTCAATTTGGAAACAATACATATTTCCAAGGTCCTGTTACCGTTAAACAAATAATTCAGAACAAAACAGGCATTGATAATGCCTCTTATGATAAGACAGATGATGAAAATGTTTCAAAACCACCTCTGTATAAAGAAAGTAACAATGAGAATGGTAAGTAATTTTTGTTTTATTCTTGAAATTCCTGGGCAAAAGTTTATTATGTTACTTCTGCTATAGGTAGGTGTGTTAGGGATGATTCCTGTGAGAGCGTGTAATATCTCTTATTATTATTACTCTGGTTTCTATGACTTTTCATACAGTCGTGGCCCACTAATTAAGAATGGCCTTAGTATTACATATAACCTTTCTAAAATTGCTAAGTGTTACTTTCATATTGAATCTTTTATTTATATTTGTTAAGTATTATTTAATTTGAGTATATATCAAGTAGATTAAAACAAGTTGTAACAATAAAAAGTTTATAGAAAGTAATAAAAAACTTTGAAATTAACTTATCCCATAACATTGAAAAATAAGCTGGCACACTAATTAAGAACATAAACAAAAACTCTTGGATTATAAAAGAAAATGCTAAAGTTATGTTAATATTTGCTAGGGAATCCCTTATTCTGTAGCACTGCTAGACATCTTTTCGTCATAGACTCCACTAGGTCTCTGCATGGTACTCTACAGGTATAGATTTCCACGCTTCAAGTGCCACGTCATAAAGTTCGTTTAGATTTTTTATTTAAAACATTGAAGTTTTCTTAAAATATTTGATCGCATTAAATACTTATGTTTTCGAACATTGAAGGTGTTGGGAAACCTTTCGATACGTCCACTTCCTCTCTAAAACTAATGTTACTATGATGTTTCTGACGGAGGCATCAGAACTAGGGTTCTTACCCATTTTTACAAATGTTTTGAAGCACAAAATAATAATAGAATAGCCAAGAAACAGAAAACCAAGTGACATGTTGGCTCTTTTCAATTGTTTTGGAAGATACAGGGATTCAAACCCACTGTTCTTAATTAGAGTGCCAGTAATAAAGTACTTGAAATAGTAACAAGTTTATATATTCATCAGTTATCAATAGATTCAAAAACTAATGTATGTAAACAGAATTATTTTGCTAGTACCTAGATACATGTTAAAGCTTGAATTAACATTCATTACTTGTATTGTGCTGATTTATGCAAATTATAGTTGTCTGTACTGTATCCAGTTATATAAAATTAGTTTGTCCCTAATTAGTGGGCCACGGCTGTAAACACAACATTGTGGTACATAGGTTAAAATAGTAATTTCAATTAGCTATTATTCTGACAGACCTAAATTTTCATGGAGACCTTGGGTAGACCACTATAAATAAAGTGCCAAAAGTCCCCATTGATCCCATGCGTGCTTAAAAAGTTATTCAAGGTCACAGTAAAAAAAAATAGATCTTTATATTTTTCTTGAAAACGGTAAGTTTGATCAAAAAAAAGCCCTCACATAAATTGTAGATCATAAAATTATCTACAAAAAATTCTATTAACTTTTTCCTAAGAATCACCATTCCTAAGATATGACTATTCTAAAACTTGAAGGAGTTACATTGTGAGAGTCAGAATGGCGGGTGTACCATCACAAATACATAAAATGATTATACAAAAAAAATTACCTACTTTAACCCATTCCAGGCCCGTGACCACACGTATGCGTCATGGTTGAACGCTTCCGCCATGCCCATGACTAGTATACGCGTCATGAGTAAATCTCTTTTTTAAACATAAATGAAACATAATACCAAGGATTTACTTTAATTATACACATTATAAGAACCACTTTTATATGGTATTTTGGTTTTAAAAAGTAATTACATACTTTTTCCTGCCAAAAAGCCCAATAGAAAAATGAAACACGATTTAATATATGTAAATATATATATTTTTTTCTGAGAAGTTGAATATATAACTTTGCCTTATCACATAGTAAATCTATTTACTAAAAATAGCAAATACATATATATTTTAGAAGTTATTGGCATGACGCACGGGTCTCGTCATCGTGGCCCGGCACATACTGTGAAAACATTCCGTGTTTTCGAAACAAGGCATAATAAACCTTATACCTGTAACTTAAGGTTTATTTTACTATAAATGCCTTTTGTACTACGATCATTTTGCGAACAAGTGAAATCTGTATGGCTCTATGCAAACAATCAAAGAAACCAAGAAATGTTTATTAAATTATATTGGTTATGATTTATGGACTGAAATAGAAATCGTCGGTTCCTATTCACAACTATGTGGTTTCCTTTGTTCTAGGGAACAATGGAGAGCTTCCCGTTTATTTAGATAGGATTATTTGTACAAGTTTTTTTTTACCTGGTCAGTGAAAATGATCGGCCTTATCTTTAAGCGGCTTCTAAGAGCACTTGAGAAGCGACGATACTATTATATTGCAACTGGCTCGTTAAGATTTGTTTGTTTGTGGAATTTTCTTATCTGGTCGTATTTTGCACCTGGGGATACACATGGGGTTGCACGTGATGTTTAAGTGCTTTCTCCCACTTTACCTGACGAGCCTTCTGAGACAATGAAAGTAAGGGTAAGTAATTTAGTCACGATTTACTTGTTGACATCTTCGTATCTACCTTTCGTGTGTTGTGTGATTGTGCGTACTTATTGACCTGGCTATGGATTACCGGAATACGTTCTCGCCTAACCTGACCGACCCCGCTATGATCTGGACTCCGAACTTGCTTTACCCGAACGACCTGGCTACGAATTGTGGAAACCTGAACCAGCCCGCTTCGACTGACGTGGCTACGCATCCTAATCTAGCAGCTATGCAGGAGGAGATGAATACCTTTTAAGGAACTGCAATCGAAACAACTAGTAAGTGACTACATTTACTACTTTTTACTTATAGTTTATGCTCATCTTTTTCTGGGAAGCGTGTCGATGTCAGTCAGATATCTCGATTTATTTTAAATACATTCTTTAATTTAACCTATAGGTAAATATCGTAGTTTATTGTTCTATGTACATGGGAACTATAACATAGACTCAGAATGCAAGATTTTAATAGTTAATAGAACGCTTTCGATAATGATTTATTATTTTAAGTATTATGTATAATCAATAAAAAAAAATCGTGATTATAGTTTAAACTATTGGCAATTTATGTTTTTTCATAAGTGTATCTTTGAAAAAGCCAATTGAAAAGAGTTAATATATATTAATTAATTTTAGGAATGAGAGAAATTATTAAATTTATATTCATGAATTAAAGAGGGAACACGTTATTAAAAAAATCGTTATTACTTTTAGATGACCCGAATAATTTTCTGACGGACGAGCAATTGCTCAACATTTTGGCCGGGTCTGAAGACGAGTTATCCGATTCGGGTTCCTCCGATGAAGATTCCGTTGCTTCAGAAGAAGAGGACCGAGAAGATCAGCAGGACGAACCCACCGAATGGTCTTATCAGAATCAGCAGCCCAGCAAAGTGCCGAATTTTATCCGAATAACCGGCTTGTTAAAAGAAAACCCAAGAACACCGATTCAATATGTTGACCTTTTATTTAATACTACGTTTCTTATACAGCTAATAGATAATATGAATTCGTGTGCAACAAAGCTTCTCGAAGCGAATAATAAAATTCACGCGAGGATAACCAGGTGGAAACATGTAACCATACCGGAATTCAGAGTATTTTTAGGACTTTTATTCCACATGGGTACAATTAAGTTAGCAAGATTAGTAGATTACTGGAGCACAGATGAACAATTTCAAATTGGATATTTTTCAAAAAATATGTCTAGAAACAGGTTTCTTCTAATTCTAAGATGTTTGAATTTCATGTCTAATAATGACGATCAGAGCAGGCTCAATAAAATATCAGGGCTAATTAATTACTTTAATACGATCATGGCATCAGTTTATTATCCTGACAAGGTACTGTGTATTGACGAATCACTTGTCCTTTGGCGTGGCAGACTTTGGTGTCGTCAGTACATAAAAGGGAAAGCCCAAAAATATGGAATAAAATTATATCTCCTCACTGACCAATTTGGATGTGTCATGAAAATTATTGTTTATGGAGGGAAGGCCGACGTTGTGGTAGGAGGTAAAAATCATGTACAGAAGGTAGTTAAGAATCTATTAGATGGAAAATTGGGCGTGGGGCACTCTGTTTACATGGATAACTTTTATAATTCCATCACATTATCTAATTATTTAATTGAAAATGACACACACGTAACCGGTACCTTACGTCCAAATAGGAAAGGCCTCCCCGTGCAAATAAAAAACAAAAAATTAGCACGCCAAGAAAAATTTTCATGCTACTCCAAAAATGGGATTAGTATTACCAAATATAATGACCGCCGCGAAGTTATAATGATTTCATCCGAGCATAACGGCGAATGGCATGATTATACAACAAAAAATAATGAAACAAGATCCAAGCCAAATGTAATATTACAATATAATAAATACATGGGTGGAATCGACAGATACGATCAGATGATGGCGTACTATAATCCTGAGCATAAGACTCTGAGGTGGTATAAAAAGTTGGGTATTCATATTTTTAGTACAATGTTATGCAATGCTCATAATTTATATAATAGATTCGGCGAGAAACCAATGCCCTTATATAATTTTAGACAAACTGTTATAAGAGCATTGGTTTCAAGTGAGATAAACAATAGTCTGCCGGCAAGTGTTGTAAACCTTCCAAGCCGCCGTCACGCATCTTTCAGATTACCTCGGGACAGTAAAAATAGAATTAAACGAAAAAGATGCGTGATGTGCTACAGAAATAATAAAAAGAGGGTGGATACGACAGACTATTGCCCCAAATGCCCAACTCAACCAGGTCTGTGCCAGGGAAAATGTTTTACAGAATACCACGATCAACTGAAGATTTAGCCTAGCACCCGGATGAAATCATTGTAATATAAGAACATTTGTAATTAGGTATGTTAAGACAAAATTTTATATTATATTTAAGGCAATTTTATATAGGTAATAAATGCGTTTTTTTAACAAATTTGTTTTATTTACCCTCAGTCACAATCGTCAAGTAACGCTTATCTGACACATAAATTTAGCTCTTTCTCTTTCTAACCCATGAAAATAGACCAGGAGAGATTGTTTTATCTGATAGATAAGTTCACTTGGACATTCTGAGACGTGCCCTTAGTCTTTTGATCATTTAAATGTTTACTCTGAATAACTATTTACATTTGAAATCACCACACCATATTATTGCATTCTCGCCGAAGTTACGTAGGTAAACCAAATTTCAGCTCAACTGAATACTTACTAGCAAGTGGTTGAAATAAAGATTTACAAATTTTGAAACAGACAACTTGAGTGATGTATGACAATAATATATATTTCATTAAAAAATACTTGTGAAAAGACGTGGTTACCAAAAAATGTTGAATGAACCATCCATTTTACCTGTGTCGTAAGCGGCGGTCCGTTTACGGGTCGAGCCGGGCCCATGACGCACAAGTCTCGTCAACGTTTTTATCGAAAAGTACTTTGTATGGGGGCCTGGCGGGAAGCGTTCGTTCACAGACGGTTGGCCGCGAATGGGTTAAAATAAATTGTACCGCTCCACAAATAGTTATTACAATGTGGAGGCACACCCCCCATTCTGACAGTCAGGACGGTGGGTGTATGCCAATTTACCATGAACTGATAGACTATTGACTAATGTTATTACCAAAAAGCGGAATTCTTCATAGCAAAAATCAAACTGTCAGAGGGATTGACCTAACGGTTTTATCGACTTATCGATAAATATTTGTCACTTAACAAAACAAAGTTAAAGTAATGAAATCAGGCTTTTGGATATACATACAAACAAATTAACGTTGTCCCTAATTAGCTGATCGCCACTGTATTTTAGTATAATAGTAAAGAATAAAACAGAAAATACTTTTTTTTTAATTTTCTATAAACATTTGTAAATTCGATACACGACATCCCAACAAACTCGTGATACCTGTCAAACAAACGAAGTTGTATGGTCGGAACACGTATAGCATGTCAGTTAAAATTTATAACTGTCTACAAGCTGACATGATCAGATTACCTCTGAACTTATTTAAAAGTAGACTTAAGAAATGGTTGATAAAGGAATGTTTTTACTCAGTAGAAGAATATTTTGACAATTTTAAATAAAAATCAGGACATGTGAAGTTTATTGATTGATTATTGTGTTAGTTGTTATTGTTCTTACTAGTTGTGTTATTGTTTTTTATTCGTTTTAATTATGCAGTCTCAACTCTCAGCTCAATTTAGAATTTATTTGACATTGAAATCTTGCATGCCAGTTTCTGGTTGAATGTGTGAAACTTGTACAACTTTATTGATATCTTAATGTACCACATTTTATGCGAAATAAACATATTTGTATTTGTATTTTGTATTTTTGTATATGAAACTTATCATTAAAAATTTAAAACAAATATTGCTAAGAGTAGGTAACTAATCTTCATTCAAAAAAGTCGAAATCTAAATCTGTACTAAATATGTTTTCTTCATCTTCCCTGTAGTAAAAGAAAATAGTCATTATTTTTTCAACATTGTCACCTTTCAAATTACTCCTTTTTTCATTGTAGATCCATTTATAAGATGAAAACGAGCGTTCTACCTCAGTTGAAGTAACAGGAGCATATTTGTAGTACTCGATAACGGTGTTTTGGCTGTAATCACTTTTTTCTATAAAATCAGCGTATCATGTCGTAGTCCGGAATTCTATCTAGTACTTTTTCAAGTTTTATTTGCACTGTCTGAGATCCATACCAATTTAGAATACTTCTCACCTGGTCAAGTATTAGAAGAGAGTCTAATAAGGATAAACAGGATGTTGTATGTAAAATGCCATAACTTTCTTTTATGTACAACAGATCATTTCTCAAATTATTGTGCTTAAGTACTCTTTTAGCTTCTCTTATTGCAGCTGACTCTTTTGAATTTAAGTTTGAAATTACTTCTGTAATACATTCCAAATTTTCTGCATAATATATAGCTGCATTAAGCCATGTGCCCCACCTAGTTATAATAGGTTTTGGAGGCAATGGTACGGATGGACAAATTTGTTTGAATAAGCGGACTCTATGTGGAGACTTTAAAATTTTTTTTTTTACGTTGTTTATTAAGGCGTCAACACTTTTATATTGAGATCGTATGTGCTCGCAGACTATGTAATCCATGTGCCAGACATGTAACATGTAGTAGATTTGGAAATGTAGCTTTTAAGATTTTACCAGCCTTTAGCATGTACGCGGCACTATCAGTGCTCAAAACAAGGACATTTCTAACATGCTCATTATATGAATCGTGCCAAATAAACTGCAATTGCTTTTTTAAGTATTCGGCCATTGAGTTACCATCAACTTTTTCAAAAATTTTACTTCCGATTAAGTAAGATTTGCAACAAGAATTTTTCTTTAGTTCTCTTACAATCAAATTAGTGGCACTTTTGCCCATCCTATTTAATGTTTCGTCGACTGTTATCCATATATATTTTCCTATCAGGTTCTTGCGTATGTCTTGAACTGTTTGTTGGTAAACTATATCTAAGTATACTTTTCTCAGCAATGATTCATCAGGAAGTGATTTTGATGTACAGGAACAACAAATATATTTCTGGAATTTTTTTATAAACTGGATTGTTAGTCTTTTTCCATGGAATATTGCACGAAACTAAAAATATGATTAAATCTATATAGAATGTGTCTGAACTCGTACTTTTTGAGCATTTTGGCAAATGAGTTTTACTCACTAAATGACTTTCAACACAATGTTTCTTTAGCTGATGTAAATGAACGTTACATTTAGAGCAATATATTGTGGAAGAATCTTCTTTGAAACTAAGAGAAGAATCTTTCTGTATCCATTTTTTTATTGTTTTTCTTTTAGGATTCACCATTTTAGTAGCACGGCACGGAAATCATTCATGAAAACTCAAGCATAGAGTAACTTTGTATATATCTGAGATAGAGATATCACTCGATTATTTGGCATACAGCGCCATCTGGAAATAAGTTACGATCAAACTTTCTAGGGACCCTGCTACTCGTCCGTTTAATTCAAAATAAAACGTTTTTCTATTAAAATGGGTATATATATTATAATAATATATATACCAATGTCATCATAGCGCAATGACCCAAAGTGGGTCTTGGCATCCCACACCTAAACCGCCAAGGTTTTCCGTTCTGAAATAAAACTACAAATTGCAAATTTTAAACATTTACTTATTATAAATCTTAAATGCGTAACGCAGTTAATTAATAGTTTAAACCTAACAAACATATATATATATAATAACGGAGTTCCACTTAATTAAAGCAATAAGAAAATAATTTGCTTAACAAAGAAGTTTCGAAAAACGGCAAGCTACCGGTGGTTAAGGCTGCAGACCGAGGAACCTCCTCACAATACGTGCCGTGTCGAGAAGTATCATTTTCTGTATGGCCCTTGATCCAGCCATCTAGCGAGAGTCTCATAAGATGTTGGTCGACACTCTTCGCTATGAGAATGTTCAATCCTTATCAAGTTAGGGCGAAACAGAAGGGATATCTCACCAACTGGTTGACTAAGGATTGTGAGCTACGCCTCATTCATACACCTAAAAATGGCCTCAAAGTTGCATCAAGTTTATAAAACTCCAAGATCCTTTCGAGCCATGAGTGAGGCACCGAGTCATAGGCCTTCTTATAGTCAATCCAAGCAGCCAAAAAGGCCCCCTTCCTTCGCCTGACTTTCTGGCAAATGGTCATGTCTATGAGGAGCTTCTTAGTACCGCGGGACCCAACCTTACATCCATAATTACTATTAGGCCTTTTTCATTAAAAACAAAATTAATAAAGTAATAGTAATGTTAGTTACGAGTACATGTAAACATTCACTTATCATCCATATAGGTACAATGGTACATGTCATATCAAAAACATTAAAATCTTAGAGAACGCATTTCATAGCAACTAATAAACTCCTAATCGTTCTTGTTACTAATTAAGATGAAAAATTAATGTCACTGGCATTGTACAAGCACGGTCTTAGAGCCTACAGATGGCTAAGAAAATTCTTTGTATTGCCATCACCTTTAACATTAAGCAGGATGATTACCAGCACATCTCTTAAACCAGGGATTAACGAAAATTTGTTTCGACTGTTGAAAAAGAAAGCAGATAAAATGAATTCTCATGAGAAGCTATGTATATTATTATTTGTCGAAATCGCTTTGTCACCACCAAAGTTTACACCGTGTCCAATAAGTTTGGATACAATATGTTTCGCACTGGTATAAAATACCTGAAGCTCGAAATAAATTGTTCTATTTATAAAATTGAAATATATATTTACAGAAACAAGATACAGTAATGTCAAATGTGTACCACATTTAATTCATAGTTAAAACACGATGAAGCAATTTCGAGAAATAATTGTTACCAAATACCGTAATGGCGAGTGCCCTAGTGACATTTTCAAAGCGATGAAATATCTTGGAATCAAACGTGATTTTGTTTATAAAACATTAAAACGATTCAAAGAGACCTCCTCAACGGAAGATCGTAGGAGATCGGGTCGGCCGCGATCAGCGAGAACAGATCGGGTAGTCAAAATTGTGAGGGAGCGAATTAGACGTAAAAACCATCGCTCCATTTGAAAACTAGCAGCCGACTTGAATATTTCAAGAGGATCTGTCCATAACATTTTGAGACATGATCTCGGGTGTTACGCGTACAAGAAACGTAAAGTTCATGGACTTTCCCAGGCGTCTAAGCAGAAGAGGGCCGAGCGATCAAATGCGATACTTTCGTGGCACGCTGGGGATGAGTTCGTTTTCTCAGATGAAAAACTGTTTGTTTTAGAGCAATCCCACAATGCTCAAAATGATCGGTTGTGGGCGGCAAAGATGGCAGATATTCCAGAGAATCAGAAATACGTTCCAAGATTTCAGGGTGCCCCCTCAGTAATGGTTTGGGGAGCAGTGTGTACGCGGGGCAAACTTCCGTTGATATTCATCGATAAAGGTGTTAAAATCAACGCTGAATATTACAAAACCGAAGTACTGGAGAAAGTTGTTGCTCCTAATTTGCAACGCATGTTTGGAGATGATTATTACATTTTTCAACAGGATGGAGCACCTTCCCATACCGCAAACAGCGTTCAAGCCTGGTGTAAGGCAAATTTAACCGATTTCTTACCGAAGAATGAATGGCCTCCCAGCTCTCCGGATCTCAATTGTTTGGATTTTTTTGTATGGTCGTATATGCTATCTAAACTGAATAATTATAAAATATCAAATTTGGACAAATTAAAAAAATATATCGAGCTTATTTGGGATGAAATGCCTTTGGAAGCAGTGCGTGCCGCATGTGACGGGTTTGAGAAACGTTTAAAGCTGGTTCGGAAACTTAAAGGCGGAGTAATTCCAAAACATTTATTGTAAATAATTGTTATTTGTTTATTTTTAATATAATATGATTTTCATATCATTTGGTATCGTGTAGTTATTTTTATTATATTTCATAGTTGTATCCAAATATATTGGACACGGTGTAGTTATAACAGAAGAACAGACAATCAGTGGCTTCGTCAATAACAGATAAAAAATAAAAAATAAAATAGCAGACCACGCATTGGTATTTATGTTAAGGGGTATATTCAGAAATTATAAACAGCCTCTCGTTTACACATTTTGTGCTCTGACAACGCCTAAGTTAGAATTGGCTTTACAGTTAAAAAACAGTACCTATTATAAAACTCCAAGAAATTGGATTTAAAGTTATAGCTACAGTATGTGACCAAGGCACAACTATTGTTAGTGCTATAAATTGGCTAATAACTGAAACGCGGCAAGAGCATATGAGGAGTAATAAAAAAGAGCCTTATAAGCATGTATTTGAAGTAAATGGACAAGAAAATATCCCTCTACGATCCCCGCACCTGATTAAAGGCATACGCAATAACCTTATAACAAAAATTTGAAATGTGTTATAAATGGGAAAGAAAAAACAGGAAAAAATGGGATCACATCATCAAATTATATAATGAAAACCCAGCCTTTGAGGGAATTCGGTTACTACAGAAATTAACAGACAGACATGTAAATAAAATAGCGAAAATGAAAGTGAAATGCGCCACTCAAGTGTTCAGCAAATCTGTAGCAGCTTACATGGGATATCTGGCAAGTGAGTAAAAAAACAATTACAAGAAGTTAATTTCTACAAAGACTCCTACTCTTTCAGGATTAATTCACACTGAAGTAGCAGTGGCTGACAAGACTATACAATGCCTTATGGGGCTACCCTGGGCCAACGGCCTTGACGCGCGATTTTCTGACATTTTACTGTAATGTATGTTTATCAGAGGTCCGAGTTGGTAGAATAAAATTAACCTGAACTTTACCAAAGTAATGATAATTTATCATATTTTAGTCTATGTGTAATAACTAATAACATAGGCAAAAATAAGGAGTTGGTAAATTTATGACTAACTGTACGTTTTTCTTTTTACAGATGTTTGAGTACTTCTCAAAGAATGCCAAGACACTGCTCACATTATCAACTTCTTTGACAATTTATTTGATTCAGTAAATGGAAGTTTCGACAATTCGAAAAAACGAATCGGGAAGCCTCTCCTAGGCCCAGTAAAGCCAGGTTCGTTCCATTGGAAAGTATGGTCAAAAGCCAAAGAAGTATAAAATACCATGAGATATGTCAACATCAAACAGGAAAAAACTGGTACTGTTCCTTCTTTGAGCCACTGGCATCAAACAATTGAAAATATAGAGTTAATTGTGCAAAAATTGAATGTTAAGTACAATTTGTCGTCAATATGGATGAGACACTTTAACAAGGACCCTTTAAAGATTTTTTTCGGATGCGTTCGCTCATGGGTTTCGAAACACTTCGCCGTCATGTGGTGTATTTGAGGCTGCATTTGCATCTCTTTTGATAAATAATTTAAGCAGTGTGCATTCCCCGGGGTCCAATTGTGAAATTAACTCATGCAAAGGTTTTAAATCTTTAAAAACCATTTTCTTTACAAAACCTGAGACGTCAAATTGTTCGATTGAAATTGATTATGAAGATTTAAACATTGATTTTATCGATATCGAAGTGAAAAGATCAAGTATCAAAGTAAATGTTCAACTGGAGTATGTAACAGGGTATGTCTTGCGCAAATTAAGACTAAATGTATTTAAAAAATGTCCAATTTGTATAAATTGTTTTTTTAATGAAAATACAAAAGAAAGCTCCATTAAAATAAGATAATATTTTAAAGAAAAGAGATGCCTAACATACCCTTCTCTAAGTTTAATTAAGTGTTTTTCCAACATACAATACATAATTATAAACTTAAAATAACTAAAAGCCATTTTTTGAATTTTGTCATTCACGTCGAAATCAGTCCTATGACCTTGTAAAAGTTTATTGGTGTCTTTGCACCAACTAAACAAAAATAAATTGATTGCTAAATCCTCTAGTTTATTTATTATTTCATTTCTGTGTTTAGCACATTGTAAATAATTATAATTAATTATTACAGCTAATATTGTCTTTATGTACTGTTTGATGTGTACTTTGGCACAGTCTTTTCTTAGTATGTATGTAATAGTATCCTGAATATTGGAAAAAGATTGCATCATACTGCTGCTAGGATAAGTTAAACAACTTTTGTTTTCAAAATATTCTCTAAACCCTAAAATACTTTCTACTTTTTTGTCATTATATAAACTTTGTCGGCAGTGTTGGCAGTTTTTAAATACTTTGCATTTTAATTTGCGCAACACATACCTACCCAGATACATATTCTAATTGAGCGCTTATTTTGGGATTTTGAATTTTGATGTCGAGGTCCACGAAATTTATAGATATATCATCAAAATCTATTTGTGTACTGAAATTATCCGGTGTATAATTTTTACAAAAAAATAAGTCTTTTAAATTAGTCTACATAGTACACGAATCTTCCTCACAGTTGGATCCTGAAGAATGGACATTGCTCATATTATTAACCAGTAATGAAGCAAAGGCTGCTTCGAAGCCAGCACAAGTCGGCGACGTGTTTCGGTAACCATGGCTTCGAATGCACCCAAAGAAATTCTCTAGTGCGTCCTGATTGAAATGTCGCATCCATATTGAAGTCAAACCGTATTTTAATTGTAATTGCTGCACCATGTACTCTATATTGTCAATAGTTAATAGCCAATGACTAAGAGATGGAACAACAGAAGCAACATTATTTCTGTTTATAAATGTCATGGATCTAAACACAGCTCTTGCTTCCATCCAAACCTTCTTATGTGAAGATCTTGGAGTAACTGCCCCTAAAAGTGGTTTTCCAAGCTTCTTTTTTATTTATTGTAACTTCCGTTGACTGAATCAAATATAGAGTCAAAGAAAATCAAAATATCTGCTGTATCGCGACATTCATAAGGCAGTATTCCTTTACCTAAAACAAAAGACAATATTCTATTTTAAAAATAAAAATAAGCGTAATTAAAATTATAGAAATATGATAAATTAAACGACTATTAAAACTTGAATAAAGTGTCTGTCACGTCGCTCTAGGTTTACTTCTACTTATAGCTATACCTACTTACTCGGACTATTTCTCATTCTTAAACACGGAATAGACTAGCAATAAATATTGCAGATGTTGATTGCTATCTTAGGGCTTGTATTTCACTAGCAAACGCGCGTAAAAACCGCTTCTCCGTAAACGCTTTCATAGAACGCTATATGTTTGAATTTAGTGCTGACCGCGCCGCCCAACGCTACGCGCAACGCCCCGCGTCTCCGTAAACAGGCCCTTAGGTAGGTTACTTCTGTGCTAGAGCAAGATGCCCAATTTTGCTGTCTTTTTTTAACTTAAAAGTAATAGTAAGACAGCAGTCAACTTATGCAATATTTATTGTTATAGGTAGTCTAATCTAATTCGTGCTATAGGGACGAAGCATTTGATTTCAAAGGTCTAATATTACTTAATGCATTATACATATATCTTACTTGCTAGAAAGCCCATGTTCGCTGCAACAGTCCGACTAAACACTTGTGTGGCACATTTAACTTTCATTTTGTAGATTTTATTTGGAATAACATGCCTTTCAGTTAATTTTGGCATTAACCTTATTCCGTCGTATGCAGGATTCTGTTCATACAATTGAATAATATGGTCCCATTTTCCAGTTTTTTCCTGTCCATTTATAATACATTTAAGATCTTTATTAAGTAAATTATTTCTTATTCCTTTAATTAGGTGGGGAGGATCATACAGGGGAATTATTTCTTTGCCATCTATTTCAAATGTAGACCGCCTAGGTTCTTTATTGTTCCTAATTAATTTAGCTCTTGATTCATTTATAAGATAATTTAGTGCACTAACATTAGTTGCACCTTGATCGCAAATAGTAGCTACTACTATAAAACCTATTGACTGTAATTTTCTTATTATAGCTTTTAACTGTACGACTAATACATCTTTAGAGGTTGCTTGTAGTTTCTCTGTACTCCTCTCAACATGAATACTAAAGCATGATCTGCTATTTGGTTTTTCTTATTTTTACCGTCATAGTTCACAAAACCACTGATGCTATCGGTTCGCCGGTTATAGTCAAAATGCGGTGCCAATGTAACTTCGTCGAACATTAATACGCACAATTTGTCATGGTTAGACATTTTGCCAACTTTCTTTTTTAATTGTTCGAATACATTTTCATTTATGCCTGCTCTGAGGGAGGCCCTGGATACCATTCTGGTAATAGTAAGTGGTGACGGCAAAACAAAAAATTTCCTCATCCATCTATAGGCTCTTGGACCTTGTTTGTACAAAGCCAAGGCCAATATTTTTTCATTCTCTTCAAACCGCCTTCCATTTTTATTTTTACCAATTTCTCTAAATTGTAATAACGTAAACATTGTAGCCAGCGCTGTAAACTTTTTCATTACCGTCAAAAACGAATTGTTTTGCGTCATTTTTAATGCTTTTTTCAGCTTCAGTTTTGTGAAACGATCCGTTTTTTGCAAAGCTGCAATTGTTTTTTTCAATTTCATCGTTTCTATTGACGTATAGGGTATTCTTTTTGATTTCGTACCTGAAAAAAGAAGAAGCGTTAAGTATCGTAGCCATGCATACAAAATTATCTGCACTGCCTGCTTTCACCAACAATCAATAGGTATAGGTACAACATCCCAAAACTTCATTAATTGGAGGCTCGGATAAGTACCGTAGCGACTCCGTCCGAGTTGAAGTCAGTTATCGCTATTCCCGCGGGAACTGTCCTATGTTCCAGGATAAAAATCATCCCGTGACCTTCGCCGGGCGGGACTCAAGATATCGCACCATACCAAATTTCATCGCAATCGTATGAACAGTATACTACACTCGGCGTCAAAAATATCGGCCCTCCTCGGAAAATAATTACAACCGACTTTAAACCCTATTCGACCAAGGACAACAATATGATTGTTAGGTATCATTTGAAAGGTAATAAAGTGTTTTTTTACGAAAATTTAAAAAAAAAAAGGATTTTTCCTTGGGGTCAAAAATTAAAGGAAATGACATTGCGAACAGTTGAAAAATGTTTATTCAAGTTTAAATTTACAACAATAAATGGATAACAAAATTTTACAAAAAGTGCCTAAAATTAACTTAAAACCTAGTGTTGCCCCCCCTTGTCCTTATCACTGCCTCTAAACGGTCTTTCATTGATCGCACCAACTTTACGATGTCCTCTTGTGGAATGTTGCCCCATTCTTCGATGACTGCGTCCTGAAGATCTTGCAGGGTGGTAGGGGCGGCATCTCGTGACCGAACCCGTCGCTTCAGCTCGTCCCAAAGGTGTTCAATCGGGTTTAAGTCAGGACTCCTGGCTGGCCACGGCAAAACGGGAATCCCGACCTCCTCCAGATAATCCCGAACAATTAATGCAGTGTGGGAGCGAGCGTTGTCGTGCATTAATGTGAACCCAGAGCCGACGTAACCCGCATATGGCATCACATGCTCTTCCAGGATCTCGGCAATGTATCGGCGAGCATTCAGGGACCCCTGGCCGCAGTGCCTCCAGTCCTGGAGACGCAGACAAGGTCGGTTTTGCCGTCTATAGACATGCCCCCCCAGAACATGCAAGAGCCACCTCCGTAGCCCACTGTCTCTTCAATACAGGCTTGAGCAAATCGTTCGTCCGACCTTCTGTAGACTCTGGCCCGCCTGTCGTTGCAATAAAGACAGACTCTCGTCTCATCGGTAAAGAGAACCTGCCTCCATTGCTCAAACGTCCAATCGACGTCGTCGCGGGCAAATTGCAAGCGATCTCTGCGATGCTGTGCGGTCAACATTGGGCCTGTAGCAGCCCTGTGAGCCACGATATCCTTCTCCCGCAGTCTTCTTCTAACCGTAGAGATGCTAACTGATCTTGTCCGAGCTTCTCTGAGGCGTTGTTGCACCTCAACAGCACTAGCGAAGCGATTGCGTAGAGATGATGTCACGATGAAGCGATCATCTCTTTCGGATGTGCAGCGTCGCCGACCAGCCCCACGTCTTCTGATGTAGCCCCCAGTCTCCTGGAACCGCTGAAATACTCGGCGGACAGAAATTGAGTTGCCGAGCGACATCACACTGCCGAACTCCTGCTTGCAGTAGTGCAACCACTTGAGCTGATTCAGCAGCGGTGGTCTCCATGTTCGAGGGTTGTTTTCTTGCTTGAGTTCCTTAGATGTGTTCTCTTCGACGTCTGGATAGTGAATGATTGACATTTGACCTTGTACAGGCATTTTATACCCCTGGAAAAGGGCACAACTCGCGACCCTTCAAACGAGTATTTGTGCATTTTTTTTTCGAAAAGCTCTGATTCACAAGCCATTACGTTTTGTTTAAATTAAACATTATTAATTTAAAACACATTAAACGTGCTTTTAATTGATACTAATATTAATTATGTAACATAATTTCGCTAAGGTCTAGATTAGCTTGAATCTGATTTTCGCGGAGGGGCGATATTTTTGACGCCGAGTGTAGTATAGCGCATTAAATACAAACAAATAAAGATTGATTTTTATATATTGGGTCCTTACCTATGAAATTTTCGTTTTTTTTTACGTATATTATTTCGTACGGAATTTATTTATTTCAATTTTAACTTCCAAACTCTTTTTTAATTCCATTAATACACCATATTACAAAGGTTATAGATACAAAAAATATGGATTAATTTCTTACTTAATGTTTAAAAATAAAGTTTGAACTCAACTTTTTTCATGTGCTTCGAGTTTAAATGTTTCAATTACGCAGAGTTTTATGATTTTGCGAATTATTTAGTAACGTCTAATGCAAACCAAACAAAATTCTGTCACGAGTATTGGACACTTTTAAGCTATATCATACTTATCTTAATCTATATCTATTTTGAAGTAATTAAGATATGTATGATATAGCTTAAAAGTGTCCAATACTCGTGACAGAATTTTGTTTGGTTTGCATTAGACGTTACTAAATAATTCGCAAAATTCAATGTATGAAAACAACAGTTTTCATAAAATTCTCCATACAAAACGCCAATTTCATAGGTAAGGACCTAATATTATTTAGAAGATGACACTGTCACGTTCTTGACGAATCATTTATCATCACATTTATCGAAATTGGTTCAATAGTTCAGGAGCTAGAGTGGACGAATACAAACATACATAGTTTAACTCACTACCCCTCCTTTGGCTTTGCGCAGTCGGGTAAAGATCAGTTTTGCTAATACAATATTGTCGTTCAAAGTGACAGGTGTTTTTTTACATTTGTAATTTTTATTTAACAGCGTTTAAAATGGTGATAATTGTAAATAGTTTTCTTGTAAGTTTCTTACTTATTTGTAAGATTTCTTAAACACCACTTGTAGTGCAATTTTGCAAATATGTCCGTTTTTTACAAAATTGTTTGATTGTAATGTTTATTAAATAGGGCCCTGATAAGAAAATTCCAGAAACCAACAAGTTTTAACGAGCCAGTAGCAATATAATAGTATTATCGCTTCTCAAGTGCTTATTGTTATATAAGTACAATACGCAATACGTCGTAATCGTTTGGAATAGTGCTATCTCTTTCGCACCTGTACGGCCGTGCTTTTTTTTAGAAGCATTTATTGGCCTTTTAAAGATAAGGGCGGTCAATTTTACTGATCAGGCATTTTTTTTTATCCATACAAGTAAACCTACCTAAATAAACAGGAGCTTCTCCATTGTTCTCAAGAACAAAGGAATCCGCAAGATTGTGGTCAGGAACCGAAGATTTAACTTCATAAAAGAAACCTAATATAACATGAATGAATTTCTTTCTTTCTTTCTTTAACATAACATTATAAACATTTCTTGGTTTCTCTTATTGTTGCTTAGTGACATCCAAATGTCGTACAAAAGGTATTTATAGTAAAATAAACGTTAACTCAAAGGTATAAGGTTTATTTTGTCCTGTAACGGAAACACGGAAAAAATTACGGTATGTGCCGGGCCACGATGACGAGAACCGTGCGTCACGCCAATAACTCCTAAAATAAAAATATAAATATATTTTTCGTAAGTGGATTCACCAAGTGAAAAGGTAGAGCCCATATACTCAACTTTTTAGAATAAAGGTACTTTATTTACATATAGTAAATCTCATTTCATTTTTCTATTGGGCTGTATAGCAGAAAAAAATATGTAATTAGTTTTATAAACCAAAATATCATATATAAATGGTTTTTAAAATTGTCATTATTAATAGTAATTCTTCGTATTTCGTTTAATTTATGTTTAAACAGAGATTAACTCATGACGCGTATATGAGTCACGGGCATGGCGGAAGCGTTCGACCATGACGCATACGTGTTGTCACGGGCCTGGAATGGGTTAAAGCGCTGACATGAGTACTGGGTGATTCGTTGATATTGCAGCGAAATAAATTACAATGTATACTTTACGAGTGTTAGTCTTGGAAAAAAAAATTATGCATGTCAGTACTGACGTTTAACCTTAATTGGCAAGGTGCTAAATGATGCATGTTCTGACTTGGTTAAATTGTTTAATGTTCCTGAACAACATTGCAGGTTCAGACGCTTTTGTTATGAAGAAATGGCACAAGGTAACTATTTCTGCAATCCTGTTCATGGTTGCCAGCACATGTGGAATAGTGTTTGGGTTGCAAAAAATGCCCGATAGAAATGAAGACGAACCACTAAGTAAGTTGACTGTTTATTATGCTTTGCCTAAAAACATTGTGTTCTTTCCCAATTATAAATTTGCTGTCATACAATACCTAACAGCTAAAACCTTTCATCTATGAACTATGATGGTGATGAATGATGTGATGATAGATTTGAGTACATTCGCTAGAATACTCTGCAAAATGAGCTCATTTCGGCGAGCATTCTAGCAAATTCTCAAGTCTATCAGCACCTTAAGACCATACCGGGCCTCTATTCTACTGCGTTATAACGATATCGCATTTGACGTGTTTTAGAATCGTTTATGTCACAGTCTCCATTATTGTAAATGACATAAGAGTTGGGTCATTCTACTTTTTAGCGCATAATAATCATTGGTGAAATTAAAGGCATTTTTAGACATATTTTTCACGTAAATTTGACTTATATTGAAACTGGAACAACTAAATTTAATAGTTCAAAACAAAACACTTTAAATTTATTGATATTTTATCAGGAAAAGTTGGTAACACAGCGGTAAATACACTTTTTCCATACAAATGGCGGGGACATGCGTGACCACTATGTTACCTACTTTAAAGTTAATTATAGTGACTTTTTAAATGTAGTGATAATTTTAAATGTAAGCCAAGTTGTGTAACTATTTCAATATTAAATTACAAAACCGAGCACTTTAACGTTTTTATAAAAATATTATTTGAAGAGCACTTGTCAAAAAATCGACCTGCGCTTAAGAGTAGAATGACCCAGTTATCAAAAAGTTGACAATACGGAAACACGTCAAAGACGATATCGTTATTACCGTGTAGCATTCCAGCCCAGTGGGATAGCTTTTAAACGGCGTTTGAGTAAGACAATTGCAAACCGCACTTGTTTTAAATACTTACTGAATATAAAATGTTTAAGCAAGTATTACCAAAGGCTATGGTCGGACTTTCATACTTTTGCGACCTCGTTATTTTGTGGTAAGCTAGTATGGATAGCGGTTGATTTTCGAATTAACTGGTGAGTCAACTGTTGTACCTATTTACAATGATTCGCAGTCTGCCCAGAAGTTGGCTTTGAATCCGGTCCACCACAGTAGAACCAAACATATAGACACGAGATTTCATTTTATACGTGATTTATTAGCTAAAAATGTTATTTATGTCGTTTATACCCCTACTTTAGAGATGTGGGCTGATGTGCTGACTAAGCCTTTAGCTCGCATTAAGCATCAGAATTGTGTAAAAGGGATAGGTTTATGTGTATAATCTTATTTTGATTACGGGGGAGTATGTTGTATTACTGGCTAATCAAAATTTTAAATTTATATTTCTTTTACAACTGTCACTTTAATAAATAAAGTTAAATACATCATTGTAACATCAACATTGAAACACAGTATCCTTAGCTGCACTCGCTAAGCTCATACAGTTAGTTGCAAAACTGAGTCAATATCAGCACCTTAGTAGGTAGAATGTTAATAAGTCGATGACAATCAAAGCTATTTTCAAATGCTTAGTACAGAATAGTTATCCTTGAAGTAAGCTACAAAACTGCTGTATAAATAATTTATTTGTCATTTATATTTTTTTTAAGATTTTGAACAAAAAACTAAAAATTCAATTGGTTTTTTACTAGTAATTTAGTTTTCTCTATGGCAACCCCAAATAAGAAAACTATTTAAAATAGAGAATTCTATTCTTTTTAAAATGATCAACTGCTTGAATCAGGGACGTAGTTTTCTAGTTATTGCAGAATTTTAATCCCCTACCATAGTGAACTAACAACCAGTTTGTATGGTTATTTTGTCTCGGTGCAAAAGTGAACCGTGCACCGAACTAATGTTGCCAATAACTGCCACCAAAAGTATGTCCGATTTTAATAATTTTCTACTTATTTTAAAAAGGCTAAATTTCTTTAATTTTATCAGGGTCCTTATTTTGGATTGCCACAGAGAGAATTAAAATATTAGACAAATAAAAAAAGTTAAATTCAACAGTTTTTACGATAAAATTACTTAAAAACTGTAAATGACAGGTATAAATCATTTGGAGTATTCGTAGCAAATTTCAAGGAGTACTTGTCGTATTAAACATTTAAAAATACCTTAAACTATCATCAACTTATTTACATTTTACTAAGGTGCTAAAATTGACTCAGTTTTGCAACTAACTGTATATTCGCTCTCACTCGAAGATAAAGCAGTGGTAGTTTGCTTCTTACTCACCCATGCTATAGCTCCACCGGCCATAGAGAAGTAGAATCCAGTGTATGAACGACGATCTATAGGACAGTTAGCCCAATCAGCGTCCATCTTCTGAACTCATAGCCTGTGAATAGCTTGTAGGTTCATCCATATGCTGAGGGGAGCAAGACTGCATACATACACAATTGGCAGCAATATTAGGTTTTCTGGGTCTCAAATTGTACCCACCTTCTCCAACCTGAATATCAGAGTCTATTTCTTCTGATGAAGGTGTAAACAGAAGAGGTATCACTGCTGGTTCAGATAAATTATCACCAGACTTACAAGTTTCACCTTTATCTTTCAAATTTTGAAAATCATTTTCAAAGAAAGTTATATCTCTGCTCTTCACAAATCTCCTGGGATTTTTAGCGTCCCTAAAATAATAACTTCTAGGATCTTCTGAATAACCGACGAATATGAGTTCAGAAGCTTTCATGCCCAATTTCTTCCGACTACATTCGGGAACATGAATAAAAGCTCTACATCCGAAAACACGTAGGTGAGATAAATTTGGTATCTTACCGTACCACTTCTCGTACGCCGTCTTGCCTTCGAGAGCACGATGAAGGAGATCTATTCTTGAGATACACAGCCATTTCTGCCGCATCTTGCCAATACGCAGTAGACAGATCACAGAACTGTCAGAATTGTCAGAAAGCATCGATCTCCTTTTCCATAATGGATCTATTTGTTCTTTCGGCGTCACCGTTCTGGTTTAGACTATAGGGAACTGTAGTTAAGTGTTGGATTCCTTCACTTTGTAAATATCTCGAAAATTCAGCATTAATGTACTCTTTCCCATTGTCGCTTTTCAATGTCTTAATTTTGGCTCCCGTCTCCCGTTCCACTAAGGACTGCAAAATACAAAACTTATTCTTTACCTCAGTTTTTGAGGAATTCAAGAAAACAAAAGTCATGCGAGAAAAATCGTCTATGAAAAATAAAAGATATTTATTGCCTTGAAATGACGTTTCAGGCAGGGGACCACAAACATCTGAATGAATAAGTTCCAATGGCACTTGGAACTTATTCATTCATACTTACACTTTAAGTAGCATTCATATTTTTTGCAGAGGCGAGTCTTAGTTTATAGAACATTGACTAAGAATTACCAGAAAAATTGTGTGGGTAGGTAATTTGAGAGCTAATATATTATATTTTTAAATCTTAAAAATGAAGTAAGACGGTAACTATCAAACATAAGAAGCTGAGACTTGGGCAAAATAATAGACATCTTTAGGGGTGCTTACCACAAAAAAAAACGATACTCTATAATAAAAGGTCGCATACGTATGAGAGTCCGACCATAGCCTTTACCTGAACCTGAAAGACTAAATCCTCTTACACTGTAAATGTACCTATTATATTATCGATTTGTTGGCACTTAAGTCTAGCAGCAAATAGCACATTCTTTGGTGTATGGCTGTACGTACATGAACACAGTCGCATGAACGCCATGTTGTATCCCATAAACATTTGAGGATCACTATGTTCGAGTTCAATTAACTGCTAATGTGATTTTTTCGGAATGTGTACCAGCTATTGTTTGACGATGTTCTCGTACATTGTGACCTGATTTCCTCAAATATGCGGGGTTTCCCCTTATCATATGATAAACTTATCAATAGTTTTTTGGTGAACCCGTGGCTCTTAATTTAATTGTATGTAAAGACTTTACGGTACAGTCACCGGCATAAATAAGTTATCATTTATGATCCTTGTCACTTTAACGTCGTGTTTGAAATGTCATACGAAATTGTCAAACAATTAAAAGCGACAAGGTACAGAAATCATCACTTATTTAAGACGGTGACTGTACAAAAAAAAAACAATACAGTGAAGATAAAAAAATACAATGTACAAAGGGGGACTTATACCTATTAATATTTACTTATTTGGTGTATGTATGGTATGGGTGACTACTGGTTGATGGTGACTGTCATGTTTATTTCAGGCGGACAGGTGGCGGGATCATGGCTTGAATATTCACCAGGCGTCACAGTAATTGTGATTGTTATAACACCATTCATTTCGGCGTGGGCGTCGTATCGTTTACTAACCACGAATATTCAATTCTCCTTTCGATTTCTAAGATGGCAGTCAGAGAAAGTGACTAATAAAAGCAGATTGCTCAAAAACAAACATAAACTAATAGGTAAATGACAATGATTTATTAAAAATGTTATTTAATCATCTTAATGATAACACAAGGCTACAAAACATACAATGCACTTATTTATTTTATTATTACTAGTATGTGCTAACTATAATTCCGTTTGATTAACATTTAGTATTTTATTTGTGCTAGCGGGTGAACAACTTCTCATCGCACCCGACCACTTGCGGATCGTATCCAGATTGGAGTGGCTGGCACAGCCGGAGACGGGCCCTTTGGACAAATTAATACTTCCAGCACCATGGGTGATCATTTGTCATACTGCAACTTCGTTTTGCCATACTCAGGTTTGTATAGTTGTTAATGAGATAATACTGGTATTCGTACATTGATGATTAAGAAGTGGTATGTGATCGAGGTGTGTTGTGGGTGTGCAGAGTAGCTGCGTGTACAACGTGCGGCTGGTGCAGTCGTTCCACGTGGAATCGCGGCACTGGTACGACATTAGCTACAACTACCTGGTGGGCGGCGACGGCTCCGCGTACTTCGGCCGCGGCTGGGACTACATCGGCGCGCACACCCTCGGCTACAACAAGTACAGCATCGCGATCGCCTTTATAGGCACCTTCACTAACGAAGCTCCGCCCCAAAAACAGCTGGACGCCTGCAAAAAACTTATTGCGAGGGGTGTGGCGGCTGGTAAAATCGCCAAAGATTACAAACTATTTGCACATCGGCAGCTTAAGTCAACCCAAAGTCCAGGTGATAAGCTGTTTGAGATAATACAGCACTGGCCAAATTTTGTCAAAGATGATAATATCACAAATCTTTTGCCAAATTATTAAAAGTGTTCTTTCTAATGGAGGATGGCGTATACTTACTTATGGACTCTCGTATCTGTGATGGATCTTAAAAACATGGTAACATATCGTAATAACAAAATGATTTAGACCTCTTTTTAGCATTTATAGGTAGGTCATGAAGGGGTCAAGCGTCCTGATTTTGTCTATAATAATAATATTATTATTTTTACTACTAATCATAGTATTATAATTATTTTGATGTGGAATTAGTCAAGCTGATTGTGGAGTAATTAAAGGAACTATTCAGGTTGTTGTAACACTGAAGAGCCCCACGGACTAACAATCCGTCAGCCGATATTGGCGTGTGAGTTCATCGTATTTAGACCATCAGTTTCTCTTACGTTTTTATACAATAAAGTAATCTTCCTAACTATGAAACAAAAGACAACCGTGGCTAGTTTCTTTTTACGTTTTAATGTAGTTCCTTGGTGGTGAAATGCAATTGTTGCATTAATCAAAAACTATTATCACTTACGCCCGAAACCTATATTCAAACCGCGGATAGATAAGGCTTACTTCGGGTTGAAATTGGTCACTTCACTACATAGTATAAAACAAAGTCGCTTTCTCTGTCCCTATATGCCCCTTTGTATGCTTAAATCTTTAAAACTACACAACGGATTTTGATGCGGTAGATAGTTAATAGATAGAGTGATTCAAGAGGAAGGTTTATATGTATAATACTTTAATCCGGAGCGAAGCGAGGGCGGGTCGCTAGTTCCCATATAAAAAGTGACAAATTTTAATCCGAAGTAAGGCTATCTGTCAAACGGTTTAAATATAGGGTTCGGCCGTTCGGCGACATCAATTTTTAATCGGTCGAAAATCTTCTTCCCCTATGATCTTTCTCTGCTAAATTTGCCTCTTCATTTCTTCTTTATTACGTCTCTCAACTGGTGAAGTAAATTCGCATAACGTTTAACGTCTGTTATTGTATTAAAAAAAACGTGACTAGAAGTTTACCGGCCGACGGGAAAACCTTAAGCGTTTGAGGAGGCACTGTAAAGAAGAGCCTCCTAAACTTCTAATTTAAGTAAATTAGCTTACAATTGATATGGGTTGGGTCCTGATTCTACATCTGATGTCATCGTATTGGTTTTAACTCGGTCGCCATTACGTTGATAGACGTAACAATTTAGAAAAAGGCACCCAGATTTCATTGTAATTGTAAATTTACCGTGAGTAACAAAAATACCTGTGGTGGCAATCAATGGTACCATAATAACGAACGCCGAAATGAAAAAAAATGTTTTTTCAATCATTGTCTAGAAATTTAAGAGAAGGCTTAAAAAAATATAACATTTTTTTGAGTCTTTTACTGGTTTCTTAGTCTCATTTAAACTTTGTGTTGCATAGTTCCGCTATCCGATAATAGATGGCGGTAGCAGTCATTGCATATATTTGTATTGAATATAAAATCTTATTTGCCTTTTGTGGTTTTTAATCATCATCCAATAATTATTATCACTAAAAGGAATTAAACAAATCACGTTGCCATGCCTTAAAGTCAATTTAAAAGCGCAAAAATAAAATCCAAGATCAAAAATGCAATTTTTGCTTTTTTAAATTCACTTTAAGGCATCGCAGTCGTTTTATTTCTTACTCTAATTTCTATTAAATTCCTTTACTTCCCAGGACGGCTAGCACAACTTGCCCGTGACATGTTTGTCCCTCGAATATCCTTTTCTAACTAATCTGTGACGATAGAGACGCAGTGAGCGACTAGCAATAAAATAAAAGATGTGCTAGCCGTACAAGTTCAGGCGAGCGAAACCTTTAGACATTTTGAAAAATCATGTTGTTAGTGTTCAATTATGTATATCATAATTTCCCTTTCCTTTTTTATTTACTATGTTCTTTTAGGTGCGTGACCTATAAATCTTGGCTTGTTGAACTTCTCTTATATTATCAAGGTTGTCTGGAAGAGATCGTTTTGTAGCGATAAGACCGCCTAGGCCTGTTGTTTACCAAGTGAATAAAATTGTTTACTACTTGTTTCAAATTGTAGCTATCTCTGGGGTGCAATAAAGAGTATTGTATGAATACAATACAATAACTTACTAACTTACTTTTTCCATACTAAGAAATCCCCGCGTTTGTTTTCCACGTAGTATGGAAAAACAAACTTTGTGCGTTTACTCAAAAAGTTGTCATGAAAAAAAACTGGGCATGTACCTAGCTTTAAAAACTTCTTTAGTTCATAGTAATTCTAACCAAGCAAGAAACAACGAAAAAAAATTAAATTAATACATGAACTTAGGGGGTTTTTCGTAACACGGACATAAGAAAAAGTGACAAAAAATCCGATTAAAATGACCAATATCTCGAAAACCGTGCGACTTTTACTAGACCTATTTTAGCTTTTTCATAACGTCCTAAGTGCCCTCTATCCGTAGTTCAAGGATTATCCACTCATTACCTAACACCCTGTATATTATGTTATGACCAGTGATCGGAATAGGTAGCGCAATTTCAAGGGATTTCGGTGCGTAAGTTTAGTATGGATATAAGTTTAGTATGGAACTAATATTTACTATGGCAGGTGCAAGTGCGGTGATAATGGTCACCCTACCTAAGTAAGATAATTATTTTTTAAATCGTATAAACTTGATAAGTATGATACGAAATGTACAGAACAAAATAGGTACAACATTAATGTATAGCTACACAACGCTAAAATATTAATACTAACGTTATTATTATGAATTATGATCCTAACGTATAAATGTACTAATCACTACATAGTATAAAACAAAGTCGCTTTTTCTTTCCCTATATCCCTATGTATGCTTAAATCTTTAAAACTACGCAACGGATTTTGATGCGGTTTTTTTAATAGATAGAGTGATTGAAGAGGAATGTTTATATGTATAATACTTTAATCCGGAGCGAAGCGAGGGCGGGACGCTAGTATGGTTATATACGGGTATTAGCGTAAAAATCCTGTCATGTAAAAACCTTTGAAATCTAGTGCTATAATTTGGTTTCCACACACTTCTGCAATTTTGCACTATACAATACATACTTAATATAAATTGAGAATTTAACAATGATACACTTTTTTACTGATATAATAATTCGAAGTGAATTTGAATATTGGAAATAAATCTTGGCTGATTTTACACCTCCTTAGTCTGAAATGATTTACTAGTGGGTTCTATATTATATTATAAAACTAAACCCATTACTCCGTTGGAGGTAAATAGGCTATAACTGCCCTATAAACCTGCGTGTTATAACACCTTTCCGAGCATGTGTGATGAAAAACATATTTATTGCGTTATTGTCAATAGAGTAATGACAACAATACCTTTTTAGAAAATATTCGAAGGCATTTATTTTATACGGGTATATTGTGGCAGCAATAGTATAGGTGAAAAACCTAAGTAAAGGACCTGTTGTGTGTAGCTGTGTACAAAAGTAATATGGAGCTTACGTCAAATGTCAAATACAGAATGTCAAACAACTATAGGTGAAAAACTTAAGTAAAGGACCTGGGCTGGGATTCTACACGGTAATAACGATATCGTATTTGACGTGTTTTCGTATTGTCAACGTTTTCATAACTCTTATGTGACTTATGTCATTTACAATAATGGCGACTGTGACAAAAACGATTCTAAAACACGTCAAACACGATATCGTTATAACGCAGTTGAATAGAGGCCCGCCCTGTTGTATGTAATTGTGTATAGAATTAATATGGACCTTACGTCAAATTTCAAATATAGAACGTCAAAAGGTCTATACAGATGTGTTATAACTAAATACAACAGGTCCTTAAGTTTTTCACCTATACATACAACACGTCATTTAATTAAGTTTTTCACCTATTCAGTCGCGGAATGAAAAGGTTGCTTTTTATAACTTATCATCAGTATTCTACTTATCGATTGAGTATGACACATTCCGTCATAGTTATTGTCCTTTTCCCGCCCTCCTCCCATCATACTAGGAAAGTCATCAAATCATAGAAGATGTTATAAATATGGGTTTTACAAGTTCCATTGATGGCTAATTTTAGTAAGTCTGACGTCCTAAATTTAGGAGTATGTACGAAGGCTACAGTAGGTAAATTCGTTTTTTTCCATACCAGTATGTCAAATTCTCATCAAAGGATCAGAGCCCCTAGCCAAGATGCATTCGCTAACTAGCGATTCGATTTGTTTGGTTTTAAACCAATCGCATCACTGGCAGATCACGTGACTTTTCGAATGACGTGATCTACGAGTGACGCGATTGGTTTAAAAACAAAACGAATCGAATCGCTAGTTAGCGAACGCATCTTGGCTAGGGCCTCTGGGCTGGAATTCTACAAGGTAATAACAATATCGTTTTTGACCTGTTTCCGTATTGTCAACGTTTTGATAACTCTTATGTCATTTACAATAATGGCGACTGTGACATAAACGATTCTTAAACGTGTCAAACACGATATCGTTTTAACGCACCTAAATAGAGGCCCTGGTATGTTTTTGGATGTACAGTTTAATATTTGGGATTTATTATTAGCACACAATCTTAACTGTAATAAGGAATAATAGTGTTTAATAAGATATGTAACCACAACCACCACGAGCATCATAAGTCATAACACTTTGTAATCTATTTGTCATGTGAAATATTGAAATCTTCAGAGTGATGATCAGTGATCGGCACGACCCGTGCCACATGGTGTCAATGACCTCAATCATTATGTTAAAATGGATATTCCCCGGAATTCCAGCATTCGAATCGTTAAATGAAAATAATATATTCTCATTTCAGTAAGTATGTAACGGGGATAAGATTAATGATTTTTATGCACTTCAAATACATATTTTAACACTTACATATTTTATATGAGTGCAGTATAAAGTAAAACCAAAGTTTATCAATATTTTCTTTACTGAAAAATGATACATTTTATGAGTTTATTAAATATTCTGACTTCTATGTACAAATATAAAACATAACTCTTATTTTTTGCGAATCCTGTCATGTCCATTTTATTATTTCCTCTTTGAATCCCGCGGTGTGGCACGGGTCGTGTCGATCACTGGTAATAATCCCTATTAACGTGCAATTTTTCCGAAATCGGAAGAAAAAATTAAACATGTGTGTTATTTTTTTGAAACTTCCTACTTGACAATAATGTCCTTCCACCATCGCCTAGTTAAACATTTTTTTTGCTAAGTTGTCCATATTCGTCTTGCTTTGATATTTATCGTATTGTTTGTTTAACAACATTGTTTGAACTGTTTATGGTTCAAATGTTATTTGATATTTTCTTTTACTTTAGGATTACGTCGCTTTATTATAATCGTAATAATTGTAAACTATTTAGTTATAATATAATATATCTTATGTTGAACTCAGGGCCGTCTTAAACTATGCTGGGGCACTTGGGCACACATAAATTTGGGGCCCCTTTGGAAAGTAAAGAAAACGTTTTTTTCTAGTATGATCTAATATTTATTATAGGTAATTAAATATGTAACATGTAATGTGTCATTAATAATATTATGAGCATGCTGCGGAACTGCTGGTTTTTATGTTACGATTATGATAATGGTTTCTTTCGGGATTTCTGTTGAGCAAAATCTTCTATTATATTTTCAAAGTAATTTTTTTGAACAATGCCGTTTTCTATGCACATAATTTCTTAGTCACTCTTGTAACATTGTTGTTTGCAATTCATTTTTAATCCTTTTAAGCAGCGAAATGAACGCGCTCCACTGCAATTAGTAACGAATAGGCAAAGGAATATTCTTGTAGCAACTTCAACGTTTGGAAAAAAAACTTTAATTTATCTGACTTTATTAGGTTAGGTAAGGTTACCTTCGTGTTCGCAATTTGGGAGGCACCCAATGGTCGAATCCAATGGCATCCCACGGTGCCCCCGAAAACAGCAGAAGAGGTAAACGCCGAAGTGGTTTTAGACGGTAGGCTGCTCCCTCTACTCTCGTTTTGAGAGTGGGGGGAGGAGAGAGTCCGTCATACCCCCCCCTATAGCATGGCCAACCCTGGCCATGGCCGGGGGATGATTCTTAACGCATTTCCACTCCGAAAAAAAAATATGTTAGATTACCTTACGGTTGAGGTATTTAAATACGCTGATTGCATTGCTATCGATCGCTACATGGTGTACTTAGTAAATTAGAATGCGTCCTGAAATATGATTATTTAGTACAACCCGACTTTACCCGACAAAAAGTTTGAACGGTGGAGAAGAGTGAAAAGTGAAACTTTTTACATTACAATGCCACGTTTTCTGTCAAATATAACAATGTTGATAGCCTATTTTATCACTTACTTACTGATACCGTGGCCGCCAAAAATGTTTTAAGGATAAATATGACATAAATTATCTGTCGTTCGGGGCCCCTTGAGAATGGGGGCCTGGAAACGGGCCCCGTGTGCCCTTATGGTAAAGACGTCACTAGTTGAACTTATCTGTTATAAACTGTTACTGGAGTTTGTATGTATTTTAAGCCAGCCTTTCTAAATTATTGCATTTTACATTAAACATATTAAAAAATATTGTTGTCTAAAGGTCAGTTTACTTTTTGTTTGTTTGCAGATGTCATGTTTTTAATCCCATATTCAAATGGTAATTGTAATACAAGAGTGCCTCTCGGCAGTTACAATAAGCATTAAACTTGTTTCTATCGCAGTAAGAACCTGGTCGCAATGTGCTTTAGCTGCATTGATTATTAACTGTACTCAATTATTATCTCGCACATACATAAATACATTAAATCACGCCTGTTTCCCAGAGGAGTAAGCAGGATCACTTCTCTCTACCTACTACGAACAATAAAGCACATTAAATGTATTATGTACGGGATTACCCGTAATTGCTCCACACACCCCGCAGTAATCGCATCTTAGATATCTTGTTCATGTATGCAGTTTAGTTGTGTATTATTTTGTTTACTATTCGTAACTATTAAACGAATGTAGTAATGGGTTCCGAGTATCATTAACAAATCTATTCTGACAGGAAAAGTGCCTGATTCGTAAAAGTCAGACTTTGTGACACCGCTGCCTTTAATAAATAATCCGCTCGAACTTAAGGATTTTAGAGCTATCAGTATTTTACCCTGTCTTTCTAAAATTCTAGAAAAAGCAGTTTATTCACAGCATTGTAGTCTTGTAGAAGCTAAAAATAATTTACCTCCTTTCCAGTCAGGTTTTAGAAAGGGCATGGGTACAGTGACAGCATTGTTGGACGTTGTGGACAACATACTTTCGGAACAAGATTCTGGCAATGCTACGGGTCCGGCACTTTTGGACTTTTCTCACGCTTTCGATTGTATTTAAGTTGGAAGGTTTTTTGTTTAAAAGTAGGTAACTTAGTTCTTGCATAATTTACATTCTTTTTTTCTGGTACCTTTGTTTACAGATCTTACTTATGTTATTTTTTGTGTGAATTTTAATGAATCTGATTTTGTTAATTTCTATTTAACATAATGGCTTTGTCGTATCCCAGGGTTGTGGCAGAATATCAGTGTTTTGCTCACTGGAGTAATGCTGTACGCTGAGCTATGACCTTTTTGTACTGCTGCGACGCACACAGGCGATTGTGATTGTTCCTAGTTCATAAGTTAGTTGATATTATTCTTCTTTTTCACCTATGACAATTGTATGTGTGTTTGAAGCATCAAATGAACGTTAACTATCCATATCTTATATCTAAACAGCAGTAAAGTAGTGTTGTAATAAGTAAATAACTTGCAACTCGAGCCTTTCCGATGTCTTGTTGTGCCTACCTACTAATTTAATTAAGATCGGTGTCACAATGATGTCACAATGTAAGTAATAGTTACTAAGCTTGTGCCGAGATGTATTGTATCCTTATATTTCGGTTAAGTAGGTATATTGCATTTATTGTATGTTTTTTTGATTATGTTTATTTTTGTGTCATTTCGAGTCTAGTAGCGATAGGTACTGACCTGGGCCTCTATTCTACTGCGTTATAAGGATATCGCGTTTGACGTGTTTTAGAATCGTTTAGGTCACAGTCGCCATTATTGTAAATGACGTAAGAGTTATCAAAACATTGAAATGGAATTAAGACGAGGAGGGATACGTGGAACAGGGGCTACTTAATGTTAGTTTTGCAGCAGGCCCGGAGGTCTAAACCACTCAGAAATAGGAGCTCCGCGTAAGCGGAACTCTGTCGACGCTGTGTAATCGATAAATTGACAAAAATCAGGCCCCTATCCCACAAAACTTTACAAGTGTACAAGTCGACAATATTGTCAGTCTTTTCTATGGAAAACCTTAAAATTTTGTTAAATTGTACATTTGTAATGTTTTGTGTGATTGAGGGAAGATGGTCATTGCTATATGTCGGCATTTTTATACATCGACAAAAATAATTCGTCATTGTTATTTTTCGACATTATATAAGGTGTCGACATTTTTATACCTCGTCATTTTTCAATATAGACATTAGTCGCCTAACCCAATGAGTACCTATTTTTTATGAAAGGAATAACTAAGAAAGAAATTATACTTTTGTTGCTTTGTACTTTTATTTATATTAACTCACTCGAACTATATTTACCTACTGAACCCGTGAAATACTTCATCTCTAGTCGTCATCATCGGTTCCACTTTACTAAATAAAGAAGCTTTGTTGACACGAATGCGCTTCTCCTGTGGTCATGTATGCGATAGCACTATTTTTTTTAGAATCTTGTACCGCGTGCCGCGTCAAACCTCGGGCTGATGTGAACCTAGCCTAAATCTTTTGGATTGCAAATGCTGAAAATAGCAAATATGACCGTATTTTTTGAGGAGTTCCGTCGTTTACTCATGGATTCCATCATCAGATCACTCCAACTTTTCTATGGGACCATTTACGACTTTTCCTTTCTTTTAAGGTGGAAAGGGCCCACCGTGCTGGCTGTGCACAAGACGACGTTTTGCAAGCCCTTCAGGTATCCCACTGCTACTGCATCTTTATACAGGTCATGCAAAGTACCTACTGAACGTACTGATCAGACGAGTTGAGAAACTCCTACTCGTATGGTTGGTTTATCGATAACTTTATTATTACTATCGAATCGGGGCAGCACTTAAACATCTGACAGTCCGCCATTTTGTTTGCTATGGTAGTTTAGGTAGGCACGTTTATTCTGTAGGTATGTCATATCCATTCTCTTCCTTTATCATTGCTTGAAGCAAAGAAAAGTGACCTTGAATGACGTCGCTTATGTTTTTGTCCCTTTCTTTAGGATGACCACGTTGAGTCCTGAGTTTAGGACACTGCATACATACAGTTTACTTTATTAAACGAAAAATAAATGAAAACGTGGGACAGGAACACAGTATTTAAATCGTTTTTATTAATAGTAATGTATTCATTACTATTGAGACACAATACCGATTTTAAATTCCAGTATTGGAAATAGTCAACATTGTATGCCCTGCGTAGGTAATTCCAAGATTCCAATATTGAGTTTCAATACTTACCGACTTTCAATTCCGATACTGGAAATCATCCGAAACTGCATGCCATAGAGTAAGAACTAAAGTTTTATGGTATTGAGCTAGGCATAAGCTAGGTGTCAAACGGATGTCATGTTTTTTTAGTTGTGTGTATTGTTTATCATTCGCAGGCTGCCGTTTCGACTTCATATTTGTTAGAATCAATTTTAATAACAATCATATGTGGTGTTTTATATAAATGTGAAGTACAATAATGTGTTGTGTGTTTGAATGTAGATCTCATATATCCCGCATGAATATTCAAATCGAAAAAAAAAGCTTTTACCGGTAATATTGAATATATTTCGGATTGTAATCGTCAGATACCTAGCATTGTTAAAGCGTCGAAATGCAGAATATCATTATTCGAAGTTAACATGTGTGTTCTAAATATCTTTAGAGCAACATCTAAGTAGTATTTTATTGTTTTGTTATACAACGTGTTACAAAATACCCCGTAAAAATATAATAAATTATTAAAGCCAAAAATATTGTCAACCCTAGTAAGTTGTCATGTAAGGGAACCGGAGGTAGCATAGATTATTTTAACGGAGAGGCCTACTTATCTATTTTGATAATTGTCAACTTTAATGGTTTCTCTGTTTTTCATCCACAAAGGTTTGCTATCTCAATACTAGGATGTCATTTTACTTAAGTACCTACTGGCTTCTAAAACCGTCACGACGGAAAAGATAATTTTCTTATCGATATTCTACAATTCTTTCGTGTTTTTTTTTTCCAAAATGACGATATTTTCTATCTCGGAATATTACGATATGCTGTTATGCATAGGCCATGAAGATAGCAATTTGAATCGTGCTCGCGAACTGTATTTAACACTGGCAATGATTTATCGATGGAAGACCCCCCACTGAACAGCGACGGCGACCTCCATACCAGTGTTTTTTCTACATGTCAAGACACCTACATTCCATCTTTCATCGGTCTACTGGACGCGGACGTCCAAGCACAGTCGATGTCAGGCAGGCTGAATTAGTGTTAGAGCATTCTGAAGAAGAGCCAACCACGAACGCGAGACGACCCGGAGCAAGATTCGGTATGAGCCATGTCGCAGTTTGGCGAATTCTTCGTGACGACAATCGTCACCTTTATCACTATCGCCGTACATAAGTGCTGATACCCTCCGATCTTGCACCCAGGAGGTACTTCTGCGAGTGGTACCTCAGACAGTTAGGGGAGAGCCCTAATTACTTAAACTATGTTCTTTGGACGGATGATGCAACATTCACGAGGTCAGGACTTTCAAATTATGTTAGGTTAGGTCTTTTAAAATCTTCCAAAACTCGACTTGTAATATCTATCTAAATAATCGAATTCTGAACAATTTGTTATTATGTCTCTTTATCGTTCCACGAATTAGGTAAAAATGTACATAAACATTCTGCGTAGTTCACTCTTTAGTTTTACTGAAATAGGGTTTGCACATGAATGAAAAAAATAATGGTTTTATTTTTTTTGACGGTAAGTCATACAGTGATACTACGGTTCTCAAAATATTGTAAATGGACTCGTTATTTTGTAACACCATGTATATGTTATAGTAGTGACGTTATAATTTCGTATCGATAAATCAGTTGCAAAGTGTGATGTTATTATTTATTAAGGTAATAAAATATAATATTCGTAATATAGTTTAGTCAGTAGGAAGGAAAAAGATGCAACACGAATATTTGGGCAAATACCGCTACGTGGAGTAGGTACCAGCATTGCGTAAACAAATTGCGCAGACTCAAACCTGGCTCAGTGCCCTCCCTAAGCTAAGTTCCCACTGAAACGCTTTCGTGAGATTTAGTCATGGTTTATAATAATACTGAAAAAAACACCTAGCCGATTCAGCGTACCTACAGTACGAGCAAATAAAATATCATATTTGTACTTACATCTCATACGATTACCTACAAATGTGACTCACCAAAATTGACAACCAATCAAGAACTAGTTGACCAATTGTATTGCTATTATTCAATTCGTTAGCTGATTAAATAAGGTTCGGAACTGTATAGGTATAACAAATGTTTATATATATCGTAGTTTCAAAAGTTTAGTATTTAAAAAACCATTGCTGATGTGTTCATACAAATCTCGTAAATTTCGTAAGAACGCGTCGGCTATGGTGTTATAAATAACTAAACTTTTTTAAACTACGATATGTACAAACATTTGTTATATACCATTTAGAACCTTATTTAATTAGATAACACATATTTTTTCAAGCGACATATAATGGCACCTAAATTCCGCCGTATGGATTAAAGAATATGTTATATTAGCGTAATAAAGAATAGGTTATATTTTTATAAAACTTCCAAGTACCGTAAAATGCTGCAACATTGCACGGATTTTGAAGTTTTTTCCTTATATCTGTGAAACTATTTGTCTTATGTGGTTTAATGAGTATTAGTCGGAAAACAGACCCTATGCCTCGCCAAATTAGACTCAAATATCAGTAGGTAATCATACAATATTTCCTAGTTATAAGCATTTAAAGTGGCAGGCAAAGTTTTAGGCCTAAGACGTAACTTTGCCTAGACGGTTATCTCGATAAATAACGTTTTGCTATTTATAATAATATTTAATTGTGTACATGAGACATTGTGCTTGTCCCTGGCAGTCAAATTATTGCTATAAGCTTAATTTTTTTTTTCACAGGCAATGTTGTACCAGGTTCCACGAACTTTCCATACAAAAATATCGGCAACTGTAGGGTTGTGCCAAAAAAAGATTGTTATTTTTTTAAAAATGTATTTTTTTTTTGTTAAAAAATAATCATCACAGCGTAGGAACACAACTGAAAGCTTTGGTATTAAAGAAACATCAGTCTTAAAAAACCTTAATCAAAAAACGTTTATCAAACCCTGTCTTCTTATCTAGAAGCACGAACCATAAAATCAAAATCGAAAATATAGGAATAACATAAAATCAAACTTATAAATTAGATAATACAATATATTTTTTTGGTCGGAATACTGCTAGGTACATTCATTTTGTTACCTACGTATTACAAAATGTTTGCTTATATAAAATATTTATGATTAGGAACTTAATTATATTAGGAACTGTGGGAAAGTACGTAATTTCAAAAAAACCAGTCTTGAGTCAATTTGACTCGAAAACCGATTTGCAAGATTTGACTTAACTAGCATTGCAAGTTATTAAAAAGCTAGTACCTAATAAATTAACTCACTTAAGCAATTTAGCACACCTATTTTTACTCTTATCTGTTCATTTATAAAACCCAGCTAGTAACAGCCCTAGACCCAGGCAAAATTTTGTCACTCAAGTTTCCAGAACACTGCCCAATATTGCCTACTACGTTATTATAATGAAATCGTGTCCTATTCTTGAAAATATTAGACTTTCGGAAAATAGACAATATTTACTTACCCTGGGACGCACCTGGGTGAATCAACTTTTAAAGTCCTCCTTTTCTACACGCTAATAAAAACTTACTAGAATATGTGAGATTGATAATGGTTTACACATGTTAAAATTAGATAATCAGATTTTCGGATTTCACTATTCATAATCATAAACCAATTCTATAATTTTGTAAAAACATGGTAACGCAGTGGAAAATGCACGTTTTTCATACAAAACCCGGGGACAACGTCGTCCCCTGCGTTACCTGATATATTTGTGTAAATCATAGAAGAATTTTTAAAATTGTCAGCTATAAAGTAAGTTTAATTGTCTGATTTATTCAATATATTGACCACATCAAAAAATAATTGCATTCTACCAAATTAAGGTGACATAGTGAGACATGTCGAAAATTGGGGAGTACCTTAAAAGTTGATTCACCCACCTACTTCTCGAAAATCACGTTCCTTATACTTAAAATTTTAAAAGTTGCGAGACACTAAAAAAATGGAGCCACTCCCTCCAACTTATGATGCACAACTGGCGTCGCAACAATGGAGTTACCAACGTAAAAAAATTAAAAATGTGTTGCCAGAATAATGAAAATTACTACCAAATGGTAAAAAACAAGAAAAAACTGAGCAAATGCGAGATATCGTAATTTAAACGAAATAGGCAAAATTGAGCTTAAACGGCAAAATTGCAGCATTTTACGGTACCTACTTATGTCGATATCGATATTATTATTATTATTGTTTTGTCCGTCCCTGGTGTAATTAGTCTGTGATCTAAACAATTTCTACAAACATAAACGTTGTTTAAATGTGCAACAGTGCATACAAACATTTTAGCGTTACTGTAGCTATAGAACTGTCTCTTTTTGGCACACTGAATCCCAATAAGACTCTGCGTATCAGCTATCTGTATGTTGCCTTTTATTTTATTTCTCCTTCCATGCTTTTACTTCTTATTCTGTGCTGTATGCCCTGATTTGAATGTTTGCCTATTATGACCTTGAAAACACATCACATTATAATAAAACATGTCTTTTCAAATAGATAAGCCATTTTATTGTTATCGGCGAGGTTACTTTTATTTAATAAATAATAATAACTATAACAGTTTCAATCAAGAAAAGCTTAAAATAAAATAATCGGAAAAGGCTATTCTTTGAAAAAAAAAAGAAAAACTACACGCTTTTTCTTTTGAATGAAAACCCGTGGTTTTCATAATAAACGGTTTTGCAATTTGCAATAATAGTAGATTGTTCAACAAGGGACTAAAACAAGCCATAATGTAACCTCGGGAGTAACGAAACAAAAGAGAATTTTCAAAATCGATCCACAATTGACGGTTTAATCGCGTAGCAAACACAAAATATTGCATAAGGTATACTATATAACATTGATAACCTCCTCCTTTTTTGACCCGGTTAAAAATTACATGTTTTATAAGTGTCGGAATGAGCAATTAAGGAAGGTATATTGCTGGTCTAGTAATAGCCTAAATCTGATAGTGCTGGAAACCGCAATATTAGGCCTAGGGAATAATCGAAGTTCCAAGTTACGTTAGATCCGTCCCTTCCTATCGATTTTTGATAAGTGACGAGTGAAACGGATGTGGCAATCGACGTTTAGTAGTTACTTCGTAGTGAATATACTCGTAGGTCGCGCTGCTCGTTGACCACGCCACGGTAATTATGACTGAGAGACACGCTATCCAATACTACCCACTGTTTTAATCTTGCTATCCTGAATAAATAAAATATGAAAGTTGTCACGCACTGAATACATTTTAGTCTGATGAATTTGTAATAAAAATCTACCTACTTAACTTTATTCTTGATCGCTACTTAATTATCACTGATCGTACAGTATATTATGTCTCGACTTATCAAAAACATCAAGAACCCCGCCATTTTGAGAAAAATAAGAAGTTTGTTACACGATTACTCGAAAACTATCAGGCTGAGTAGACATCATTGGTTCTTGAGATAAAGGTAATTAAAGTTATATACCTACTTTACTCATCTAAGACGGCACCAAAAGACTTTAAATAGAAAATTAGTTATTACTTGTAATTTGTTTGTAGTACTTAACGGCTTCGGAACCCTACACTGAGCATGGTCCAACATGCTCTTGCCCGGTTGTTTTAGTAGTCGGGTTGTAGTTTTTGAACTCTCTTTTTAATATAAAATCCTTCAACCAATCATTTTCAAGTTATGGTAGTGGTTGTTTTTACGATAGTGTGAGTTTGCCGAAAGCGGCAGTGAATGGCTCATCATCACTGCATGAATGCACGAGGAAGGCGGCTATCAGAGAAGAGTGGCGGCGTGTTGTGAAGCTTGCCACCAATACCTGAAGTGATGACCACGACCACTCTGTCAAGAGTGATACCGACAAAGAAGAAGAGTTTGCCGACAAAGGTTCTGATAGTTTGCGAAGCTCATGCTACTTCCACTGTTTTTTCTATTCCGTGATAATAACATACCTAATATGACTTGTGGCTTAATTTAATTGAGGTCAAAAACGTCTCGAGAGGTACTCCTTTAAGTTTCTCGACTAGGTTTTGTTAATAAAATATGCAGTTCAAAACCTCTGTGTTTTGCATAGACGCGTGCACTCCGAGTACTACAGGCTACGAGGCTACGCTGGTATGGTTTATCCACGCTGAGCCTCCAGCTCGACAACTGCATCGACTGCTTCAGCTTCTCAACGTCAGCCTTAGTGTCAGAGCTTACAATGATACCACCGTTCTTCGTTTTCACCTCTCACTTGGAATTTATTCGGGCTTAATTATTTTTATACGCGGGTTTTGATCTCTTCGCTAGATTTTGTTTTATCGCTCAAGATACATTGCTACCGAGCTTATTTTACTGGGCTGGATGAAATTATTTATGTTCCTTTTGATGACATCGGCGAAGGAAACCGGAACGACCTTGGCGGAATCCGCAATAGTCTGTTTGATTCCTAGAAGTCGCTCCGAAAGGTCTTGTTAGTCTGTAAAGGTTTAAAGGGAGATAAACATATAAGAGAATAGGAATTAGAAAATCTTTATTGCCAAAACCGTAAACCTAACAAATATAAATAAAAACCAACAAAAAGGTTAAAGAGAAAAGCAAAAACGTATAATTAGAAAATAATACTAGGTAAGGTAAGGCAATGGGTCCCAATCTTAGCATGTGGTGGGCGGAGATGCCCGGCGCTGATTTTCAGACTGGTCCCTAGAGACGGGGCGGTCGCAAACTGATACCAAAGGTTTTTACCATGCTTAACATGGTAATTAAAAGTTCAACAAATATAAAACAAAAGTTCCCACTTAAATGAAAGAAATTAAGATAAATTAAAAAATAAAAACGAAACAATAACGATATGGAGTTGAACAGTTTTCTGCTGCAATGACTGATATATTGCACTACTATTTGCGATGTTCCATGACCTTATTTTCGACAGTGGTTATTGATTGTTATGGTTCGGAATTCAGGATATAGTGCAATACCTCCTAGAGGCACTGCTCGATAGAGATCATCCAGGGCGCGAGCGGTATTTTCGTGGAGGGCAAGCGGCGGCGCGACATTCCACGATAATTACTTACAGTTCATTATAATTAACAGGTTATGATCACTTCAGTAGAGAATTCGATGACCCAGATACGTGTAGGTCGAAAAGAGCGGAGAACTACCTGCAATTTCGCAAGTAATTGATTATTCAATAATCATAATTAGTCGGATGTAAAAATATCCCTTGTTATTCGTACATTACTGAGTTTATTATGAGATTATTAGTAATGTAAAAATAAAAAAAAAATCTTCGTACAAAACCGGGTAATGTAGGAAGAACATTTACTTTTTTGTACATAACTGCCAACGGAACTACTACTCGGCGTGAAAAAAATCGCAGCTTTTGCAATTTCAGTAACCTTTAAAATGAGGCCCCACAGTCACACCTAGTGTGTATAAAAAAAACAACATTCATGAAAAACAAAAAAAACATTTATTCACGTACAATTTACACAAGTTGAAAACACAATAAAATTAAAAAAATACAGCATAACAAATTCTTAAAACTAAACTTAAAACCTAGTGTTGTCTCCCCTAGCCCTAATTACAGACTCCTTGCGATCCTTCATTGACCTCACTAACGCCGCGACGCGTTCTTGAGGGATGTCATTCCACTCCTCAACGACGGCGTCCCGAAGCTGTTCAATGGTGGCAGGGGCAGTATCACGAGACCGCACCCGCCTTTTCAGATCATGTCAAAGGTGCTCTATGGGGTTCAGGTCAGGACTTCTCGCTGGCTACTGCAACACAGAGATCCCAACCTGATCCAGGTAGTCCCGAACGATCGACGCCGCGTGGCAGTGGGCGTTGTCGTGCATAAATGTGAATTCAGGCCCGACAAAACCGGCATATGGGACCACATTGTGGTCTCTGTGATGTAGGGATGAGCATTCAGGGACCCCTGGCCACGTCCACCTCCAGTGCGGGAGACGCACACAAGGTCGGTTTTGCCCTGGGTTCAAATACCGCCCCAAAACATGCAGGATCTTCCTCCATAGCTGACGGTCTCTTCAATGCAGACTTGTGAGAACCGTTCCCCCTGCCTCCTGTATACTCTTCTACACCTATCATTGCAGTAAAGGCACACTCTCGTCTCGTCGGAGAAGAGGACAGACTTCCATTGGTCAAACGTCCAATCCAGGTGTTCTCGGGCAAACTGAAGTCTGATGCGCCTATGCTCTGTCGTCAATTGTGAGCCCGTAGCAGCATTTTTTCTCTCGAAGCCTTCTCCTGATTGTGGAGACGCTCACCGACGTCTTCTGAGCTGTTCGGAGCTGCTGTTGAAGCTCAATAGCGTTGGAGAATCGAGTCGGCAATGACGTCGACACGATATAGCGGTCGTCTCTGACGGAAGTGCAACGTCGTCTCCCAGATCCATCTTTCCTGACGTAGCGTCCAATCTCCTGGAACCGCTGAGATACTCGAGCTACTCGACAACGGCTTAAGTTGAGTTGCCGAGCAACATTAGCCGTAGTCCTGATTGCAGTACTGCAATCGATTGCTGAGTGCTACCACTTGAGCTGCTTCTTCTGCCGTGGTATCCATTTTTCAAAGCTTTTTCTTACTGGAACTGTACAGGTGTGACCTCTGTGATGTCTGGATAGCAAATGACCCATAATTCATTGTTACCCCCCCTTTTATACGTGTCCAGGGTGGCACAATTAGCGATCCCACAAATGAGTATTTCTGCACTTTTTTTTAAAGACGCCAACATTTTGTGATCATTGTTTTTGAGGCTTAGAACGATATGCGTTTTTAAAGGTCATTAATTGTGCTTTCAAATGATACTAATATTGATAGGGTAACAATAAATAAGTTAAGAGCTATATTCCCTTGAAGTCAATACTGCAAAAGGTGCGATTTTTTTGACGCCGAGTGTAGTACTTAACATGCAAAGAACGAACATTTCTTCCTACATTACCCGGTTTTGTACGAAGAATATTTTTTCTACATTACTAAGAAGTAATATAACTCGGTAATGTACGAAGAACAAAGGAAAAATATGTGTAGAATATATATTTGAAAAATATATGGAGCTGTTAAGAAAGAACAAATATCAATTGTTACAATTTTGAAGAACCTTGCTTATCGAGTAGTTCCTAAAAAAACAAATCAAGTAAATCACCTAGAAGTCACAGAAGAACATATACAAGTATTGCCTAACAGGGCATGGTAACATATTTTTTGGGTATTTAATTTTTTGGGTGATAACTTAGCAGTAGCGTGGCATGGTATCTTATTTATATTAGAATATGGATGTTTTGGTAAGTGGTTATATTAGAAATGGGATGTTTTTAGAATAGAATAGAATAATAGAATAGAATAATCGCTTTATTTCAGACTAAAGTCCATAAAAGTGTTAGTAAACATTGTATCTTAAGTAACTACGAGTTAGTAAAATACAGACAACTTAAAATTATAACTAAAACTAACAAAACATCCAATCAATCAGACGTGCAAGGACGTCCACCTTGCCATCATCGGGCTGTCCCAGCGATACGCAAACACGCCCAGGGCCTCTATTCAGGTGCGTTAAAACGATATCGTGTTTGACACGTTTAAGAATCGTTTATGTCACAGTCGCCATTATTGTAAATGACATAAGAGTTATCAAAACGTTGACTATACGGAAACAGGTCAAAAACGATATCGTTATAACGCAGTTGAATAGAGGCCCTGGATGCGGTTGGGGCTGGCACGCAGGCGAGTCAGTAACGACGCGCACCTCTTCCTCATGACTGCCGCAAAGCCGGTGCGCGCCTCGGCAAACATGCCCGACGCACTGCAGCGCCGCGGCAGCCCCAGCAGCACCCGGAACGCGTTGTTGTATTGCACGCGAAGCTCGTTGTACGCCCTCTGTGTAAAGTTCACCCACAGGCTGCACGAGTAAAAGGAGACGCAAAAAGCTTTAAAAAGCGTGATTTTTACATCCCTAGTACAACGAGCGAACCTGCGCGCCAGCATATTACACTGAACGGCCAACGATCTCCGCTCACGCTCGATGTCCACCCCGTCACTCAAGTTATCGGTAACCCAGTGACCCAGGTACTTAAATTTCGAGACAGTTCTTAGTAGAACTCCGGAGAGTGTGACAGGTGACACATAATAAGTCTTATTGCCTGCCTTAAAAACCATTAACTCGCTTTTCTCAACATTGTACCTGAGTCCATGGGTCGCCGCGTAACTTTCACAGATTCGCAAGAGTCGCTTAAGAGCACCTATCAAAGGGCTCAGCAGCACCATGTCGTCTGCGTAAGCTGATGTTATTCACGCATACACGGTCTATATGGCATCCTATCTTGGTGCTGCTAAGCTCCTCGATAAGCCCATTTATATATAAATTGAAGAGCCGCGGCGAGGTCAAACCTCCTTGCCTCACCCCGCACTCCAACCCATACTCATCTGACAGCCCCAACTTTTAACCCAACGAATATTTCAGGAAACAAATGTTTCGTGCCTAATCGTCTCAAATGAACAAAAGGCATGTGGAACGAATGAAAAACATATTTACGTACCACTTGGAAAGTTAACATACCTAGGTACAATAAGCTTTATTGATTTTTTTACCGGTACCTCACTTCGTTGGTATAAATGATGTCTGTTGACGCCTACATATCTGATTTCGAGATCTAAGCTTATAATGACCCGGTGGTGTGCGGGTGCCGGGTGGGGTGACACGACGCGTCCACTCGCGGCTCGACGCCTGTCCCACGCGCCGCACGCGACTGCAGGACGAGCCGACCATGGTTCAGAACGGGCTAGATAATTCGTCGGAATTCAATACTTTCAATTCCAAAAAAGGCCTACATAACAACCATTGGATTGGAAAAGAGCGCAAAAGAGGATTGTTAGTTACCAAATTCAGGGAGTTCTGCAACAGAACGGATTTGCACGGGTTTAAGTACATTGTGATGGAAGATATTAATCTTACAGAGAGGTTTGTTGATGAGAAGTATGCACTGTAAGTAATTATTTTTCAATTAGGTCTCAATTTACAAGATGAACAACTTGCAACGCCTTTGCTAGGGGTTCATAAAGTAGATTAGAATAATAGAAACAAATTGTAAAAAAAACATTAAATTTTTATTTTGACACACCGAATTCACTATTTATAGAAAACTACCCTTCAAAAAATCGAAGCTACCGGTCTGACTCAGTATGCGTTTTAAAAATACCTGTTAGACTTAAGACTTATACCATGGGAGTGTCTATAAATAACTAGAAATTGGCAAAATCGCCTTAACAGAAGTGAAAGCCATTAATTAAATTTAAAATTAGAAAATACGTATGAACACCATCTTGGCCACATCACTCTCGGCCGAGAATCGTTTTACAGTCTCGCTGCTCTACTCAGCACGTGTGATCAAGAAATCATTTTTATATTTACTCGTATGTGAAGTTTAAGAACTGCTCATTTGTTTATTTTCTTTTATTTTATGTTGGAATAAACTTTCCTTTTCCTATTTATTTGTTCGTATGGTTGCAGAAGGTGCTGGTCGCTGGCTGTGGTGGTAAGCATCGGTTTTGCAGCGTACTTCGTCGTGACCGCCTACCGGTGGTACGCTAGAAATCCCATAATTACGGTAAAATATTTATATTTACGTAGATTAGACATTATTAGATCCGCAGATAGTAATTAAATCCATACTCGCAACCCGCAGTAAAAATACTGCCACATATTTGTGTGTGTGTGTGTGTGTGTGTGTGAGTGTGTGTGTGTCTGTCTGTCTGTCTGTGGCACCGTAGCTCTTAATTGGATGAACCGATTTGAATGCGGTTTTTTTAAATGAAAGTAGTTTTTTTAATGGTGGTCCTTAGACATGTTTTATAAAATTCGGTTCAGCCGTTTTTGAGATATTGAGCTTTTAGAGGGTTAAAAGCCCCCAAAATAACGGCGACACCTACTTTCAGACCTGATATCTCTTAAACGGCCCAACCAATTTTCATGAAATCTTACTAAGAAACATTCTGATTAACGTAGCTTTATTTTTAAAAAAACCGGCATCTAAATCCGTTCATCCATTTGGGAGTTACGATGCCACAAACAGACACACAGACGGAATAAAAAAATAAATTTTAAATTTAAAAAACCCCTGACTAAATAGTCTGTAAAAAACCTCTAAAAAGTAAAAATAAAATAAGTAGTGGCCCTAAGGGCTGACTTTTTGATAAGTAGATAGTTAACTGAACACTGACACTAACTAAACTGACACGGCGGGGGACTGCAAAGTAAATGAAATAACATAAAACCTTTTTTGTCCGGGTCTGCCTAAACCGCGGGAACCGTTGTTGTACCCACAATTTTCGCAACCGTATTATGTATTAAAATTAACAGCCATTAACAAAATACAAACACGTATGTATACAGTTATCCGTTAGGTTAGGTTAAATTAGATTATGGTGTGCCTAGGAATTTCAAGATCTGGCGGATCATACGATCGGCCGCCGACATATATATATGTTCACAACATCAAATATTTCACGATTGTCCAGAAGTAAATTTTCTCGCCAAGCCATTTTTTTTATTAATGAAATAATATACCACTTTACTTAACAAGCACTCGCTTCGAAACAAACACGGAACTGACGTCGCTTGCGCATAGTTTTGTGAGGGTAGTATCAAACAATCACATCGTGATGATAAGCGGCCTACCCCCTTCGTAGCTACAGAAACGAGAGACCATGATTTATAAAATAGCGAGGACATTCTTTCGAATTTTGACGAAAAAAAATTAAAAAAATATCATATTTTTTTGAGCTCAGAAACATGAATATAGTATTGCGGAAGTTGCTGACCAAAAAAACACCCTGTATATGTAGGAACATAAGTACGTATGTACCTATTTACCTATGTAGACAGGCACAGTTTATATTCTTCCACTGTTACCCAAGTAAAAAATAATTAAAAACAAACATATGTACGTATGTACTATTTAATACTTACTGAAAGGCTCAGGAAATTATTATCTATTTTTTTATTAATAACAGTCGTCTGCAGACAACAAGGGGTTGTCGACAGTGATAGATAATTTCATCATAATCGTATGAATTTTAAAGTGGCCAGTATAGTGGCTAGTGTTTTTCAAGTGCATATTCAACCTATTGAATGTTTTACAACTATCAATTGAGATGAGTCAAAATGGTAAAAGTACGAGTAAATTAATGTAAATATACGCGATTTGCCAAAAAATCGTCTCACGCTGCAAAATTCGCTTTTGCACAAAATCTTAATATGTCCAAGTCTCACTGTGCCAAGTTCGCTTTAGGACAAAAACTCATTAAGCCTAGGTAAGTCTTAGTGCGACTACTTCTCGGTTGGTCTAGGCATAACGCGAATTAGTCAGACTACGTTTTAGGCAGACCCGGACAAAAGGACATAAAATACCCCAGCTACTTAGCGGTCCCCCACGTGTCAGTTTTCAGTTAACTATCTACTTATCCAACAATCAGCCCTTAGGGCCACTACTTATAATTTTTTACTTTTTAGAGATTTTTTTACAGACTATTTAGTTGGGGGTTTTTAAATTACTATATTTTTTTGGAATAATGAGTTGACATAAATGTCAAATAAAAAGTTTTTTATGTTAAATAATAGCCATATTTTTAAACTTGTCTGATATTATACCCAGAATAAGGCTGCCTATTTAATTATAAATCTTTGAATAGCTCCAAAAACAGTTGCCTGGCATGTCCCAAACCCAGAATTTGATAAGTACGAGTATCATGTAATATTAGCAATGTGTTAGAATTTAATAAGATTTATCTAGGTATTGAACTTAAGATGGTGAATACATAACCCATTATAATAAAGTAGTATTTCAATTAAAGTGTAAGTCATTTTATTAGCATTTTTAATCAAACTTTGTCCCAAAAGTCCCAGTCAAAAACAGTCCCCTGAAGCTTGATGTGATTAATATAAAAATAATCTAACGATGAAGAAATGCCATCACAATTTGAACATAAATTTGTGCATTTCAAACCATGTTTTCGGCAACCACATTTTAAACTGTTACATCCAGTTTCACAGCTGCAGCAAATAGTTTTGAGCAATATTTCCGGAATTAATTCCTTTTGTGTAAATTTGGGCATTCGATTTTTGCATTTTCTGAGAAGATTTACTAAAGCAACATATATTTTTTTTTCACCATCGGAAAGTAGAGATTTCAACGAACAGAAAATATACCAACTTTTTGAAAAAAGCTGATATTTTGACGGGTGAATTTTCGATTGAAAGTTAGGGTGCTTTTTCGATATTAATTCAAAATAAGGTGAAAAAATAATTATTTTTAATCAAATAAATTACAGCGTATTTGGGACATAAAAAGGAACAAAATTTTGTTTTTGGAAAAAATAAAAATAAAAAACCAAAAACTTGGTTTTTTGAATTTTTCACATACATTTTGAGGTTATGTGAAAAAAGTGTAAATACAAAAGTTTTAGATCTTTTTTTACCTACAACTTTGCCATTTGACTTTTTTCGATAGGACTTTTAGTTTTGCCGGAAATCGAGAAAAACCGTTTTTTACCCTTAAAAACTCACCCCCCATCCCCTTCCCGACCTCAGATCGCCCGTACATTATTTTTCTTTTCATTTTTATAATATTCCCCTCCTTTTCTAATGGGTTTCATCCTAATATTTTTTTATTTCACTTTTTATTATTTTTAAAGGCACCTTCTACCCTGGTCTATTAATTATACATGCGATTTTATATTTTTATTTTGTCGCCGTCCATGTTCTGAGAATCAAAAAATAGACAGGTTATTTATTACACTAGTAAACTTCTTGGCCTGATTGTGTAAAATGTGGTTACAGAATTATAAACAAGTCTTTTTAGAGTTATGGGTATTTCTGTAGCTCTGCCTATCCCAATCGGGGAATGAAGGCGGGATGTTATGTATGTATGTATGTAAAGAATTATATTATTATTATTTATATGTCTTTACTAATCACGGGACTTTAGGAGTCCCGGACCTTTTGAAGGCGCACATGGAGCCGAAGCCAACACGCAGAGGCCCTTTAGAAAACTTTAATTTAGGAAAGTGGTGGGACACCAACCGTTGATTGTCCCAGAGTTCACACTTTAGAAGTATGCTCCCACGGACAACCAACTGTACGTGTAGGAGTATTTAAGAAGCATGGGAACATTAATAATAAGTGATAATAACGAAATGATATGGATTGGCGAACTATAGGCTATTGATGAAACTATGGCGACGGCCAGGCCAATGCTAATTACTTCGATTGAAATGGCAGACGGTGACTCGCCAAATCAGTGGAATGGGCCTCCCAAAATAGCCGCAAATACATAGCAGCAGAGAAGCAACAGTTCCAGAGGGGCTAAGGGTGGAGAGGTGCTTCTGGACTGTAAACGACCTTAAGGTGCCCACTCGCCACTTATGCAACACATCCGCCCTTCGAGCATAGGTATAGCTCTTGCGATTCCGGCCTCTGATCGGAAAATAAAGGCAAGCCAGAGGTGAGGGTCTGCTCCTGGTCATCGTACACTCCAGCCGGCCGGTGAAGGCAAGCGTGAGGTGAGGAACAGAACCTTCCCTCGGCAGCACTCAGGTCCGTGGTGTCGCTACTCACCAACGGCTCGTCACTAGCTGCCCTGAGGTGACTGACTGCACTGGAAGTACCAGTGGGCGATGAGGTCGTCAAATGCCTACGCCAATTTATTATTATTATTGTCACTATTTATTTAAAATCTGTAAGTTAAGTTTTTTACAATAAATGTTAAGATATAAAAGTAAAATAACAATACTCATATAAAAAACAAACACTATAAAAAACCTAACCTACGGGTGCCGCCGGCAGCGGGGCAGAGCTTCCGGTGGTTAGGGCTGCAGAGAGAGGAACCTCCGCACAATACGTGCCGTGTCGAGGAGTACTGCTTTCTGTATCTGGCCCTTGATCCAGCCACCTAGCGAGAGTCTCTTAAGGTGTTGATCGAGACTCTTCGCTATTAGACCGTTTGCCGAAACAACTATCGGGACAGTGATCGTCGACTCAACATCCCACAGCGGTCACCTCGTGAGCTAAGTCAAGGTACTTGCTGAGCTTGTCCTTCTCAGCCTTCACGAGGTTCTCGTCATGCGGGATGGTGACGTCAACGAGCACTGCCCGGCGTTGAGATCGATCTGTTAACACGATGTCAAGCTTATTGGCAACAATAGTCCTGTCCGTGATGACAGATCAATCCCAATAGAGCGTAGCATGACCATTTTCGAGAACTGGTGCCGGTGTGTACTTATAGTACGGCACTTCGGACTCAACAAGACCATATTGAAGAGCAAGTTGCTGATGGATGATCCTGGCCACGAGGTTATGTCTGCAAATACTCGCCGTTGGCCAAATGGGAACAACCAGAAATAATGTGTCTGAGAGACTCGCCGGGGCGACAACACGCTCGACAAATGTCGATCGTGCCATCCCTCAGATTATACTTCCATCCTCCTTCGTCATTATGACCTCGTCAGCAATTGCACATACAGACTTATTATTATCATTATTACATAGAGTGAGGGTGTCATTCGATAGCTCTTGAAATAAATCATTATGTGTATTTATTATTATCTATTATAAGATGAGGGAAACCGTTTACAAAATATTAAACTCGAAAAGTTTAGCGAGATTGTTTTTTGTGTGTTGTTGTCACGGCGTCGGAACCCTTCACTGAGCATGGTCCGACCTGCTCTTGCTCGGTTTTTCTTTCAATGAAATTGCGGTGACGAGTCTAGGGCCAATGTCGGAAGGTAAACCTGACACAACCAATTAAGTCACTAATTGCCGCACTCAGAGACATTTAAGAGACAGTTAGCTCGTTTCTTTCTGAAACTTGTGTATGAAAAAGATCGAGATTGTCATTAACCGTCTCGAGTGCGGCCGTTAGATAACTAATAACCAGCTCATCAAGACGATGACGAAGATGTATTGATTGATCTAGTTTGCATCCGATAATTAGGTCTTTATTGACTCTCTTTGAATCCATAGCGGTGTGTCCCTGTTAATTATCTACTCGAACAAATAGAGCATGCCACTATGTGGACGGTTTGCATTGCTCGTAGTTAATTACTTGTGCATACAACCATTTGTATTGTAGGTGATCGAGAGCACACACGGAGCTATTTGGGACATTCCATTTCCAGCTGTCACTATTTGCGATCTGAATGTCATTTCCCGGAAGGCCGCCCAGGAGTTCGCTAATAATGTGTAAGTCACAAATGTTACAAAATATGCTCTAATTTCAGTTTAGGGATTGCTTAGAATTTAAATTTAATTTGAATATTAAGTGACACTTTATGCGGTATGCACCTACGAGTATAATTCGACAATCAATTTTTATGATCCCGGACATATACATTATAGCACTTGAAAAAAGTACGTAAATGTAAAGATTAAATAAAACTAAAAAGGATGAAATAAAGTAAATTATTTAAAAACACACAAAATATATAAAATAATGTAAGAGCCATGTGATTGTATAACTTGAATGTTGGAAAAGGTATCGCACTTTGACTAAACTGCCTAAGATTTCAAATTCTCCGTACAGACACAGCGAATTTTGCACACGCCGTGACGAATTTTAGTCTGAGATTGAATCGAGCTAATATTTTGTTGTTAGTATTATTGTTTTTTTATGATCATGGTAACAATGTTTTTGATTTGCTAAGATGATCAATTTTTGAGTTCTGGCAAGTAAAAGAGATTACATTTAATTTCTTCTCGTGGTTTCTATTGTCTCGTTGCCCGTCTTTTATAATACGTGTTACAAAATAATGCGTAAAAAAGAAATTACAAAAGTAGTGTTAACCCTTATTAAATAACGTCAGTTCAGTATCTTAGGTATACAGTATACTAGGGTTGACACTACTTTCGTTATTGATTTTTTACGGATTATTTTGTAACACGTATAATTATTTTAAAGTGTACGTTTGTGTGCACATTTTTAGTGACAATGAGTGTTCATTTTTGATGTATGTAGTACGTATTATTAATACTTCCATCCATGGTTGCTCGACATATTTACTGGATAACTGTACAATACGATTACTTTTACTTGTACCTTTTTATTTGGATCTTTGAATAAATCATTCTGAGTGCATCTCTATTGGCTTTAATGACATTAACCGTAAAATAATAATTATTTTATTGTACCACGTTGTGGTATCATTTTCTTACGGTTTGACCTTCTACTGTAAACAAAAAAAAAAAAAAACAGATCTAGGGACAGTTTTTTGTGTTGCGAATAAATAATAAGCAAAAAATAACATACCTACATTAGGTAGTTATCACCAAGCAGTTACCTACGAGAAAGTATGTTGTCTACCCAAAATAGGTTGTAGTGCATACTCGTATTTCCAATTTTCAAGCGTAATTGAATTGTTAATTTAAGTTTCATTACATTATAGGGGCTCTATTTTACTTGGTAAAATCATATTGCTTTTGACATGTTATGCTATCGTTTTTAACTCGGCCGCTATTGCTGACAGGTATTTGTTCTACGTCTTACATGTCAGTTTATATGCCTCTATATAAGTCTGTTAATCGTTGTCTAGTTCCTACCCACCTGATGTGTATTTATTGATTTCAGTAAATGAACTATCAAAACGTTAACAATATGAAAGCATGTCAAAAACAATATGGTTTACTGAGTAGAATAGAGGCCCACTATTATTTACAAGTCCACTGTTAACAAAATGTAATTTCATTAAAGTTTGGATAAAAGTACATTACTATTTATAATAATATTTCGTATATTGAAACCACATCAATGTAGTTCGTGTTATTGTCACTCTCGACCTGTTTTGATAAAAACCGACAAATGCCGAGTCTTAACATTAAGTAAATCGTTAGTACCTACCTAACTATGACTATGTAGATTCGATGTTTTTCAAAAAATGCGTATATGTCATGAACATTGTTTAAGCATTTATTAGGTAAATACGAGGGGTGATCCATAAGGACCATAAGTTTTGATAATCGGTATAAAAAATGGGAGATAAGTAAATCGTTATATTATTTTTGGAATATGCACACTTTCTGTGTTTGCAAAAACTTAAAAACGTCATTCGATTGTTTTATTCTACCACTTTAAAAATATTTTAACTTTTGCAGGTCAAATTTTGTACCTTCACTAAGTCATCATCAGCTCTTGATTTTTATATAGTTGTTTTTGAACATTACTGAATGAGAGGCCTACCTCTCCTAAGACTCCTAAGTCGAAAGTAAAAGCTACATAACTGGGGAAGCGGTTATCAGATCTGTAATTTGGTTTGGTCGTTGTCAATTAGAAGTCTCTGAAGCACAATTCCTGCCGCAAAGTAGTATTTTTTTTCTTTAGCTTATTTTTAATATTTTTAAATATCTTTTAAAGATTAATGTTAAAAAACTCTCGTAGATTTTTTGAGCTCCATTAGTAAAAGCTAATGTCACAGTTATTATTTGTAGGCCTTAATAATCCTGAAAAAGGCCGAAAAACCTACCCTAAATTTTGGTGACAGAGCTGGTGATAAAAAAAACTACTAGAAAGTTAACTTATTTATCCTTAATCATAAATAAAAACCAAGGTTTCATTTTCAGTAGCAACATTTTAATAATGCATCAGGACGTCCTCCACACCGCTCCAAATAACTACCAACTCACTCTTATTTTGCCGACTTGTAAAATTGTTCATACATAAGAGGGGCGGCTGAAAAGTTCTAAGCCTAAGGTATTTTGAGGTATTACATATAATTATGGTACAGGGCTGGGGTTCTACACGGTAATAACGATATCGTATTTGACATGTTTCCGTATTGTCAACGTTTGGTAACTCTTATGTAATTTACAATAATGGCGACTGTGACATAAACGACTCTTAAACGTGTCAAACACGATATCGTTTTAACGCACCTAAATAGAGGCACTGGCCACTAGATAAAACATTTAAAAACAAATAATGTAAAATGAAACATTACGTCATTACAATTGTAATTTCACCAGACATTCAATGATTAACAGTATCATGTCTGAATTATCATTGCATATTACGAAAATCGAGCACCGGGCTGTGATTAAGTTTCTCACGAAAAGTAAAAAAAAATCCTCAATGTATTTTTCAAGAAATGGCTGTTTTTTATGGTGTCTCTGGGCTTTCTTATTCTACAGTTAAAAAATGGAGTAGCCTATTTAAACAAGGATGAGAGTCGATCGAAGACGACACTCGCTCAGGACGGGGAGTATCAGTAGTGACCAACCAAAACGTAGCTAAAGTAAAAAAAAATATGTTGGAGGATATCTGGTGCAGACCTACCGTACCCCTAAACCTTACCACTGACCCAAAATTTGTATCATAAATATGAGGTACCTAGGTTTAGGTTGTGTTAGTTCTTCAGCAGGGCCGGAGGGCCAAACTACCCAGAAATAGGAGCTCTGCGATAGCAAAAGTTAAATTCGATTTTAATAGTAATAATTGGTCAAAGTATCCCCCAGTGGTACGGCCGAGGGGTACGGTGCGTCTGGAAGGGGAAGAATTAAGATGCGTCAATTAGCTGAGGCTTTGGGCATTAGCAAGGAGCGGGTTGGAGAAATCCTTAATACACATTTACACATGACAGGTCAGCGCGCGTTGGGTACCGAAAATGCTGACGGCGTTTGACAAAGAACTGCGTGTCGAAACTTCTCAGGCGTTTTTAGACTTATGCGGAGATAGTGTTGACGAAATTTGCTCCAGGATGAATCATGGGTCAGACAGTATGACCCTGAATGTAGGCCGCCGAAGAAGTTTAAAGTGCAAAGATCGGCCTCTAAGCTAATGGCTACGGTGTTTTGGGACGCGAATGGAATTCTTTTAATAGATTATTTGGCAAAAGGCTCTTCAATAAATAAATGCAACTTACTATTCTGAGCTATTGAGACAAGTGCGTCAAGCCATACTTGAAAAAAGAAAGGCGAAATCAGTAAAGGCGTTTTGTTTTTGCAAGACGACCGCGCGTGTTGCAAGACCAGCTTTGAAGGAAATCGGCGTAGAAGAAATTAACCACCCTCCGTATAGTCCCGATTTAGCCCTTAGCGACTATTTTCTGTTTAGTAATTTAAAGAAAGACCTAAGAGGAAAGCGATTTGGAAGTGATAAAGAAATGAAGGCGGCAGTAGAAGAGCATTTTCAAGGCCAAAGCAAAAAATATTTTTTAACGGCATAAAAGCATTATATAGTAAATGTGAGAAATGCATCGAATTAGGGGGGGATTACATTGAAAAATAAAAATATCTTAAATTTTCTAAATAGGTTTTTTCCACCTTAGGCTTAGAACTTCTTAGCCGCCCCTCGTATGATTTTTGTTTCGCTATCACAATAAAAAACAATGAATAATGTATAGATATTTATCTCTAATTTAAGGTTGATTAGTGCCTATAGTTCTCAATAAAAGAATATAATTATGTGAATGGTTTATACCGATAATCAAAACTTATGCATCACCCTCGTAATCATGATTTAAAACTTTTGGGTGAAATTTTATAATCGTTCTAAGAAAAAAGAGATTGCATTTATTCTAAAAAGTCGGTCAAGTGCGAGTCGGACTCGCGCACGGAGGTTTCCGTACAAACTTCTCATCAGCATCGTCCTGGCCTTATCCCACACTAAGAGGCGTCGGCATAACATGTTTTATTCTTCCATTCTCCTCTATGCGCTGTTAACTCTGCACTCACACCTTTCATACACATGTCATGCTTCACACAATCCATCCAAACTTTTTTCGGTCTTCCTCTACCCTCGTAGTCAACCACATTCATACTCATCACCTCACTCTTCTATTTATGTTTCCTTCATCGCTCTTCATTTCATGCCCAAAGCACGCCAATCCCTATTACTCCTCAACTTTTCTATCATTGCTGCTACTTTCAAGCTTCCTCTAATATATTAATTGCTTATCTTATCTATTTTAGTGACACCACACATCTATCGTAATATCCGCATCTCTGACACATGCACTCTCCTTTCATCCTTCTCCTTGGTAGGCCAACACTCAGATCCATACGTGACGACCGTACAAACTTCTAAGAATGTAAAATTGTATTGAGGGACAAACTTGACTTTGCCGTTGAAAACTTGTTGTCATACATCGACATAGGTCGCGATTAGTTTACCAACTGCAAAAAAGTTTCAGTTGTAAATTATTATTTTTTGTGATGGAGCAACAAATTAACGATTTTTGGATGTACGTTTGCTGTAAGATCTTTCTTCTACAAAATTTCAGGATTTTATGTTAATAGGAAGTACCCTATAAATTTCGATTCCCTTGAGAATGTAGAAATATGCCGCATAAACGGCCGTATAATTTTTGACGATAAAAAAACTTCTCTTTAAAAAACTTTTTTTTTACTTCTTCAAGGGACTATAGACTTAAGCATATGGTTTTAATTTTAACTCGATACCTAAACGGTTTCTCGAGATAAAGGGTTTTGATAGACAGACGGAAGGACGGATAACAAAGAGATCCTGTAAGGGTTCCGTTTTTTTCATTTTTAGGTACGGAACCCTAAAAACAATGAGTGAATGCAAGGGCCATTTGTACTTTTTAACTGTGTAATAAATATTAAGTAAATAAAATATATTCCAGGACTCTTCCTGCAAACGTAACTGCAAACAAAATATTCGAAATTATTCGTTGGGCGCCTCTTCTGCACTCCACGTTCCAAGCCAATGAGACGCAAAAGGAAATGTTGAACCTACTGCAAATTGTCCTGGATCTGAACCACATTACCATGGAAGATTTTTTTGTGAAGGTAAATGTAACATGTTAACAACATCATATGAAAGTCAACGAATAAGTTGATAAGATCAAATTAGGAATCAATGACCCAACGTCATATTAAATTGAACTATGATAACTAAAATAGTTAGAGTTTCTACTAATAAAATAACTAATTACCCAATATAAAGTCGTCAGCCAAAATCGTCCGTTTACCGATACGCGATTGCCTTTTGAATTTTTCAAGTTACTTTAACAGTTAATCATAAAACTTCCTTATAGAATTTTGACGTGTCAGTACGTTTCCTGGCTAGGCTCAAGTCGAGCGTTAATACACCTGGTGTTTTAGATGTCTCCAGTGTCGTCCTGCAGCCAGTTGGTGCAGCGCTGCATGTGGAAGAACGCGTTGTACCACTGTGACTTGCTGTTCCAGCTAGTGTTCACGCAGCTCAACCTGTGCTGCGTCTTCAACTATTACGCCGTCGACGTCACCGTTTACGACCAGATAGCGTGAGTAGCGCTTAATGCCCGGGATACACGAGGCTAGTTTCTCGATATTCTCAGTGAGGACGCTCCTTAAGAAAAACACAATTAGATATAAACGGTTACTATGCTACCTCTGTGATTTAGCGTTTGATTAATTCAGATATCAAGTTCATTTGCTAATGCAAACATGGAAAAGACGGTGAATTTTGGGAGAAATATGTACAACTTTAAATTTCAGTATTTCGTTTAGGAATGTTCTTTTTAAATGATTCAAATTCAAAATGTTCATTTTAGACAAAGTATTATTGTATTATCCCGCAAAATGCATTGCAGTGTAGCTTCACTGGCTTCAAGAAACTAGTTGACAAACCAAGTTAGTCAAATCAGTGATTTGGGACACTAGCTTGCTAGCTTCTTCACTAGCCTAAAAATTAAGCTAGTTCTGTATGTACACGAGGCCCGAATCACTAGCTTACTAATCTAGCTTCAAAAACCAGCCTCGTGTATTTATCCTGGGAATAACGCATTATAAACGTAAGGAGCCACGGGTGAAAACTACTTTAGATTTAATTATATTCATATTCTTAATTTGGTGGAGTTTTGATGGAAAGCAAAGGCTGCGGTCCCAATAGTTAAACAGTTTGCGGCTTATTGTGTGCCTTCCCGTATTTTAGTCTGCCCTATATGCATTCGGCAAACAGGAGGCCGCTAACTATTTGTAGGGCCGCTGCCTAACTTCACAGCGGTCAAGGACAAGGACTTATATGTCCTTTCATTTTGAACTGTAGCAGTCACAGTCTCTGTTCAGTCATACTCATTTATTTACTTAAAATATCGAATATTACATGTCAAGTAATTATTAAAAATAATGTGTAGTTACCCACTTGAACTAATAACACATATCTCACGTTTAATCAAACAAAGAAATATCGTGAAATAGAAATACATGTCATTCGAATTTCAAAACCTGCCTTCTGTTAGTAGAGTTTTATTTAAAACTGAATTTGGTTTTGAGTTAATTCTTTGTTTGATTAAACATAATATTATTTAAAAAACTCTGTGGTTAGGAATGCTACAGTAAAACTCATTAATGTCATCTAGAACGCCTGGCCTAACCAGCCATTTTTAAGTTGATTGCAAAACGAATTTAAAGTATGCAACTGTTTTAGTAAAGTGCGATAACCACGGGGTTTCCGTTCCCGCGTGTCAGAATCAGATAAACAGAGCCTAGTATAGATGAATTATCGAGAACATGGAATTGCATTTGTAGTGGTTGTACCGTTTGCAACAAAAGGAGAATAATTTTATCTTAATTTAATAAAATTACATACCCTTAAGAAATGGAATAAGTAGTAGTCCTCTGTTTTTTGCTTTTAGTCGCTATCATGTTCTTCATCTGAGCTGTCACAAGTATTGATAATAAGATTGTTTGAAATTCGATCCATTTCCCCTTCCTGACATCGATATTTATTTTCTTCACTTTCGACATGGCGACAAATATTTTCCCAGTCCTCAGCAGTACCTAATAGTATTCATTCGTTCAGTTGCTAAACTCATAATGCCACGTAAATAATATTCACAATTTGACACTGACATTATTTTGGTATTTACTTCTTCAATATATAACAAACCTCTTTTTATGCTGATAGTACGAGAAAATAGAAAATTCAAATATAGAATGCCTGTAAACATACAATACTACTACATATGCAATTCCATGCTCTCGTTAATTTATCTATAGTAACAGACGATTGAACATGTCATGGTCTGCTCCGAACCACGAACGGAGAGGGACGCAATTATCTGTAAGAACGAGACGTATACAGGGTATGTTTATTGCTATCTCATTCTGACAGATAGCTGCGTCCCTATCGGTTCGTGGATCATTGGGGCTAGACAAGTTGTATTCGACAATCGTTTGCGATTATTTTTCGATTGAAAAAAAGGGTATATAGAATTGACGTAAGCCACCGAGATAGTACCAAATGACAAATGTGAGACTATCTCTGTGGTGTACTCGTACGTCAAGTCTATACATTTGTATATGTATACCGTCGTGTCGTATATCGATGAAGTTTTCATGTTTTTAGGACTTGTTTTTCTTGCGAGTGCTTTTTACTAAATAATTAACTATTATTACAAAAATCCGTCTGTCTGCCGTCCGTGTGTCACAGGGCTGTATTTTACTAATCGTAATAGCTATTTACTTGGAATTTTTTCAGAGTAGGTATTTACTTTGACCACTCGCCATAAAGCTAAACCTCTCGGAAACGTAAGAGGGAGAATGAGACATAAAGATGAAAAAAGTGTTGAAAAGCAACGACAGAATATGGACATTTCTGCGTAAACGAATTGGTAGCCATTTTAACAGGGCGCGGAAGTGGTACACGTGGTCCTATTGTCGCAGGCCGTAAATGAAACGAATACACACATTTTGAATGCGTTCCAACTTATCGAGCAGTTCTTCTGAAACGTCAAGATATGCGGCTTCGCAGTAGTCGAAGAGAGAAAGAAGGAGGGATTGAGCTAGAGTAATTTTGGTGTGAAGAGGAAGAAAATTCTGCAAGCGCCTGAGAGAGTGCAGAGAAGCAAAGAGCCTGCGACTGATCTCAGCGACTTGACCTGACCAAGAACGAGTCTGATTTATCGTGGTTCCAACATAACTTATGGGAACCATAACATGAGACAGCTTTGAGATGAAGTGGGGACGGCCGACAACAATTGCTTATGACTTTTTAGCATTCACCTTAAGCCCGAAGTTAGCAGCCCAGTCGCGGATGGTGCCAAGGTCAGCATTCATCGATGATATCAGGGATGGGAAGTCATCTAAACTTGCCCCTGCGTAAATTTGTATATCATCTGCATATAGGTGGTAAGACCATTGAAAAGAAGTCGTAATGCTGTTAATGAAAAAAGGAAAAAGGAGAGGAAAGAGCACCGCTCCCTGGGGGACGCCTAAACAGATCCCTTGATCGAAAAATTGTTTTAACAAACCCACAATGTTTTTGAAAGACCTATCCAACGACACCCCACACTAGATGAAAAAAAAAACATCCCCCGTTACGTGTATGGGAGGTACCCTAAAAAAACATTTTTTTACATTGTTTTGTACCACTTTGTTGGCGTGAGTAATATGTATATTCATGCCAAAATACAGTTTTCTAGTACTAAGAGTCTCTGCGCTAGGCCTCGGACGGACGGACGGACGAACATAGCGAAACTATAAGGGTTCGTAGTTTGACTACGGAACCCTAAAAATAAAAATAAAAACTTAAATGAACGCGCTTATAACCAATTTAAAAGGAAAACTATCACGACTAAGTAGACATCATTGTTTCTTGAGATACAGGCGATTAAAGTGTTTATACCTACTAAAATCATTAAAGTCGGCACCAAATGACTCTAAATAGAAAATTAGTTGTTACTTTGATTTTAAGTTTGTAGTAAGTAATTAATGGCTTCGGAACCGTACACTGAGCATGGTCCGACATGCTCTTGCCCGGTTGTTTTTTAGTCCCTATATCACTATTAATCGATTGTGCAATGTTTTGAAGTGCTAATTATACAGTTACGCCGAATGCAAGAATGGAACAAAGAGCGAACATCTGGAAATCATTTTGCCCACAAAAATTGTTTCAAGTGTACCCACCATACCGATTTGTTAGTAAAAAAAAAACCGGCCAAGTGCATGTCGGACCACGCCCAGTGAAGGGTTCCGTAGCTGGGATGAACGTTCATGGTTGATTTATTTTCTATTTTTTATTAAAATCTCAAAATACACAGCCTATTGTGTTCAAAACAACTTTGGTTGGAAGTATTTCGTATGTTCTACTACTGTAATTTTTATTAGAATGTTCTATTTAACAGTTCAAAAACTACCCACCCGGACAGAATATTTACGACTTTAGAAGCGTATATCTCGCCAAAATGTTCACATACGTAAAAAAACACTTAAAAACCCCTGTATCATCTAAAAACACCCTACAAGCTGATATAACTCAAAAAAGTTTTTTTTCGTCCCCTACTTACATGTATGGAGTGCCACCCCTAAATTTTTTTTTTTTCAATTTTACTACATCATTGTATAGCTGTTCATAGAATACATCTATGCTCCAAATTTCATTTATATAGTGCCAATAGGCTCTGAGTAAAATGGCTGTGACATACAGACGGACAGACGGACATGACGAAGTTATAAGGGTTCCGTTTTATGCCATTCGGCTCCGGAACCCTAAAAAATAACACGAAGACGACATAATCTACACATACAAGGATAAGTGATTTGAATACAAAGCCAGAATACAATAATAAGAAAGATAAATACTCAATTTGCAATATCATGCATGTAGTAACAAAGTAATATTAAAAGAAAAGAAAACCGGCCAAGAGCATGTCGGACCATGATTAGTGTAGGGTTCCGAAGCCGATTAAAAAATAACAAGTATAGACGATTTTGGTGCTGTCTTAGATGATTTTTAGTAGGCATAAACATTTTTGCCAGCTGTCTCTCTGAAACCAATCATTGTATACTTGTCGTAATAGTTTCCTTTTAAATTCATTACCTATTATAAGCTTCTACGTATTTAACTTGCACTGATCATATGTATGTTTGTAAGTTGTACGCTTGTAGAAAGGTTGTTTCCTAAACGCTAACCAATGATACCTCACTTATGTCATACTGTAAAAAAAGTTCAACTAAGTTTAAGTTCAGTAACCAAAAAACATTTGCCATACCTATACATTTTAATTATAGGTATGGCAAATTACAGCTTTGTAGTATGTATCAAGACTACCAAGGGACTGAGTTAAATCGCGGACAGACGGACAGACGAACTTGGTGAAACTATAAAGGTTAAGAAACCTAAAACTAAGGACTACAGGACTCTAAAAACGACGCTCTAGACACCATAATATTGCTTGGTCATCGGGATAAACCCGTTACGATAACAGAAAGTGGTTCAAAATTGATTTGCATGATTTAATCCAAGCACACAAACACGGCAAGGTAAATAAAGGCTTGTACATAATAAAATGCCAGCGAATGAAAATTCGACGGGCATCGTGTTCTCAGATGGAGATCCGCAACACTAGATTGAAGGTGTTCCCAATGTTCCCAGGGCCAACGAGCTGTTGCAGCAGAAGGCGCCGCTGCGCGTGGCGTCCTGCGGCTATCAGACCGCGCTCACCGTGCTCATCAATACGGACCCCAAAGACTACTACAGCTCCACAGTCGCTTCACAGGGTGCTCTGGTATATCTATTTACTCAGCCAACAGTACAAGTTCGGTTGTTACATATATAAATTAGAAAGCTCAAATGTTTTGTTGGTTTTGAGGTACTTACTTTTACGATTAGTCAAGTTACCTACTGATCAAACAACGGGCCCTTAACGCTTGGTTTCTGATAAATACTTTGGAGAATGTACTAAATAACGAATGGGTTTATTTACTTTTCTGGGGCCTATCCAAGATACATGTACTTACTAACGATTCTCTTTTCTATCGCTCAAAATGTTTGCGATGACATTCTCATGCCTTACGATAAACCACATACTCGTACATGGTCAACTGACATTCATTGTGTTCTTATTTTTACTTTGAGTTGTATTCTTTTATTTTAATTTTTAACATTTTTGGAATAAGTTTTATGTACTGTTTTGTTATTATTATACATATTTCGTTTGTTGTTTTTTCTATATAACTCTCATACGACTCCAGCTGAAAATCAGCGCTGCCCCTCCGACACCCATATATTTTAATTACTTATAATGTAACTTTTTTTTTATCCTCAATTGTATTTGTTTTTTGTTTATCTGTTATGATTTAATTAGCTGAATAAATAATTATTTTCTATTCCATACATTTTGAGCGAAAGAAAAGGGAAACGAAAGTAGCGTTTTCATCTTGGCTGGTCGTGACTTTTTATTATTACTAGATTACAATACCTATGAGGGACAGCAAAAAAGCGCGCGGTCGTGTCACATCACTACGCAAGACTTACCATCCTGCGCGCTCTCACGCTAACGGCATGAGGTGACCGTCTATGGCAATAAACTGGTCACGCCGCACACCACAGATAATATTTCACTTCTGTGTGTCGTGAATATTATTTTGCCATGTAATTTTAATCAAACTGAGTTCTATTTCAATATACCGCGACACTGTCACTTTTGCAAAATTTTGAAAATTGAGTTAAGTAAGTATGCCATAACGTCGCTTTAAGTACCCTGTCCTTGAAGCAACATGATAAGCTAAAAGTAGCAGTAAGTAATCATATCTAACAATCGCCTTTTCTAGATCAGAAAGTATAATAATTTTATACCACACTAAAAATCCTGGAAAATGCTTTTTTGCATAAGTGACAGTGTTGCACCGTAGGTGCGAACAACCATAAACGTATATTTGTCTCTTTTGTACTAATGAGATATCACATAGAAATCACTCCCGCACTACCGAGAGAACTGCTATTTTCTGTGCCGCAGGTAGCAAAATCGTTGATGGTCCTTTAGTGGTCATCCACATTGAATGTGTTAAATAACTAAATGAAAAACAATCGATGCCATTATTTTCCCCCCAACGCAAAAAGAAGGATGTGTGTGTGTGTGTGTCTGTGGCACCGTAGCTCTTAAATGGATGAACCGATTTGAACGCGTTTTTTTTCATTTCACAGCAGGTTTTTAGCGGTGATTCTAAAGCGGACTATACAGTACCTATATATCGAATGACTTTAGTAAATTAAACTGAGAAAATGAGCTATCTGATTTGAACCCAGATGAAGCAGTTGACTAGTTTTTTAAATTGATATACTGTCTAATACAATGTATAAATTTAACCCTCTTAAACGTGTTAAGAGTTATAAATACCCTACGTGGTTTTCCCCTGCACTTAAATGCAAATAAGGAAAATAAAAATATGGCGTAAATGGAAAACTTACCAATCGTTAGCTGATTACCGTAAATTTTCTTTGCCTCGTACTCGTTGCAAGTTGCTTTTATTGCAATGTTTTGGTGCCTATGCAGAAAATACAGAGATTTCCATAGGTAACTTTAAAGCATTCTGGTCCTATGTATCCCCTAAATCATCCCTTAAATCTAACCCATCCGATTACCCAGCAACCATGTTTTATGAAGAGCAATCGTCATCCACTTTAAATCCGTATTTGAACAGGGACAAGTGATTATAAAATCTGATATTCTTAGTTTTCCGGCTTCTGACAATGCCCCTAACATACCTATCAAGTATTACTATAAATGAAATGCAAATTCTTAAAAAACTTACGAATTTTGATATAAATAAAGGAACAGGTCCCGACAGGATTGATCCTATATTCATTAGAAACTGTGCTGGAATCCTGGTTGATCCATTATACATACATACTCTTTTATACCTAAATGTTTCATATCGGGTATTTACCCTCAGCGATATTATGGAAAGTGTCCGATGTCATTCCGATACATAAGGCTGGCTCGCACACCCTAGTAATTAATAACAGGCCAATATCGGTTCAACGTGGCACCCACTTGAAACAAGTCTTTTTCAAGGCCAAACTTTTATGTAAAATTGTGAAAACACTACCAGCTGAAATCTTCACTATCTCGGCTATCCCGCGCACCTACCTTCCGATCTTCCATTACGACTTTCAGGACTTGGTTAATATTTTGTTGAGTGATTGCTTCATTTCTTCACTTCATTCGACCTGAGCGTTCCCCACCATTTGTGTCCATGCGACCTCGTTTAAATTCGGTATACTACTGACAAATGGTTGTTTTAGAGGGAACTGATCCCGCATAATATTTTATAAGTCATTGCTGTGCCCGTCAACGGTATTTTTTCCCATTAAAAAACAATGTTTTATCAACACGCGAAACTCGTTTTTTGTCCATTGTATCGAAATTATAAGCGTAGTGTCACTTAAATGTTTGCAAAATCAATACATGTAGCATTGCTCCATTTTTTTTAATTTGGCACATTTATTGTAAAAATCCAACGAGTCATTAATATATGCGCCATTTCGAAGTTAGTCTCGGGACTTATTGAACGATCTAGTATACGTTGTTTCTCAAAAAATTTGCTTATAACGGCATACGCGGAAATCTCTTACGGTGGTTCGAGTCATACCTTACTAACAGAGATCAAATAGTTGTTATACTTAAATGGTTATAGGTCAGGTCTTACAAACGTTACATCGGCAGTAATAATTCAGGGGTCAATTTTGGGCCCAGTTCTGTATACATTATTTGTAAATGACATCAAATCGTGTTTCAAGACATGTTAATTCCTCATGTAAGCTGATAACCTAAAAATATACAAAATTGTAAATTGCATAGATGACTGTAAAAGTGTCCAAAAGGACTTAAATAACTTTTTCTTATATACTTAATACTCAGGTCAGGCCCCATGTCGAATACCCATCTGTTATTTGGAATTCACTTCACGAAAAGTATTCCAAATCAATTGAGAAGATCCAGAAAAAGTTTCTTAGAGCCATGCACAGGCGCCTCACAGGAAAAAAACAATCATACTCTGCCCTACTAAAACATTACAGAATGCCCTCACTCGAGTCCAAACGTACACTTATTGATGCATTGATGCTCTACAACTTCTGCTAGGGTAACTTTAATAGTATCGATCTCCTTGATCTGATTCCGTTTCGTTGTACCTCGCGATCAGCCGCATTATTCACCGTTCCTGATACGCCGGGGGACCGCTATAAGTAAATGAAATAATATAAGATAGCTGCTTAGCGGTCTCCGACGTGTCAGTTTAGTTAGTGTCAGTGTTCAGTTAACTACCTACTTATCAAACAATCAGCCCTTATTCCTACGCGACGACGACGCTTAGATCCTACTTATAATTAAACTTATAGGGCCACAACTTATTATATTTTCCTTTTTAGAGGTTTGTTACAGTCTGTTTTGAATCGAGGGTTTTTTAAATTTCTAATTTAAGACTAAGATATTTTTATGCATGTATGTTTTAAATAGGGTAAAAGATTGACCATGGTAATTCTCAAAATTACTACAAACGAAAGGTCGTAGGTACATAATAATACACCCAAATAAGTATAAATAAAGTTTCTAAGGGCAGTTGTTTTTTTTAATCAAATATGTCACTTCGTTGTAGCACTCTTATTATTATTCTTATTTTATCTTGTTCAGATACCGCTGGTGCTTAACCTTGGTACCGTCATAGGGCACCGAGACTCTTGGTTGCGGCAGTAGTATAAGAATACATGTCCGAGATGTGATTTCGTATGACAGGTGTTCATAGACAACTCTTACAACATTCCGGACCTGGAGTCGCCGGCGCGCATGGTGAACCCGTCCACCGAGTTGCTGATCGCGCTGTCCCCCGAGCGCACTTACGCAACGCCTGCCATCAAGTCCTTCCCGCCCGACGAGAGGCAGTGCTACTACAACGACGAGGTAAATCCTATGCTTAAGAGCACCACAGACTAACAGTCAGTTCATCGTACTAGAACAAAACTATCACTGAAGGTTTCATACATTGCTCTACAGATTTTGGACTGTTAAGTAGTCTGACATATTTGGGACTGTTAAATATTGGGAGCCTTTACAAAAGGGAAAGCGAGAAGGCAGTTTCTGTTGAAAAGCCACAATCTACAAGCGGTTGGTACGGTAGATCCTAGATTCAACAATTATTGGGCTTCTACTGTCGTCATTTCATTTCATTCTTGTACGCTGCTTAAAACATCTTAGACAAGTACGAGTACTTTACTGTTTTTTATTGGTAAAATAAGTAACGCCCGCACTGACAGTCAATTGATATAAAGAGGAGGTCGTTCCTTAGTGAACATTTATCATACACACGGTTGAAAAAGGAACGAGTTTATTGTCTCTAAAACGTCTCAGAGTTCAGCTGTAAATCTTAACATTTTAGGGGAAATTATTAAGAGTAATTTCAACTAGTTTTACCACAGCAACTACTTAACAACTGGGCTTAGATTCTGCACGGTGAAAACGATACGGCTTTGACGTGTTTTCGTATTGTAAACGTTTTGATAGCTCTGATAGTACTGGCGTCAGAGTCAAAATCAATTAAAAAACATGTCTAACGCAATATCGTTTATCTTTGTAATCGATGTAATATGTCCACAGAGACAAGTTCAAAGAAAAGTTATATAACTTCAAAGGTAGACAAAAAAAACTAGTCGGTTTCAAATGAGCCTCTTTTTTGGTTTTCACTCAAAAAAAGAAGATATATCAGATCACGTTGTCAAAACCGTATTTTATCACGGTTCAACTTTTTTTTTCAAATCCAAAATTACCTCGAAAGAACTGGATATGAGAAAACAATTGTGAACATCTTTTAAGAAAATCCGGGTAGTTCACAGAATAACATGCTAAACTCCTAAAAATTTATAAATCTACGGTTTAATCAGTGCTGTCTAAACTAAAGAAGACTGACCGTTGAGCGGAAACAAAGAAGCGATGGAAAAAATTACCCGTGGATAAAAAAAAGCTAGTAAGGTTTCATAAGAAATCCAAGAATATTTAGGTACGAGTATGTATCCACGATGTTGCAAAAAAAATTAAAGTTTCAAACTCTTAAAAAAAATCGAGCAAGAGCATGTCGGAGCATGGTCATTGTAGGGTTCTGAAGCCGTTAAGTACTACAAACATAAAAAAAGCGGCCAAGTGCGAGTCGGACTCGCCCATGAAGGGTTCCGTAGCAGCAAGTAACATAATATAAAAGTTCGTTGTAGCTTTGATCAATGTTTTTATGACGTATTAAAAAAAAACTACTTACTAGATCTCGTTCAAACCAATTTTCGGTGGAAGTTTGCATGGTAATGTACATCATATATTATTTTTACATTTATCATTCCCTTATTTTAGAAGTTACGGGGGGGGGGACACACATTTTTCCACTTTGGAAGCGTCTCTCGCGCAAACTATTCAGTTTAGAAAAAAATTATAATAGAAACCTCAATATCATTTTTGAATACCTATCCATAGATACCCCACACGTATGAGTTTGATGAAAAAAAAATTTTTGAGTTTCAGTTCTAAGTATGGGGAACCCCAAAAATTTATTGTTTTTTTTCTATTTTTGTATGAAAATCTTAATGCGGTTCACCGAATACATCTACTTACCAAGTTTCCACAGTATAGCTCTTATAGTTACGGAATAAAGTGGCTGTGACATACGGACGGACAGACGGACAGACATGACGAATCTATAAGGGTTCCGTTTTTTGCCATTTGGCTACGGAACCCTAAAAACAACAAGTACTTAATAACTAATTTTCTATTTAAAGTCAATTGGTGCCGTCTTAGATGATTTTAGTAGGTATAAACACTTCAATCGCCTGTATCTCAAGAACCAATGATGTCTATTTAGTCATGATAGTTATCCTTTAAAATTCTTTATATGCTCTTTCATCTAAGTTTTTTTTTCAGATTTTTAGTATTTGTAGTTTTGGCTAGGGCGGGGGGACACCCTTGAGTCTAACAAAAAATAGCGTTTTCACTTCTCATGCTCGTAAAGTCCTTCTTTATGCTGGGTATAGGTAGGTAAAGTGTTGTGGTCGTCTAGACTAAGACAATTAAGCCCTACAGGCAGACAAAAAAGGTGACTGTACTCAATAAACTTATTATTTGAATACATTTACTTACATTAAATTGCCTTCAAAGTTGCAAATAACAAAAATGAAATTTTAATTTATTAATATCAAGCATTATTAACAACAAAAATACAAAATCAACGCGTGACTTGGCAGTATTGCGTTCGACCTAAGTTTAAAGTTACACGAAAAATAAAAATAAAAATAAAAAAGCAATGGCGGGCAAGAGTTTGTTGTCTCGTTTTGGAATATTTAATTAGTGGTTTTCTTTGCAAAAGTTGTTGTACGTTACGGAATTTTGTTAAAATATCGTCAAGTGAAGAAGAAATAATGCTCTCACCTAACACACTAATGGTTAAAAATGCAAAAGAAGTTATTGAACAGATATTGCCACCTAAATCCAAGAAAAAGTTTTTTTTTAATATTATTATTGTTTTTTTTCCTCGTAATCGAAGTGAAAAGTAGAGTGTATAACTCGGTCTTAAAACCCATTTTATCCTCGACTTAATTATCCACCCTCGGAATACCATAAGTATGGGATAAAATGGTTTGTTTTATGCCCTTGTTGTACAATCTACTATTTAAAGCTTAATATTTCATAAACGGATTACGTAATCGAAAAACTGTTTTCACATACCCGTAATATTTTTGAAAGACCTATAGTATCCAACGACACACCCCCTAAACACAAACCCACACACTACAGGAGTCGCTTTTATCGCGGTGGATAAAGCATCCGTCACTCTCGCACTGTACTTATCAGAAAGTGACGAATGTTTTATCCACGTTTAGTCAAGCGATAAATACGGCCAGAATAAGCCCCCAGGGTAGACAAGAAAAAAAATTCATCACCACGTTACGTATAGGGGAGGAACACTTTTTTTTATTTTTTACATTTTATTGTACCATTTTGTTAACATGACTAATATGCATATTCATGCCAAATTACAGCTTTCTAGTACTAAGAGTCTCTGCGCTAGGCTGCGGACGGACGGACGCACCTAGCGAAACTATAAGGGTTCCTAGTTTGACTACGGAACCCTAAAAATGATAATACCGGCTTGATATCTTACAAAACCGTAGTTGGCCCAAACAAATCTTAAAAGACGGAAAGTTTGGTCAAATCACGTTGCCGAAAACTGTACGATCAGTTCTTGACAAAATAGGGTAACGACACCAGTACCTCGATATATATACTCGACAAAGGACCAATCTTCGTCACTGACACTTCTTCAAAGAAGATAAGAGTTATTCATTTGTTTTGCAACAATCAATTTATAACCCTATGATATTTGAATTAAAAGCTTCCTGTCGATTACTGGTGCATGTCAGCTAAAAGTGTAAAACATTTGTGCTTTTACTTACGATTGCTTAGGTATGGTCGACGAAACATACTCGTACGTCAAAGTTGATTTTAGCCAGATGCCTGGACAAGAATATTATGTTGCAAAATAAAAGAGAGTATTCCGGATAAACATTAAAAAAACTACCGAAATTCCGAACACGTCACATGGTTTGGCAAACCATTTGTTCCTGCCACAGACCTTAAGATTAAGGTCTGTGGTTCCTGCAGTAAGAGGAGCAACATTTTCATTGCTTCAGGGACATATTATTCCACCGACAGCTGCCTTTTATCCGACAACATAAGGGTTCTGTACGGAAGAAAGTGGGGAAGTCTAAAGTACGAAATGTCATACACACACATAAATTTGAATAAAGTTATAACTGTATTATAATAGGCTCTCATGTGTATTATTTGAGATAAAAGTTCTATATTCATTATCGTTAGGTAATAAAAAAGAGTAGGTAAGTAAAATTTAAACATATACGACCAGATTTTTTCATATGTAATTATATAATGTAAGCTGGTGTCATTTGTGAAATAAAGATTGATTTTTTTACCTTTTTTGTTCCAATATTAGCGGTGACATACACAAGTACAATCGCAATTTTCTATGTAAAACTACACACAGATACAGCAGTCAAGTGACAAACAGTTACGAATAATTGTGGGATATTGGAGATTTGATGTTTAATTAATTAATGTAGGTACAATCATAATAATTGACGCACTTCCTTGTCGTTAATATTCTAAGATAATGTTATCCGATATAGCTAATCCAACAATCTGATCGAAAAATCAATTCAAGATAACGGTTTACAGAACAAACAGAATTCTGTAGGGCCCTACCATCCGTCTTTGCCTAAAATGTTTACACTAACCCGTAGTATTTTTGAAAGAACTATCCAGCTACACCCTATGGGGTAGACGAGAAAAAAAAATATCCCCACGTTACGTGTAGGGGAGGTACCCTAATTTTTTTTAATGTTAAGATTATATTTTATAACTTTTGTGGCGTGACTAATCTGTATATTCATCCCAAATTACAGCTTTCTAGTACTAAGAGTCTTTGAGCTAGGCTGCGGACGGACGGACGGACGGACATGGCGAAACTATAAGGGTTCCTAGTTTGACTACGGAACCCTAAAAACATGAAAATCGGTCGAGCCATTGTCGAGTTTTAGCTAGACTACTGAGCAACAATTATTTTGTACATTTCTATTGAAGATTTGTTTGTTTTTTCTATTTTAATATAAAATGCGGAATATCAGTTTTACGGGTGTAGTACGAGTAAATTTAGAACCAAAACTAGGCTACAATTTTTCTCCCCGTGGTTCTATATCTGATGCCTAATTAGTCATGGCTACATATTTCACTTTAGTATCTATATACAGGGTGTCCCAGGAAGTAGAGTCAAGCGGAAGTCCAGAGGTAGTGCACCTCAAGGGGCATCTGAATCACCCCCATGTATGTTCCGCGATTTTTCGTAGTTTTGGAGATATTGATCATTTAAATCGGAATTATTGTAATTTTTCCTTATGTCCATGTTTCGAAAAACCCCTAAGTTCATGTATTAATTCAATTTTTTTTTCGTTGTTTCTTGCATGGTTAGAATCACTATGAACTAAGGAAGTTTTTAAAGCTACATGCCCAGTTTTTTTTCATGACAACTTTTTGAGTAAACGCACAAAGTTTGTTTTTCCATACTACGTGAAAAACAAACGCGGGGATTTCTTAGTATGGAAAAAGTAACTTAGTGAGTTTACTCAAAAAGTAAAGTGTATATGCATTAAAGTCGAGATTAGTTTATTGATACGGCCCAGTCGAGGAACAATTAAGTTTATTCAGTCGTGATAGTTTTCTTCACATACCTATAGATATTTATACCGCGAACTAAGATCAATGATGACATAAGTAAAAAACCGGGCAAGAGCATGTCGGACCATGCTCAGTGTCGGGTTCCGAAGCCATAAAAATCAACAAGTGATCACGATGTTGTATGAAAAAAAAATACTTTTGCTTTACATGTACGTGAGAAACACTCGAACTTTCTAGGGTTCCATAGTCAAAATAGGAAAATAGTTTCGCCATGTCCGTCCGTCCCTCTGTCTGCCCGTCCATCCGTCCGCAGCCTAGCTCAGAGGCTCTTAGTACTAGAACGACAACACTATCTCCGCACAAGTCTAAAAACGCCTGAGAAGTTTCGACACGCCGCTCTTTGTCAAACGCCGTCAGCATTTTCGATACCCAACGCGCGCTGACCTTAGTCATGTGTAAATGTGTATGAAGGATTTCTACAACTCGCTCCTTGGCCTCAGCTAATTGACACATCTTAATTCTTCGATCCTACAACACAATTTTTTTGACTTTAGCGACGTTTTGGTCGGTCACTACCGATACCTGGTCGTCCTGAGCGGGAGTCGTCTTCGATCGACTCTCGTCCTTGTTTAAATTGGCTACTCCACCTTTTAACTGTAGCATAGGAAGGCCCAGAGATACCATAAATAGCAGCTATTTCTTGAAAAATGCATTGAGAAGATTTTTTACTTTTCGTGGGGAACTTAATCACAGCCCGGTGCTCGATATTCGTAATACGCAATGATAATTCAGACATGCATGACACTGTTAATCGTTGAATATCTCGAGAAATTACAATTGTAATGACAATGTTTTTTCCATTATTTGTTTTTAAATGGTCAATGTAGTGGGCAGTACCATAATAGCCAGAACCTTAAAATACCTTATGCTTAAAACTTTTCAGTCGCCTCTCGTATATATTTCGGAGACCGTGAAGAGTATATTGAACTCTAAAAGTGCCCTTCAGCCAAAAGCACTAAAGTTAAAAATATATTAAATTAAAACACATGTATTGAATTTAAACGGAAAACTATCACTAATGAGTGGATTTGTTAGGTTCTTGAGATACCGGCGACTAAGGTGTTCATACCTACTAAAAATGACTACAAATAACTTCCATTAGAAAATTCGTCTTTACTTGATGTTTGTAGTAACGGCGTCGGAACCTTATACTGGCCTCGGTGCAACGTGCTCTATTTTTGTAAGGAGCACACAGTTCTTTATGCAGCCAATCTACCGGAAAACTAAACTTACGACGTTACGATTAACGAGCCGAGGTTACTGTTTGTCGTTGTGTATGTTGGAGTGGAGATATCAGGTTTAAAATTCTGGGCCCATATTATGGACGACTTTATCGCGGTGGATAGAGAGTGGCAGGTGTTTTATCTTCATCGATATATAAATATCTCGGACAATCTCACACAAATTAACCTAGTTCCAAACTAAGCTCAAGGCTTGAACTATGGGTACTAGACATCGATAACCATACTTATACAGAGAAATACATACTTAAATACATAGAAAACATCCAAGACTCAGGAACAAATATTAGCGCACATCACACAAATATCTGCCCTAACCGGGATTTGAACCCAGGACCTAACCTTAGGTAATGGTTTCGGTTGTGTACCTACTCAAAATTGTTTAATATGAATTTATTTAGGTGTAGGTGTATGCTAACTTTAAGACGGAGTTTAAAAACGTATTAATTTGTTTGAAAAAAGAGCGTCAATGATCCCCCCGTTAAGGGGGCCAGTCGGCCATTTTACCTGACGGTAGTTGTGTATTATAGCGGACGACTGTTCCCTTTTTGTGGATTCCCAGATGGACTTGGATAAAATTGAATCTAATAAAAAGAAAGCGTTTATCGGTGCCTAAGTGCACTTGACTCGTGAAATATTAAAAAGGAATAGGTATCCAAGCGAGTAATTCAAAATATGTTTATTTGCCCGGGCTATGGTGTTGATGATCAACCATTATTCTACGCACCTTTGGACAATGGCCTCTTCATGGTCCACCTCAGTAAAATAGAATCTCAGCCTAAATACGAGTATGGCCGGGCTTACTAACAAGTATTAAGACTTGCACAATTGTTATACAAAAATAACATAAATAATAGGTATAGTTGAGGGCTCTACAAGTAAAGTCGTTTGGTTACCAAAATACCAATAATAATAATCAGGGCTCGGATATTTCATCGCCCGGTAAGAGGAGAGAAAATAACGGAGTCGATATTAAAATCAAAACTTTAGTCATATTCATACTCATAATCATTCATTTAATTAACACTAAAAGATTACATTATAAAAAAAAAATCGTTAAAGTTTATTAATAAACATTAACGAATTTTTTAGTACAGACGTGAAATGTACGTAACACTCTAAAATAACTCTTTAATCAAAAGTCGAATATAACCGTAATGGCCCAACGTTTCCAGCACGTTTAAAATCACATATGAAGACTTTTCGTAAAAAAATGCGTGTCTCTCCTGGTTGGGCAGCCCCTACAGATTCTTCTCTGATTCCGAACGGGTTATTCCTCAGATCATAGAAACAAGGGAGATATGTCATGCATGAGCGCAAATGCATTCATGACCCGGTGCCGCCACTACTTTATCATAATTGGTCACAGTTTACGAGATAAAAACGCTGTAGCATAATTCTGATAGTAGCACTAAATTCAGCTTTAAGTTTATTTGGGAAGGTCGAGAAATGCTGGAAGGTCGTTTTTTTTTCATCGTACTTTAGCTACTCAACGTAAGGTAGCGCTTACTGGTTTACTTAGCTGCCATCTGGCGACGAGTATAATCTTGACTATTCAGCGCTAGATGGCGTCAAGACGGTAGTCCTTAGGTCTAGCAACTTAAGAACTACGATTACAGTGACATCAAGTGAACGTTTTTTCAAGCTGCTTGCGTCATTTGTCGACTACTCAAATCGGGATGTCACCATGACTGTTTAAAATTATATCGATAACATGTAAAAAAATTGTTGAAACATTAATAATATTCGATTCTCAGACATAATTATCATTTTTATTTTACTATTAACTGATACGATAACAACATATAAACTTTTACAATAATTACCTACTTTAGGACTAAAGTGACACTTTTCTTCCTTAATTTTCTTTTTAATTTCCTTATAAGTAAAAGCCTTTAAAAAACATAAACAGCCAGATACATATTGCCATTTGATGATGGTGCCCTTGGAGTGCACGGTAGAGGCATAAGAATAATTACTAATAGATGGGCATCTCCGGCGTCGTTGTATGGATTTGACAGCAAAGCCGTCAAATAATTACCTACAGCGCCCCTCGCCCCGCCTTACCTCTCTCTTGCCTGCTGCAAAATTAGGGTTGACATAAGTATATAAAGCTAACTGAGCCCGCAACCTCTATCTTATAGATTATCTTAATGGTATATATACCATTAATAATCTTGTATACCATTGCGTGTTTTGTTTTTTACCTGTAAAACTATACGATAAACCATAACCTTTTTATTACACAAGCGGAGTGAGATAAAATGTAACCTACATATTTTACGACTCAGTGGTTTTTTTATTTTTTTTATGTTAAAGGAGAAGGCACACGAGCACTCAGGCCACCTGATGGTAAGTGGAATCTGAGACCCATAAACATTTGAATTCTTAAGGCTTTAATCCTAAGACCTCAATGCGTTGCCAACCCCGAGGACTAAGATGGAATGCCTCTATGCTAGTAGTTTCACCGGTTGTCTAATCCCCACACCGGAACACTACAATGCGAACACTGTTGCTGGGTGGTTAATAGATAAGATGGTGATAGCGATCCGGACGGACCCTGCACGCTTATCCGGTACTCGTATCAGTGACATAATAATACTAATAATATATACCAAGAGGAAGAATCTGAAGCGAACCGCATTTTTTTACTGTAGTGTTTTAAAACAAGTATTGTTAAATCTATACAAAAAGTGCACAGGTAATAACGTATTTATTTAATTCTTTAATTCTTTACACTCTTTACTTAATGTAAAACTCTAGATTCTCGCAGATAATCGAAAATGTAGTGTACCTGATTATATGCAATGTGTTACGGAATAACAAACTAGTGGAAGGGCCCTTGGGCTGCGTTTAAAGCAAAACCAGTGTCGCCAAACTCGCACATACGCAATTCAAATGCTTATTAAATTTTCTCATCGGTTCATACATTTAATTTTGAAAAAGCCTAACGGTAAATTCAATGCCATGCATAATTCACCTCAATTCTTGAGACGATATGGTTTCAGCTAGGATGACATAAAAGTTAAATTATGAGCACTATTTTCATGACTATGAGAGCTATGAGAGCTATGTCAATGTTGTTGAAGTTCTGCTACTCGGCAATAGATAGCACTTTTCACTCTGCTACTTGTCAACAGATGAAGCTTTTACAAAGTATTTAAGTATTCACTTGACATAAGGTCGACACGAAAACTGATTGAGAGGACCATTGCGTTCGTTAATTATTTTACAATCGATATTAATCGTAAGGAGAATTTGATGTTGTTGTGTTGTTGTTGGAGTTGGAACCACCATTTTAGAGTGAAACCTTTTTTTTTGCCAGGAAATTCATAGTGATTCTAGACATGTGGTTTACCGTTAGTCATAAATTAGAGAAGTTTTTGTGAAATTGGAAGATCGGAGATGCTCCTATTTTTTTTAATTGTGCCGTAAAGTTGAGCTGGACGACTTTTATTTTAAAAGTTTTACACTTTGTCGGGTCATATCTATTTTTTTGCTTACTATGGGAATGCCAATAAGATGTTAATAGAATAAGCAAACAATAGAAATATTCAAAATACCTTAAATGCCTTTTTGCTGCGAGTTTAAAAAAAAGATATGTTATGAAAACTGTTAACTTTTGGCAAATATCGAAATAAAATTAAAAAATAATAATTAAAAAAAAACTGTAGGCAGAATGAGTGCTAATTAGCCTAAAGTGTGTTGCAAGAGACCCTACCTATTCGCCATATTCTTTTAGCACACGGTCTGCCTAACAACCTGTATATGTCAATATCTCGAGATCTATGAAAGCTGGGGAGAGTAATTTCACAATGTGTATATTGGGGCTTTGTAGATTAAGAAGGGTTTTAGTTTATAGGGGGTCAATGGTTTGTGTCGTGTTCGTGTCAATGTTTCGTGAAAAGAGCACGGTGCGTCGCCCTTTTCGTTTTATTTCTCGAATTTTGCTTAGGTACACTACCGTGCAACCGTGTGCCTAGAGCACCCTATCCATGCCATTTAATATTAACGCTCACGTAACCTTGTCCACCGTTTTCTTTGTTTCAGATCGTAGTCGGCCAATGCCGCCAATACTCGTACCATAATTGCCTGGCTTTTAGAAAAGTTGAGATCATCAAGAAAGCCTGTGATTGTATTCCTTTCTATTTTCCAGTTAAAGGTAATAAAAAAGCATAAAGAACAACAATGTACCAATAAAATTATAAACTAAAACCCAGCTGGCGACTATTGTAACTTTATAGTTTTTATGTAGGTACTTAATCTATCTATACACTTACATACACAATCTTGGCAAATCATAATGATATTTCAATTACCTCTACCCCACTCTGGGAATAAAGGTGTGATGTTATGTATGTGTGTGTACTTCAATTATAAAAATTTGACCAATCATTTAGGAGCTAGATTGGATATAACGTTTCTTTTGGGTTTACGAAGTCAAATAAAAAAAAAGTAAAAAATTGGAATAACTAATATGTGTATACACATCGTACGTGTTTATTATCGTTACTAATATTATAAATTCGAAAGTAACTCTGTCTGTGTGTTACGCTATCACACCTAAACTACTGAACCGATTGAATTGAAATTTGGTACACAGATAGTCTAGAGCCTAAAAAAGAACATAGGCTTCTTTTTAATGCGAAAAAAGGGCTTCAAGGGGTTAAAATAAGGAATGAAAGTTTGTATGGAAACATTTTTAAAGCGAGAAGCATGAATCTTATTTTTAGGCTACTATTTACAAATAAAATATATAATTTTAGTAATTTTGGTAAACTATCCTTTAAATGGGGGTAAATATTTTTCTGTCAGATTTACTTGAAACTTAATAGAAATGCTCTTCAATGCAAATAATGAGATACGATTACAGTGATTAATAAAATTCAGCCCCACGGGGGTGAAATGGGGTTACAAAGTTTGTGTAGGAAAAAACATCGTTAGGGTCAATTTTCATTGAAACTTGGTAGAAATGCCCTACAGTGCAAATAATGAGACACGTTTTTCAGCGACTACTAAAATTCAACCCCTCAGGGGATGAAACGGTGATTGTAGTTTGTAAAGGATTTTTTAATGGTCATATTTACTTGAGACTTGGTAGAAATGCTCATAAATTCAAATATACTACATTTATTTCAGCGATTACTAAAATTCAACCCCTTACGGATGGAAGGGCGTTGCAAAGTTTGTGAATTTTTTTTTATAACCAAACTTACTTGAAAAGTGATTTTGAGGTTGAAACTTCGTGTTTCAAGAAAAAACGTGAAAATTGACGTTTAGGCGTGTGCTTATAAATAAAATACTATTTTCGGCAATTTAGGAAAAACTGCCCCTATGGTGGGAAAAGGGGGGTAAGTAGAAGTTTATATGGGAGGTTCCTTAGTTAAACTAGGAACCCTTATAGTTTCGCCATGTCCGTCCGTCCGTCCGTCCGCAGCCTAGCTCAGAGACTCTTAGTACTAGAAAGCTGTAATTCGACATGAATATACATATTAGTCACGCCAACAAAGTGGCAAAATATAACCTTGAAAAAACGCTATGTTTAAATATCAGCTATTATTGGTTATACAACGCCCGATCAGCTATGCATACTGAACAAAGTCTTTATTGGTCGTTTTAATAGAGTTGGTATGACCACGCGTCAACAGAACTTAACGCGGCAAAATTACAGAACTACAGTGTTCATCAATTGAAAACCGTGACTACGTTTTGTTGCTATGGGTACTTTTAAACAACAGCTAATATTGGTTATATAACGCCCAATCCGCTGTTCATACTGAACACAGTCGTTATTGGTCGTTGTTGCTATGGCTACGTTTAAGCAAAACGTACCAAGTGGATAATTTAAATTCGTAAAGGCGTATTACCCAAGAGATTTTCCTATTTGTAAATTTCCGAAACTAATGAATATCTCGAAAATGAACCTTTATCCAACAATATTTAGACAAACTTTTTTCCAAAAGGGATCAGAATCCATGATTAAAGTCTGTGGGGTTCCTCGGGAAACGTGAATAAACATTTTCTACTCTTGTTCACTATTTTAAAATTAACTAATTTTGGCACATTTCTTTCAAAATGGCGGTTGCGCCCCCTCCCCTTCCTGAAGGTCGAAAACTTGGATTTTACTCTAGGGCCCTACACCTTATTACCTTAATAAAATAGATTAAAAAATTACTATGACCCTCCTTTCGTAAAGTACCCACATCTTCGTAAACATACCCACAGACTGGATTACAAGGTATATGATCAAATTTAGTAATCATGCGGGTAAACTAAAAGCTCATCTTTACATATGCATATATACTATACATATATATCTGCCATTATGGGCAAATTGTCCTTTTCTTTCGTTAACGTTTAAAAATATTATAAATAGTTGATCACCAACTACATCCACAACACATCTCTTATATGAGTACATGTAGGTTAATCACTTAAATATTATTGTATTTTCGGAAACGGCCTTCGTCCCTTTCTACCCTATATGTAGTGTAACATTACGGTAGAGATTTAATACTTGCAAAACTGTATCAATAGTTTCTCGTGGTATAAATGCTAGTGTTAAGATATAACAACTAATCTTTATCTTTAATTTCAGAATATTATCGACCCTGCAATTTCAAAGACATGAATTGCCTGGACACCTTGTTAAGTATGCTTTATTTTATTGCTCTGATATATTTTATTTATTAGCCTACAAAGACGCCGGCCATACTCGTATGATTTCCATAATACATTTAAGTATACAGTTGTCGCACTGCGCTAGGAGCATTGATGGTAGGAGCAAAACAATAAAAATAAACTTTTTTCCCGATACTGTACGTCTACTCTTTGTAGATAGTATTGACACACACCGAACTTCCATAAAACTTTGTTTATTTTTGAATTAAAGTTCTCGTCGTTAAGTAGATTGTCCTTATGAAACATAACACGCGGAAAACTGTAAATAATGTATTAAAATCATTTAATATTCAATAAGTGTCATTATTGATTGACAGCTATTATGAAGTATTCTATATCTTTCTCTCATGCGGCTTAGAAACAGTCGATAGGACTTTACAAGAACATAGTCAGAAAATAAAACGTCTTTTTAGTGTTCCATCGCCAAATAGCAAAAAAAACGGATCCCTTATTATAATAGCTGTGTTTTAGCTTTCCGGCACACGAGATTTCGAGAGAGAATTGGCGCAAGTAAGTAGCAAGAGAAAGATGTAAAATATTTGAGTAACTCAATAATTTAAGCGTTATTTTATTTCCTAGGATTTTTTTTTATCTAATGTAGGTATATGTCACCACTAAAGAAGAAAAGTATTTAAACAAGACAGCTGTTGCTCATATTCGTGCTAGTAATTAGTAATGTACGAACCCGTTCCATTAAAGTTGTAGTGTACTACGCCTCTCTCACACTCTCACCCATATGTTATCTACAGGAGCGTGGATGGAGAGTATCTATGAAAAATGTTTTCATTGCCAGTGAAAATCCATACTAATAATATTACGAGATTAAAGTGGCTCTGTTTGTCTATCCATCTGTTTGTTACGTTTTCACGGATAAACCACTAAACCGACTGAGATGATATTTGGTATGGAGATAGTTTGAGTCCAGGGGAAGGACATTAGGGTACTTTTTATCCCGAAAAATTGGATGGTTTCCGAGGGAATAGCGATAAACGTCTTCTACGCCGACGGACCTATATTTAACATATTGTTATATTTGTTCACTAATTTTAAGTATTATTTGATGATCTAAATATCGGCGATGAAACGCCGCTGTGATTATTTATTACATTATTGCTGAGCTCGTATTGCATTATGTTGTATTTTATTTGTCTCGTATTCTTTTTTGGGTATTTCTATGAAGTTTATTTTGATAGTTATAATTATCAATTTAAGATACTCGCATGAAAAGTTTTAATTCAACATGTATTATTTTTAATTAATGTATTGTGATGCCTGAGATTAATAACAAATAAATAAATCACAGGACCATGTCACACAAATTGGCCTAGTCCCAAACTAAGCTATAGGCTTGTACTATGGGTACTAGACAACGATAAACATAGGTATTTATACAGCGTGTAAATTTCATACGGGCATATATTTTATCCTGACGTAGTTAACGATCATACAAATCATGTGAGAAAGATATTTTGTTGGTAACTTTTATTATTGAGGAGCAGTTAATTTTTTAAAGTTTGTCTTAGGAGCAATGTACGAAGTGTGCGAGCGTCCATCGGTCGTCAATGTATCGCCTGTATCCAAGTGCAAGGATGAAATGTGTGGAAACTAAATACCAATCTCAGGCGAGTGAACCGCCTGCGTTAATGACCGAAATTTTTGACTTTCATGGGCGAAGTAAACAAATGGCGAACCATAACAATTCGTGAGCATAACATGACTATTATGTAGATGCTTTAATTTAATTGGCGCAATGTCATACATTGCTTGCTGAATTAATTAGTAAGAAAAAAAGAAATACAACTAATGTTGCTGTTACACACGTTTTTATGTTAATTAGGGTGTATATTGACTATTGTTAAAATATATGCCCGTATGAAATTTACACGCTGTATAGAGAAAATATACTTAAATTAAATACATAGAAAATATTTGCCCTTACCGGGATTTGAACATAGGTATATTTGCTACCCATGAGCTGATTTATTATTTTTAGGACCTCAAATTTCGCTTATCTAGGTCAATTGAAAAATCATTAAATTTTATAATTTTTGTTTTTTAAGTATGAATATCGAAAAAATACCGAACTACCGGAAAACCGGTACCTATTTAAGATTTCAATCCGATATGGTCCGATATTATATGCTTTAGACTTGCGATGCCGTTATAGATCCAGTGTAAGTAGTTCTGAGACGGCCTCTGACTCGAACTTCTCCAGGGGGAAAACTTTCATAAGAGCGCCAACGCTCATACACACAAGTTTTACATAATTAATATTTGTATAAATATGTTTTTACCCATTAACGTTTGGGGCTCGATCAATAGGATTAGTGTTTAAGATAATACATTAATGAAATTATGCGCTAATATTAATATGACATCTCTTAATTACCTCGGCTACTTTATTTTGCGTACACAAAAAAAAACTCACTTCATAATAGGTTTTTTCATTCGAAACTTTAAAAAGTTTTAATTGACCCTCCAGCTTTTTAAATCTTAAATCACAATGTAGATGAGTTAAAACCAAAATTGAAAATCAAACACCAGCTTCTAATAGTATGAGTTTAAAGTTAGCATTGACACGTTACGCTGAATTAGACAGTTATTTTGCCAAATGCCACTTACGCAAGAATCCGAAAAAACTGCTTATCCTGACGTTGCGAGCGTATACACTCAAATAAAGATCGATCGACTGCGATCTAAAAAGAGGAAAGGACGTATATATTAAGTATTTATCATTTATCAGTCTGCATTTATCATTTTTTCAGTCTCCATTTTTTTTAATTATTGAGGGTAATCAAAGGTATGGAGGGTATACAAATTCAACCAGTCCCAAAATAATATGTTAATTTAGCCCCGGGCGATAACCATTGTCTCCCTTTAACCCTAATCCGATTTCCACGATTTTTGAATATGTTGTAGATATTATAAAAAAACTAGGTCTGTACGTTTCGGCTTTTGGTTGTCTTTTTTTTTCTTTCCTGTAAATATTTTATTGGAAAGGAAAACTTAAAGACCTAGTTTTTCATATTATCTACAACATATTAAAAAATCATAAAAATTGGGAGAAAAACATTATCGCATATTGTATGGAAATTTGAAACATACAAAATGTGGTTACAGAATTTTCGACAAGTTTAGAGTTCTTGGTATTTAGTAGCTCTGCCTACCCGAGTCTGGGAATGAAGGCGCGACGTTATGTATGTACCTATGTATGTATTTTTTGTTTCACAGTCGTCTTGAACTTTACGTAATTCCTATTCGTTAATTAAAGTTATTGACTGTATACGAGTATGGTTACCAAAATGCAATAGGTAACGTGTATTTACAGATAGATGAAAACTTAAATACCTAAAAAAAGCCACAACCCCCGCGCACTGCCGCTACTGCAATCACACACGCGTCGAAAACCAGGGCAAGTGCGGTTTGGAGCTGAAATAATACAGCTACAAAGTACTTTATAGAAAAAATGTGTACAACATGTGCATTCGCGTTATTGTGTCATTCCTTAGGAGATACGGGAGCTCCAGGGAAAAAGGTTTAGGAATTAGTTGAGTAACTCGTACTGTACTTAAGAGATTTTTTCGAGTGCAATAGTAATTCGTACTTTTTTTTGTGTAGATATTCTTTTTTTTTCTGTAGATTAGGTTTTTTTCAATAAATATTAAAATATGAAAGTAAAAAAACAATACTCATATAAAAAATAAATATTATAAACACCTAACCTACGGGTGCCACCGGCAGCGGGGCAGGGCTCAAGCTACCGGTGGTTAGGGCTGCACATAGAGGAACCTCCTCACAATACATGCCATGTCGTGGAGTGTTGCTTTCTGTATCTGGCCCTTGATCCAGCCACCTAGTGAGTCTCTTAAGGTGTTGGTCGAGACTCTCCGCTATAAAACCGTCCGCCGAAACAAGTATCCAGACAATGATCGGCGAGTCAACATCCCACATAGCGGTCACCTCTTGAGCCAAGTCAAGGTACTTGCTGAGCTTGTCCTTCTCAGCCTTACCGAGGTTCTCGATTTGTGGGATGGTGACGTTGAAGAGTAGGTAATGCCCGGCGTTGAGATGAATCTGTTAATACGATTTCAGGCTTATTGGCGATGATATTCCTGTCCGTGATGACAAATCGATCCCAATAGAGCGTAACACGACCATTTTCGAGAACTGGCGCTGGTGTCACAGTATATACTATTAATATACTACTAGTAGTATATAGGTAAAGCAGTTAAGAAGCTACTTACAACCGTGCAAAACGACGTGCTCACACATTCGCACGCCTCTACGAGACCGCTAAGTGGACATGGCAGTGCTGTCGGTCGCGAGTGTCGCATCAAGAGTGTCGAGACTTTTTAGTTATTCGAGTGATTGCTTTCAAAATCGATATCTGGGGATCTGTGCGGTCTCCGACAACGAATCCTTCGACAGTATGAGAAAAAGAAGCCCGCATCTTGGACTTTTTAGTTATTCGACTGATTGCTTCCAAAATCGATATTTTGGTATCTGTGTGGTCTCCGACAAGGAGTCCGTAGACAGAATGAGAAACAGTAGCCGCCATCTTTAATGTTTTTGCTATTCGACTGATTGCTTCCAAAATCGATATATGGGGATCTGTATGGTAAGGAATAAGTTGGCAGAATGGGAAAAAGTAGCCGCCGTCTTGAACTTTTTATCTATTAGACTGATTGCTTCCAAAATCGTTATCTGGGAATATGTTTCTATCTCTTAAAGAATAGTGCTGAACGCCACAACGATTGTCTAAGTTTGAAATTGTTTATGAAACCAAACGAAACCGTCCACATCTTAAAAAAGTTCTGAAACTCACCACATGAGATACAGAGAATACAGTAAAAATACTAACCGAAGTTTACTAGTTGTACCACCGAATGATTACAAAATCATCCGGTGGTATAATAATAACGTAGAGAAAATATTCGACTATTTTCGCTGTTGTTTACAAAGAAAACAAATTTCAAAGTAGCTGAATTAATCTACAAAGACTTGAACACAGTAATGAAAACGAAAGTGACCATTACAATGCGTGTTTTTTTAACTTTGAATGCTCATATTTTTCTAGATATAAATTTAAACACGTATATGAAGATACATTAACTCTTCCATTTTGTAACATAACTAAGAAAACAAGCAGAATGGTTGAAACTGGTAATATACGTTACTCTCCGCCATGGAATTGCCCAACAGAAACAGTTTTGTCGCATCAAGTGCATGTTTCCCAATAGTTTATTATAAAAGCTATTAATTAGAATGAGATTTTTCTACACGTACCAGGCGAAAGTATTCTTCAGTGAGTAATTTGTAATTAAGGTTTAAAAGCAGCGAGTAAATAAATTAGGTTTGTTTAAGCTTCAGTTTTATTTGATACTGTGGTAGTGCAGTTGCTAGGCTATCCGAAACGTATAACTAACGATAAATAGGGACTTGTTTATTACCTAATTTTATTGTCAGGGGCTACTTTCATTGATTATGTTAACGGATTCGATACCGGAGACCTCACATACATCCCTATTCATCGATTTTGAAAGCAATCGGTCGAATAACTGAAAAGTCAAAAGGGCTGCTACTTTTTCTCACGTTGTCAACGGTCGGAGACCACACTGATACCCAGATATCGATTTTGGAAGCAATAAGTCGAATAACTAAAAAGATCAAGATGGCGGCAACTTTTTCTCCGTCTGTTAACGGATTCGTTGTCGCAGACCACAACAGATATCGATAGTGAACTTACTAGCCGAGGTACAATTAACATTTAATTTTTCAATTTTACTTAATTTTATTAGGACACCCCTTACGCTCAATTGGAAAGTAGGTAGTTATCTTGAAAAGTAGGTCTAGTTCCTTTACTACTTTAGATATACAGTGCCGGTGTGTACTTATAGAACGGCACTTCGGATTCAAGACCATATTGAAGAGCAAGTTGTTGATGGATGATCCATACCGCAAATACTCCCCGTTGGCCAAAAGAGAACAACCGCAAATTATACATATATCTTATTATTTCCTATTGATTACAATATTCGTTTTAATTTTATAATTATTAAATATAGTTTCACAATTGCGTGTTATTTAAATTAACACCTCGATTATTTTTTTGCACGCCTGAATATATTTAAAATTTATTATACCTATATATTGTACCTACCATGTGCAACAACTGTATTCTGCAAATATAATTATTTGATATTTGATTTCGAGTTCAATGAAGTTTTGTTTCCTGATTGTTCTAGACGTGTCTGAAATAAATGAAAGGTCCGACAAAGAAAAGGACCCCCTGCTGAAGTGTCTGCCGGACTGCGAGCACTATGACTACCCTTTGGAAGTGGCTCTCGGCATGTTGGGAAAACACGCCAAGCTAACTGGACTCGTGTTTTTGTTAGCATCTCTTCTGCCAAATTCCAAACCATATTGCTCTAACAATGGAAAATGCTTTGAACTATAAATGGATCAATGCCTATTTGAGAACGCGTCCGCTGAGAACAATCAGTGAATTCGTTGGCGATGTACAATAGAGATACGAGTAAATTCATATTGACATTACTCGTAGGTACCACGAATGGAAATAGTTAAGTTATTACTTAGCGCCCGACAATTATTACACTAATTGTTCTCTATTTACTTGTGCTCATTGCTTTATGAGAAGCTGTGTGTAAATGCTTAATCGTTGCAGGTAACGGAGCTTGCGTTATTGTATACCATTGCGTGTTTTGTTTCAGTAATGACGCCAATTTGGAGGGCCGCTCGCTGCTGAACGTGTACTTTAATGATTTGGTCTCGACCAGATATCGCCGCGAAGTTTATTTGAACTGGCAAAATCTTCTTGGTTTGTATGCCATGTAGGCCAATCACGGATTTTTTGAATACTCTTTTATAAGCTTTAGGTGTGCCCGGTTGTAATATGGGTGCGCCAAAGTTCATATAAGTAAAATTGCAAAGTAGATTATTGGAAGTTCGAAAATGTTTCTTATAAAAAATTAATTCCTAATGATCATTACTTATATCTATTTTTAGTTAATAACTATAGCAACTCCAAATCATTGATATGTACAATGTCATTAAATATATGTACTTCTATTACTATTATATAAATTTATATTTTTTATCAATATAACGATTTCTTGCAATAAAAATTAATGTAATAAACATTTTTAAAGATACCCTTGTTTATTCCTAAACTGTCTAAATATAAAAGTCACTATGCAGAAAATACTTATAAGTAGGTTAGGTTAGGGTTATCTTGTGTCCCTTAGAGCAAGCAAATGTTTTATTTTGGCAAATATCGTATTACCTACGGGAGACAGTATTTCCTTATTTGTAGTGAATGAACAAGACGAATCAGGGCAGAACCGAATCGGATAGGTTAGGTTAGAAGGCCAAGGCGGGATGAGCTCAGCTCCCACCTTGGCCTTCGATTTTTTTTTTATCTGCCCAGAAAAACTAACTAACTACTAATTATAACTGTACAAATAATAGTATCATATAAGTTTATAAAGAAAAAAAATCTTCGAAAAAAAAATATAGGTCCGCATACAATCTTGGCCACAGTATTATGAGTATAAAAAATCGAAGTACTGCATATTGTGAGTAATACCAGTAGTACTACAAAATTATAATGAATAATATTCTAAGAAACAATTTTCTAACAAATGATGTTTATGATCATAAAGCGGTATTATAAAAAAAAATCTAAATTAAAATTGTATATGAGCCAATATGGACCCTTGTAATATTTCTTCCTCTCGCAATCTTTTTTCTAGCCAGTGCAAACTGCAAACCGCATTGAATCCGTTGTGTATTGTTTGAGTGCAAATATGACAAAATCAAACATTATTTTTTATTAATATACAACAAGTACAAAGAGTAGGTAAATCAGTCGGCATCAGATACAGCATGTTACTCCAGGGGTGGATGAAACGAGGAAGGGCTATGGAACACCATATAACGCCCTCCCACCACAGTCCTCTATGCATGTTTGTTCAGTTATTTTCGGCTGTTTAAAAGTTACTTTGGATTTTGTCAAATTTTAGGTTAATCCTCAAAATACCCTAACGTCGCTAATCAGTAAATTACATGAGAAAAGTTAAGTCTGCAGGTGTTATTAACATTTTGCAGTTAGTTTAATCGAATACAATGAACGTTGCGAAAATATTACCAATATTAGTACTTAAAAGAAAGATTAATGAACCATCTTCGTGAACCAAACTTTAACTCCAAGTTTCAGGGCTTTTAGTGCATAGAGTTCACATAACTTTATTTTCTACAAACGATTTCCAAAACTGATCAAGTTAATTGTACATTATTTGTACGGTTTACATTCATGTTGCGAAAAATTGGTTGTCATAATTTCGTTTCGCATAGCAACCTTTGGCAGAATCATCATTTCGCATAATTACTTTTGGCATAAATTTCTTCGCATATTGTCATTTGGCACAATTGTCTTTGGCAGAATAGTACATTGGCATAACGTTGATTAGAATAATAGTCCTATGGTAGAATAATTGTTTCGCCGAATTTTGTATGGCATACTATGTAGTTGGCATAAAGTTATAAAGCAGAAAAATATTTTACTAGGTACTTCATCCGGGTCCATATTGGCTCATATATTTTGTAGTACTACTAGCATTACTCATAATATGCAGTACTTCGATTTTTTATACTCATAGTACTGTGGCGAAGATTGTATGCGGACCTATAATTTTTTTTCGAAGATTTTTTTCTTTATAATCTTATATGATAGTATTATTTGTACTCATATAATTAGTAGTTATATTATTTAAATTGAATGCATTTATCGAAAGCAAGTTATTCTGGGCAGATAAAAAAAAATAACCTCGAAGGCCAAGGCGGGAGCTCAGCTACCTAACCTAACCTATCCGAGTCGGTTCTGCCCTGATTCATCTTGTTCATTCGCTACTAATTATTATGCAGTTCGTTACTAATTATTATGCTATGGTACAATTATGCCATAATAAATTCGGCGGAAGGTATATTCTGCTACATAAAATTCTGCGAAATGAAAGTCGGCGATATTAGTATTCTGCTGTTCAAAATTCTGCCAAATGATTGTTATGCGTTATGACAGTTATGCTAAGTATACTATTATGCTAAAGTATCATTCGGCTAAAAATGTTTCTGCGATAACTGTTATGCGAAATGTATTTCTGACAATCGATATTATGCCAGATGAAGGGAACCCTTTTTGTACGTGTCTATAGGCGAGAGGTCTCGAGACGATATACGTGTGCTTCCGAATACAAGCTAACTAATTAAGATTTCTTTTAAGCAAATGACAAACACAGGCCGTCTTGTTGGTTATTCATTACCTCCTAATTTAATTATGCTATCCCGCCATCATTTAGCAGTGTAGTGAATTGATCAGAACACTTGCGTTGTTTTGTGAGCATGTAATTTATCTTTACTAATATAATATATAATAATATAATAATAAACTTATATAATAATAATTGGTTTGTTTCAGCTTCGTTCGGCGGGCTGCTCAGCCTGATGCTCGGCTTCACCCTCATGTCGGGACTCGACTTGATCGTTTTTTTTACCTTCAGAACAGCTAATGATGCAATAAATTCAATTTTGTTACCTACAGATTTAAATCAAAAACAAATAAAAGGCAATAGAGTACATACAAAAGATCGCGCGTCTACTTCTGCTAAAAGAAACAAATTCTCTAGTAACAATAAAAAATGGGAGACTGATATGCGTTACGGTAACGATAGGTTCTAGAAATAGTAAGTAGGCACGGCACAATAGGCTTTTTACATTACCTAAGTATAACTACTTGCATATTGTTAATGTTTTTTTTTTTAATTTTTAACTGAGTGCGCTTCATTTGATTAAAATGTAACAATAAATGAACCTGCTTATAATTGTTGCTTTTTTTATACCTGCATAGTGGACATCCCTGCCCGTGAAATGCGTACCTATCTATCTTACGAGCTAAATAAAGTGTAACCTACAGTTGTATCGCTACCACAATTTTACCCGCTAACCCGTCGCCGAACAACAGTGATTATATTAAGTATGTCCCTTTGTGGACTAGGTCATCTAGTTCAATTACCTACTATCATAAAGATCGTCATCCTCAGGGTGTTGGCTTGCATTTACAATCTGAGATTGTACATGTCCATGGGCTTTAGGCTCGCTTACCATAAGCTGGCCCGTGTGCCTGATGTATTCAATTTAAGTTTTTGTGCACCTAATTACCGTCGGTCGGCGAATTATTGGAGACAGGGATGAAAAGCCGTAAGGGGTGTCCAAAGAAAAAAAACTGATTTCTGTGTTTTTAATAAACATCAAGAATAACTTTTACTATTTAAACATTGTACATATACGATTTATACAGGGTGTCCGGGAGATAGTGGCCAACCTTACACAGCTCGATAGCTCAGCTCAGGAGTGCCCAAATAATTTTAAATCATGTCAGTAAAAGTCGCACCAAAAACAATATATCTCAATTCTTCAAAATTTTGAAAATGCGGTACTATGTTTCTACAGTTGTTAAAAAAAAAACAATTATTACTGTGAAAGAAAGCTGATATTTGGATATGGCCCGTTTTACTATGGCGCAGTGCCCCAGATTGATCAGCAATCATTTATATCTCAAATGAAAGGTAAAAATAAGTACTTTCAAACTATATATGCCATTTAACATATAAAGCAGCGGTTTTGAAGTAATTCGGTTTCAAATTATTTACATAACCTCAAAAAATGTCATTACGTTTAAAGTGCTGTCACCTCAAATTGAAATAAAGATCTCTCTTTGAAAGCCTATTGCTCCTAAACGGATTGTTCAAATACTTTGCAAAAATGTATGTTACGTATAATAAACTCATTAATAAAACTTTGGTAGTGTTTTATTGTAGTACTGTTATTTTTGACAGAAAAAGCAAACCAAAGTATCCCACGTCTTTCGCAAAAATCTCTTTCATTTTCTTAATACCTGAAACGATTTTAATGATTTACAATTGTTGATCAGTGTTTGTATCTTTGAATATTTAGTTAAGGTTATGGTAATTGAGTTTGATGATTAAAATAGCGAAGTAATTATTAAGTTTGTCCAACAAAGAGTAAATTCTATAAAACTATCGAATTTAAAAAACTACTTTTGCTTCCGTTAAGAATCAAACTCTCAGGCATGGTAAGTGGAATCTGAGAATAGACATTTGAATTCTCAAGACTAAAATCTCAAGACTGTAATCCTAAGACCTCAAAAGCATTGCCAACCCTGAAGACTAAGATGGAATGACTCTATGCTAGTAATTTCACCGGGTGTCTTACACCCACACCGAAACATGAAGATGCGAACACTGCGGCGGTAGGTTAATGGATAAGATGGTGGTAGCGATCCGGGCGAACCCTGCACAGGGCCCTACCAGTCCTACCACCACGTAAGCCTCCTTCTCCCTCCTCTCCTCTTTCTTCTGTGGAAGAGCTGCGTAGTCGCGTCGCAAAAACTAGCTGACTAATTGTTGCGCGACGATATGCCTCCGTACTCTAGAGGTCGTTAAGGACACGCTGCCGAGCCTGCGTTAGGGCTGACGGCAAGCCAACTTGCTTTAAATTTAAGGAAATGTAAGGTTTACCTTTTACCGTAGTGTCATTGTATTTTAAATTTACGTGAACTGTGTTTTAAAATATTTAAAACCAGTTGAATTGATTATAAACGGAATAAAAGTAGTTTTTTTAAATGCGATAGTTTAATAGAATTCAGTCTTTGTTGTACAAACTCAATTGTTATATCGTTTTAGAATCTCCATTAAACAGGCATTTTTTTAAAAAAGCAGCACTTAAAAAGTTTTCATAAAAAATATTTCGCCGTGCGATGTCAAACTTGCCGGAAGAAAAATCACGAGTCCTGAACATTGAATTGGACTAGAAGAAATAAAAAACTGCAAATTATTTACTAGTTAAAAGGGTCAGCAAATAATCAGCTTACTTTCTCGTGGTATGGAAAATGGTAAACCAGGGTACCGCATTTCCAAAGTTTTGAAAAGTTGAGATATTGGGTTTGGGTTCAAATTTTACTAAACATGATTTATCATTTAAATTTTGGGCACTCCTGAGCTGAGCTATCGAGCCCTGTAATGTTGGCCACTATCTCCCGGACACTCTGTATTTGGGCATTAAAGTTTGACTTAGTTTTCATCCTCCAAATGGTGCGTCGATATTCATTCACGGTTCAAGGAATTTGTTTTAAAAAATACTAACAAGCGGCACTCGTCAGTCGAGATAATGCAGAAAAATTAAATTAAACAATGCCGTTGAATTTCAGAATAATTAAACGTAATGTGAATAAAACGTGAAATGAGCGTCGTTTTATGCTACTTCCGTGTCATATAGCAGGACAAGTTTAACTATAGGCGATTGGTTTGTTGTTGAAACAATCGTATCGTAAGCGGAAAATTGAACGTTGTCCTTTCGGGTGCATCACGCGCACGGGGTAAACTAGCAGCCCTGACCAAAACTTGCCTTTTGTAATTTAGTTAATGATTTTCCACTCCTGAAAAATAGCAGCTACTCACAAAGTTAATTTTGGGTTGTTGTGATTCGTATAAATGTACCACAGCAATATTGTTAAATACTAGACGAGTCTAACAAATAGCGGGCTTTGAAAACACGATTACCCCTTCCCTTCAGTGCCAGAACTGAGGAGGTTTTAATACAGACTATGACATTCCTAGGGTGGATACCAAACCAACGATACTCCGCACTTAAAAATCAGTCAAACCTTATAGTGTACACAAAATAAAAGTCACAAAAAACACGGATACATAAAAACATTCACAAATACGTAATCCTTATCGTCGGTAATAGAAAGATAATAATTATAAAAATGCAAGCGACCCACCCTCGCATCGTACCGGTTTATGTGAGTTTTTTTAGCACCTGGGTTTTATTATGACATAGCTATGCAGTTCACTGAAAACAATGCATTTTATTCATTTTAGACATCATGTTTCATAGAGCCATTTACTGCTTATGACCTACACAATCGATATGTAAATAGAAATAGTGCAAGTTAGCTACGTCGTAATAACCCCCCCACATTACATACACTTTTTTTTAATTAAAAACCTTTCGTGAATAAATATCAAATGGATGGTAAAAACCGTATCAAAATCGGTTGCGTGGTTTAGGAGGAGTTAGCAGATTACAGACAAACGGAAAACAGACAGACGCAAATACGAGTAGAGACTTTGTTTCATACCTTGTAATAATAAGAATAATTAAAATTTGTAGAAAGCGCGACGAAATGTATAAGTAGGTACAATGTAATTAAAGGTTTTGTTAGAGAAGGTAATAATTATTATTAAATCTAAAATAAAAACTAATATAGACTGTAGAATCGTAACCGTTACTTTTGCTTCACCGTAGTCCAGTACAAAATCTAATACGTGGAACTCAAACAACAAGAAATAACTTCTTTAAAATGGTAGGTAATAGGTCAGTCCAACTGAATTCGGCTTTTACGGCGTCATAGTCGCTCAACTATCTTAACCCTATTAACGCCAACCAACCAATAGTGATCATGAGCCTATAACACAACGCCACCGACCGACGCATAACTTTTTATAGATGTTTGGCGTGTGAGTGACGCATTTCTATTTGACGTAAGGCGTTCAAAAGGTTAATCGAGATATCTTATCGCCACCCTTGAAATAGGTACCATTGAGGAGTTCCGGTAGCCATCAGTGGTCTTCATCATCAGTTCGACTTCACCAAATGATACTTTTTGAATGGAAATGCTAGACTTGTCACTGAAAATACTAAAATCGCTAATGTATTCCTATAATATTTGAGCAGTTCCCTCGATTTCTCTAAGATCCCACCATCAGATCTTGACGTGCTTAAAATGGGACAAACTAGAAAGTATACCAATGCAAAAGAAAAAAAAACTAATCGGTCCAACGGTCTTTGAATAATAGGGGAACATAGCAACATAAAGAAATGAAAATATGATGACGAATTGAGAACCTCGTGCTTGTTTTGAAGTCGATTAAAAATAAAGATCTAAGTAAGTAGTCCAAGAATTACAATTATAATCCTCAAATAATCGCCTGAGTCGCGTGTTATCTTCAGGGTGGCCTAGAACTTGACGTATTATGAAAGCTCCTTTTAAACCGGTTCAGAACATAATTGGGCACCTAGCTACGAGTACAACTTCTCAATATATTAATATATTGGAAAGTCGTATGTTAATTAATTTAGGAGTTACAGTAGAATTATTTCGAGTTTACCACTGACAGATGGATTGCCTTATTTAATTTTCAGCTTTGATCTCATACAAATAAAATAGTTATTACTAAATCAGTAGACGTGGGTATTCAGTTTGAGACAAACAGTATTCTGAAAATTGCTTTATTCCTATGAAGTTAAAGTTGAAAATTAAATGAAGGCAAACTCTCTGTCAGTGGTAAACCTATAGTAATCGTACTGGGCCTCTATTCTACAGTGTTAAAACGATATCGCGTTTGACGTGTTTTAGCATCGTTTTTAACTCTGCCGCCATTATTGTCAATGACATAAGAGTTACCAAAACGTTGACAATACGAAGACACTTCAAAAGCGATATCGTTTTTACCGTGTAGAATCTCGGCACTGTATTTTGGTTTTTTATGATACTCTTAAAGTATTGGTGACACACCCTTGGCTCCCTTGGCAGAACATGGATATAATTTGTCATTTGTTTATACAAATCACTACATAGTATAAAACAAAGTCGCTTCCCGCTGTCTATCCCTATGTATGCTTAGATCTTTAAAACTACGCAACGGATTTTGACGCGGTTTATTTGATTTAAGAGAAAGGTTTATATTTGAATAATAATCCGGAGCGAAGCGAGGGCTGGTCGCTAGTAATTAATAAAAATATGTTTAATAGTTTCATAGTTCCACTCCATGTCTCCCCGTGGATGTTGTGAGAGGCGACAAACGGCCGAACCCTATATTCAAATCGCGGATAGATAAGGCTTACTTCGGGTTGAAATTTGACATTTGCCCATACAAAATGTGTCAAATTTTAATCCGAAGTAAGGCTATCTGTCCGCGGTTTGAATATAGGGTTCGGCCGTAAGTGAATAAGGGGTTGTAGTACTGTTAGGCGATGGGCTTGCAACCTGTCACGAATACACAAGTAAACTTCTTGGTCTGATTGTGCAAACTGAGGTAACAGAATTATAAACATGTCTCTTTAGACTTGTTGGTAGGTTGGTATTTCTGTAGCTCTGCCGACCCCATTGTGGGAATGAAGGCGTGATGTTAAGTATGTTATGTATGTTTAATATACGAGTAAGTATCGATATAAATAAAAATACATGTATAAATAGTAAAACTCAAAGATTGTAATATCATCATAATTATCATATATCACTACACTGAGTTTTTTAAATTAAGCCTTGGCCCGCTGCCGGGTAAATATTTTTTTTCACCTTAGCTCCTCTAAAATGGTGGTTTTGCTGTTTAAAGACAGTGAGCAAAATTAGATTATGCTGTGAGCGTGAGACAATAGTTATTTGTGCAACAAGAGAGCAAAGTTGTTTTTACTGCGAGTGTTGAGTTTGAATCCCGAGCAAGCAAAGGATTCTAGAATTTAATCACGATCGTAACGAGGGATTCTAGGTTACAATGCTGAGTGCAGCGAGGGTTACAAAGACACGAGATGCAAATAACTTCCGTGGTGTTTCACATATACATTTTCACTTCAGCAACGACAAAATATAACGGTAGACAAGACAACATGGTAAAAATAGAACGACATCCCGCAGCCGCCCGCGCGCCTCAACAAAACCACCTTTATATTGCGAACAAAGATTAAAAAAAATACTTTGTCTTACGCTCGCACCGAAAACGAATTTTGCTCACTGTCTTTAAACAGCAAAACCACCCTTTTTGAGGTGCTGAGGTGAAAAGTAACTTTTTAACTTTTGTGACAATATAAAGGTGGTCGTGGTGCGGCGCGCGGGCGGCTGGGGTATGTCGTTTTATTTTCACCATGTTGTTTTTTTACCATACCGTTATATTTTCTCGCTGCTAAGGTTAAAATGCTAATGTGCAACACGAGACCAAAGTTATTTGCATCTCGTGTATTTGAATCCCTCGCTGCGCTCAGGGCGAGGAAGAAATGCAAGTACTCGTAATATTACAATCATTTAGTTTCTTGAAAATTAGTACCCTTATTCAACGGACCTTGCAAAGACCCTTGCTAAAGAAGCTAGACGTTAAAACTCCCCAGTGTTTTGCGATAAAGCTTCGTTGTTGAATAGAGTTAAACTGTAAACTGTTTGACTGACTGAAATTCTATACGGTACAAACGATATTGCCTTTGACGTGTTTCCGTGTTGTAAACGTTTTGATAACTCCTATTTACTTGACAGTAATGGCGGGCGAGTTAAAAACAATACTGAAACACGTCAAACGCAATATCGTTTTAACCCAGTAGAATAGAGGCCCTGGTGTCTTTTCTCAATTTATTCACACATCAAACATATTGGATTAAATATCCGTTTATGTTTGTTTACTAGAGCGTTACTGTATATGAGGTAATAAACTGAAATTACCTATTTTGTTCCCTTTCGTCCGCGCTGCAAATTCCGTTTCATTTCATCTCGCGTTGGACGTGGTCACTAGCTACCACTGTATTTGCGTAGTAATTTTATTGCCTAGTTACCGAATCGTAATTATAAATTTACACTTGTGCTCGTGAAGTCAGGATGTTATTTAAAACCCCAGAATACCTCAAATGTAGTTTATGTTAACATGGAAGGCTTCGTTTTTGAGTGCAAGCGAAGCGCTTTGCACCAAAACCCCTTGGTCCTAGAAAGGTAAATTTGTAAAACTACTTGGGCATCTTCTCTATGTAAAGGCTCTCTCCTGCGTACATAACTTAGAACTTATTACTTGTTTAAGATTTATTTTCTGTAAGCACTACTGTTCACCAGGATTTTTTTCTTGAATGGACAATATTTTGTTTACTTTTTTTTTAAAAATATTTTTCATATAGTTCGCAGGCAGTCTCATCCAAACGTATATGTACGGTCGAACTCATAAGTAGCTGAACATTTTAGTACCATGTCGCAGCTATTGATATATTAAATTCGAACCACTCTCAGTCTAATACGTTATTGCGACAAAGTACTAAAACGTACAGATACTTATGAGTTCGACTGTACATATACCTAACACCATCACTAAGTATTATAAAGACCCTACGTACACTAACTGTTCACCAGTGTCTGCATGGTTTCCGCCCGGTCCCCGATTACTTTGGTCAGGCTTCGGTTAATCCTCAATTAGTACTCCACACTGCCAGTCTAACGGCCTCCAATTATTGCAGCCGCTCTGCTATTTCACTCAAATTTTGATGAAGGAACGTGCGAAATTTCATGGCATTTGGCAACTTTTCATTCGCAATGGCCCAAAAAGTTATTAAGGGGATTTTAATCATGTTCATTCCGTGTACACTTCATCCTGCTAATATTATAAATGAGAATGTTTGGATGTTTGGATGTTTATTACTCCATAGGTTGGGTCCTGGACATAGGCTACTTTTTATTCCGGTAAATTAGAAACTTCCCATGGGTATACCGATATCTAAACGACTTTCGACGGACGAAGTCGCGGGGTAACAGCTATGGATAATATAATAATCAGATTTGAACATTTTGAACGTCATGTCAAATGTATTATTAGGTTAAAATAAGGACTGCAATACACTTTTATATACGTTCCCGGCGGTGAAAGTGTTAATAATTTTATGTATTTTATTTTTACACGACTTAAAAAAAGGAGAAGGTTCTTGATTCGTTGGGATATTTATTTATTTTATTATGTATGTGTTCCCCGATTATACCTATAAAGACCGCTGGACCGATATGAAATAGTATTTTTCACAATTGTGTTATAATAGAGAGCTTTTTAGTAGAGTACCGTGTTTAGGCCACGAAGCTTGCTGAGTGGCCTAAGTAAGGTACGAGATTAAAATTTTGATTATGACACTATAGTAAACAATAATTTTTGTACGAATTCATTTAAATTAACAATTTAAATCATTAATACGAGTACCTATATAAGAGAACTAAATGTCGTAAGTACTATATTGTCTAGTTCTACTATCCGACTTCTTTTACACAAGATAATTGAAATAGTTATTTCTTGAGGAGTTAAAGATGTTTCGTCACTGTCACTACTTAGTTTATATTTTAACTTTTTAAGCTTAAGGTCTGATTTTTATTTCCACAGAAAAAACGTAAACTTCTTAGGTTTGAAAATAAAAGTTATCACACCACCGGCGTCCGTAATGTTGCAGTACCTACTGTGCCAAGCTAAAAATACTATCCAATCACAAAGCGTAGTTTTTTTTTATGCCCTGGATACAGCAGCAAGCTTAAGTAGATTTTTGACATATGACGCGATACTGTACTACGTTCCAAAACGCCATACATTGGCAATTTTGTACCGCATCGAGTCTCCTTAAACAAGAGCACATATTATTTAAATACGAAGTTCTATTTTCATTTTTTTTCGGTTGTCTAGAGCGTATCGAAATAGTTATTTCGATTTTTTCGGAAGGAAGATAGACTATTCAACGATGAAAAGAGTGACGTTACAGTATTCTCTATGAAATCTTAATACACAGATTTTAATCGACGAGTACAAAAAACATATTTTTGGTTCGATGGGGTACACTGGGACGTGACGTGCTGGGAATGGGATCACCCCATCCCAGCACGTCAAGACCTGATGATGGGATCTTAGAGAAATCGAGGGGACTCCTGAAATATTATAGGAATGAATATACCTGGACGACATAACAGTATTATTATGATCACTAAAAGGTATAAAATAAAATAAATGTTTTAAAAAACTAAAAAACGTCTTCAAAGTTCAAGATATACACGTAACTTCTTTTAAAATGATCCCCACTATTTATATTTAACCGAAAGCCGTATTCAGTTGGACTGACCTATCATTTTAAAAGAAGTTATTTCTAGCTTTTTGAAGACGGTTTTTAGTTTTTAAAACATTTATTATATAGTATACGAGTAACTACGAGCGTACAAAAGAATTCCAGTTGCTGGCCGCTTCCTGACTGTGGCTCGTTATTGGCTTCGGCTTATGGGATGTGTGTTCAACTAAATGCACATCATTAAGTTGAACACTTGAGTGCAAGTGTGGTGAAATCCACGCGCATTGCTAATACAGATGTCCACTCGGCCTTAAGCAAAATTCCACATATTACAATTTATAGAAGACGGTGGTCGCACTTGCAAGATAATATGCACTTATTCGTATTTACATATTTAGTCCGACTCGTAACTGACGTCAACGTAGGGCTCAGTTTATGATAAATATAAAGCATCAAAAATTGTTACCTGATGTAAAAATATTGAATCTTACGTAAAGACAGACTTCGTTCAAAAGCGTGCTATTTGTTGTATCGACATTTTATAGAATAATAGAAAAGTACGATGTTATTATTAAATGTACTAATCACCTCGAGGTCTTATCAAATAAGATTATCTGTTTAAAAACCCCTCGCGTTCATATCTTGCTTGCAGTGTCGTGAGTGATCCTTGCGGACTGAGGAGTGCACCTTGGTCAGAACAATTTATAATTGACAATTGAAAATAAGTCACACGTATGACTTTGTCCTAGTGTAAAGAAAGTAAGTTGCATTATGTATTATCGCATATCTCTTATCTAACGAAGAGGATAAATAACGTGTTACAAATAGGTTAAGACTTGTGATTGTCTTGCGGATGCGAAATGAAAAAGCAGTTCGTTATTATAGGCCTCACATGGACAAATTTTACTCAAAAAACTTTTTTTTTTTAATAATGGTTTGGAATTGGTTGCAGTCATGGATTTAACTTTCTGGATCGAAAGAAGACCAGTGAAATGTAAAAAAAATATCAATACGGCACATATCAAAATTTGTATTAAATTATATTCCAACGCATTATGTATGTATTTAAACTTTTTATTACACATAAACAATTACAACACTTGTTTGCATCAATATAGATACTGAACATAGGCGAACTTATTCCATATGCGATCTCTTCCAGTTAATAGAGTAAGTAAGGACAATGCATTGCAGCAGATCCGTTCCGCCATTCTGGCGTGATTAAGATAAAAACTTACAGCCATCCATCCATCCATCCATCCATCCATCCATACAATAAAACTTTTACATTTATAATATTTCTAGCGACCCGCCAGCGGCTTCGTCCGATGCAACTTTTTTCTTTTCTTGACATTTTATTTTTTTATTTTTGTAAAAATCCTTTTTTTTTTAAATTAAAAGTATCCTATGTTACTTTTAGTTCTTCCCAGAATATGTGTACAAAGTTTCATGATGATTCGTCAAGTAGTTTTTGCGTGAAAGCGTAACAAACATCCACGCTTTCACGTTTATAATATTAGTAAGGATTAGTAGGATTAGTTATATTTAAGCCCACGGATCCGTATGTATAATACTTTTAAGTTATGCTTCTGTTTGTAGCTAAGTAAAAAAAATAGAGAAATTATATTTAACAGTTAACTTTATAACCTCTTCTCTTTTCTTTGGTAATCGTATAAAGAAGAAAGAAAAAAAGTGAATCAGGCTCTGCAGTTTTCCTCTACATTTTTCAATCAAGGTTATCTTTGCCGCCTGGATTTGTGATGTTTGTGCATGCATTCTCCGGTTGTGAGACGGCTCGCGAGCAAGTCATGCCAAAGTCTCCGCACAATTTAAATAGAACGAATCTGACAGCGAAGAATAAGTATACATTGACAAACCTATAACTATTAAGAAGGATAATATGTTGTCTAAACAAGTCTTAACAAGATCAATTGGGACCCTAAAAAGTGAATTTAACTTTGTTAAAAGAAATATCTGTAACGTTCACTGACCCCAATTTTAACTTCAAGTAGTTGATACAATGGGCTAATAGTAGATTACACAACAAGGGCATAAAATAAACTATTTCGTGGATAATTAAGTCCAGGATAAAATGGGTGTTAAGTCCGAGTACCGATACACTCTGATTTTTAGAGGAGGAAATAAAACAGAGATAATGTAAAAAAAAACTGTCCTTGGATGTAGGCGTTCATGTCTGTTCAATTAGTCTTTTGTTTATTTTTCCATTAATGTGTTAAGTAGGTATGAGCATTATTTCTTCTTCACTTGACGAATTTTATATAAAATTCTGGTACACAACATGTTTTGCAAAGAAACCACTAATTAATAGTCCAAAACGAGACTAAAACCTCATTCCCCCCACTGATTTTTTAATTTCTTCTTGTGATTTAGGTCGAACGCAATACTGCCAAGTCATATGTACGTTGATTTTGTAATGTTTTTGTTAATAATGCTTGTTTTTAATAGATTTAAAATTATTTTTGGTTAGATACAACTAAGAAGGCTAATAAATTAAATGTATTTAAATAACAAGTTTATTTAGTGCAGGCATCTTGTCTGCCTGGCTGTAGGGCTTAATTGTCTTAGTCTAGATGACGACAACTCTTTATGCTCTAGTGCATAAATGCATTGTTATGCAGCCTATATGTATACAAACTGAAAATTAAATTAAAAAGGGAAAAAATAAACCATGGTTAAGTGTCGGTTTAAAAACCTCCTGCAAAAATAAAAGGCTATTAAAACTACTGATATCGAAAACAGATAATCCTATTTTAAGTATATATTATAAAACATATGAAAAAAAGTTAAAATGTCTATTTAAAGTTTTAAAACGAAACCAATTTTTAAATAAAAAAGATAGCGATCTCAAAAAATGTTACGAAAACAATGTGGAAAAGTGGTAAAAGAAAAAACACAAAGAAAATATAAAACGCAACAAAAAAATTAAACTAATAGTAAATAAAGAAACTTTTTAACAGCCGAGATATTGCCAATATATTTCGTATCTGTTGGAGAAGGACCATCGAATAGCGTTCCTAAAGGTGCACCTGTAATGTACCCCAGTTTTAAATCAATGTATCTTACTTCAGTCACTCAGGATGAAATTAAATATATTATTTCAAAAATGAAAAATAAAAATAGTTTTGGTTTTGATGAGTTTCCGTCAACTCTTATTAAATATTGCAAAGCCGAATTAGTAAAACCTAACCTATAATTAATCAATCTTTTGCTTAATCCACCTTTACTGACCTGTTAAAGACTTCGATAGTAAAGCCCATCCCTAGAAGTAAAGCAACAACAGATCCCAATCGATTCCGTCCAATAGCACTACTATCCTCTTTCTCCAAAATATTTAAAACAGCAATGGCCACGAGGCTAAAATCTTTTCACGAGAAACTAGGTATATACGATGATAGTCAAAATGGCTTTAGTAAATGACGGTCAACTATATCTGCTATTTACAAATTCACATGTGATATTTTGGAATAAAAATTATCGGAAGTATGCTATAGTTTTGTTACTAGGCATGAGCAAGGCTTATGAAAGAGTTTCCCATACAGTACTCTTAGAAAAATTGAAGGAGGAATAGGAGTGCGCGGTGTCAATAATAAATGGTTTAAATATTACCTACAGCAACGCCAACCATTTTTAGACATAGAGTATCACGATAAAAACGAAAAGCCTTACGACAATTAGATCCAGGAATCAAACGCCAAAATGTTCATTTCCTCCAGGCAGTGTATTAGGTTGTATAATATTTGTCATTTATATAAATGACTTACCGAAAATAATTAATAAAAGTAGTATTCTCTATGCAGGTGACATAACTATTATACAGGAGTTAAAAGTAAAATCTACCCCTACACAAATAACTCATTGGCTAAATGACCACAATTTAGATTTAAACCTCACATTTTTTTAAAATCCAAATCAAACCTCGTCAATAATCGCCCATACAAACCAAATACATAATGACAATGCAATAGAATCAGTTTCATCGTGTAGCCTGTTAGGAATAGGAACAGACTCAGAAATTAACTGGAAACCGCACGTTGATAAAATCGCAAACAAAATATCTAGATTCACCTACGCTCTATAATATGAATTAAAAAGATGTACCGATTTAAAACAGCAAAAACAGTTTATTATTATGCGTAGTCTCTTGGGGCAAAAGCGTGCGCGCTGGGAGGTTGTTCACTCTCCAGAAGAAATGTATTAGGGTTTTAGTAAATATTGCTTCAACGGATACGTATAGACCACATTTTACTTGCTTAAATATTTTAACATTGTCATCCATATACATCTATGAAATCTGTAGACTTGAGAGAAGAAATAAGCCTCAATTTGCAAAGGATAGAGATATTAATTGAAGTAGTAGTCGTTTTTACCTTAGAAAACGCAATAAATTAGTTAGTTATTTCACTATTCTTAAAATGGTTAGCTCCGGAACACAACATATAGCTGTGAGAATATAATATAAGATTAAAAAGGTACCTTTAACAATTAAAAATATTGTTTAAGACTCAGTATTTATAGGAAGTTGTTTTTTTCTAATTTCTCAATCTTTTTTATAATTTACAAGAGTACTTTCACAATTAATAAGAATAATAATATATATGTACTTATTTGTAACTCCCTCTCTCTCTCAATGTATGTATTTGCAATTCAACAATATAAGAAAGCTAGTGTTCAATTTAAAACAAAGTATTGTAAGTTAATTATGAAATTTATTTAAGCAGAGAAATCGCAGTGCCCTTACAGGGTTTATGTGGATTCATGTAATAGTATTTAAGATCTTTGTAATTACAACATAAGGCAATAAAATATATGACTATGACTATGACCCAGTATAAAGAAGGACTTAACGAACATGAGAAACTTCTTACTAGTAGTAAATTTAGCTTAAAAGAAAAGCAAATCCTTAAATTTTGATATTATTGAAAAAATAATTAGAGGTCCGAAATTAAACCTGTGGTTAAACTAGGCACCCTCATAGATAGTTTGGCCGTGTCCATCTGTCCGCGGTGTAACTCAGAGACTCTTGGTACTAGTACAGAGCTGTATTTTTGCATACGATTAGTTACACATTTAAATTGCGCCGACGAAACTGTAAAGTAAGAATTTGAAAAAAAATCGGCAAACTTTGGCATCGCATTCCTCAAAATCAACTGACGCCTGGCCATATAGTATTAAGTATATTTCGGATGGTATATGTTCAGTCTGGCGTCACTGACTGATGGACTATCCTAGATTGTCGGTTTATAAATAATGTTATTTTCGGCAGTCTGGTAACGTGACCAAAATGACGGACCAAACTGACGTGGAACTGACCGTGTCAACCCGACTGTAGCTCGTGTTTTCATATAATATTGCAAATACTAAAAGCGATACTCTTTGGCCTCAGTGGAGCTCGTGTGTTGACCATGGCAAACGACTGGCGGATAATGTCACTAACCGCGGGAATAGTTGTGCATTATTTTTAAAATAACTTTATATTTCAGTTCGCTTTTAGCTTGCAGTACAGCAATCAACTAATTACCTGATTACTTAATCAGGCCTGTCTGTGTTGGAGTTAAAATGTTCAAAGCATACTAAAAAGTCAATCTTTTGTTAAAGTTGATTGCTTAGAAGCGAGTACCTACTATGGTATATATTATTTTCCGTTAAATTAGGAAAAAATATTAACTGAAATGTGTGCATTTTAAGTGGGTAGGGAGTCATATTGAATCTGAATGGAGGTCATTGGCCGGTTATAGGCCAAAGCGAATACGGCAGGGCGACAAGATGCATTTCCAAAAAGGGATCAGCGGGAAATCACTTTAGTCTATTTATACGTATGTCGTCTGCATGAAATCTAAAAATCTGCGTACTCGTGTTATTTTAAAACATAATCTTAATTACGGATAATTTTAATTGATGATAACGATTTAATGTAGCACCAGTTATACGTTTTTGATTACTGATAACATACAATCTATTTATAGCGTGTAATCCTGAATGTAGTTATTGTTGCAATATTAACTTAGAAACTACTAAGAACAGTTTTGAAGTTTTTCTTGATTTAACTACTTATTTTTTCTTAACCGTGGGGCTAGACAAGTTTTTTTGACAATCGTCACGTGGTTCTACCTCGGTGGCTTACGTCAATATCAATATACTCATAATAACACTACGTCGGTGATACTGCAATAGCTCGTAACTAACAAATTAAATAAGGTGCAAAATACACTTTAGCAAGTAAGTAAATAAGGTGCATTTTGCAACATATTGAATTGGGTAGTTACGCGGTGTTGCAGTAACACCGTCGACTAAATTAACGGCTGTAACTTCCGCGACTTTGTTAGGGGGGGAATTGGACACTGATCGGGTCACTAGTAGAGTGACTAGATCGAAACATTACCACATCGCAAAATGACCACATCGCTTGTAGCCAACATCTCAAAATGACTGAGTCGTAAAATGACCACATCGCTTGTAGCCTACTTCTCAAAACGTCCGAGTCGCAAAATGACCACATCGCTTGTAGCCCACATCTCAAAATGACTGACCCGCAAAATGACCACTTTGCTTTTTTCATTTTATGCCTGTCTTAGCAAAGTCGACGCAGCCCCGCATGGCCGGGCTGCTATTCTTGGGAAATTTGCCCTTCGGGCATTTGAAGTTACCTAACGAACCTAACCTACCTAGTAACGCAAACGAAGTGGTCATTTTGCGACTCAGACATTTTGAGAAGTAGGCTACAAGCGATGTGGTCATTTTGCGACTCGGACGTTTTGAGATGTAGGCTACAAGCGATGTGGTCATTTTACGACTCAGATATTTTGAGATGTGGGCTACAAGCGATGGGGTCATTTTGCGACCGAGTCATTCTACTAGTGACCTCACTGATCTTAGGTGGAAACAACATATTCAAAACCGAGAATGAAAATAGTAGCACATAGCCCCCACCATATGATGATAAAAATACAGGGTAATTTTTTCATCAGTGCACAAATTTTAACATATGATTTTGTATCGTTAAAATAATATATTAAGACAATAAAACGAGTTAAAAAAAAATATTTTTGGGTCCAAATTATCTCTCTTTTACCTTCTCGTGTGGACTCATAGTTACACTAGAAATGATGACATGGGTTGTCAAGCTGTAGGTATGCGATACACTGTATTGATATTCGAAATTTTAAATTTCATGTACAGCTTATCAGACAACAAGCCCCTCTCCTACTGATATTCTAAATTTGAAATTTCATTTATTAACTTACTTAACAACACTCCCCTCTCCTCGACCCTCTAATGCAGGGGGCATTAGAGGGTCCATGAATATCGTTAAGTTAGTGGAATCATTGAATCGGCAATATCTCAAATACTTTTTAAGCTAGAGTAAAAATAACACAACATGTGTTATTGATTAACAATAGCGAAGCAAACATTAAAATTTCTGCACCTATTAAAAAATTACCCTGTAAATAACCACCTACCCAATTTTATAAAAAATATAGATATACCTACGGCATTCACTAAACAATTAAAACTATTACTTATTGGTAAATGTTATTTTATTACACCTTAAACGATTAATTTCATGAAAGTTTATAAACCATACCCCGCAGAAAACCACTTAGTTACGTTATAAGAAGTGCAATAACATAATGTTTATAGTGAAAATAATATTTTAAGTAATGTAACCTAGACATAAATTAGTTACTATATTATATAAATATAGCACTCTCGTGTTTCCGTGCATTTACAGGGTATCACATGTATGCCTATTCCTTTTTGTTCCACCTTGAATTGTAATGTGATACGCAATAAATTATTGAATTGAATTGAATTATACATTTTTAATCGAAACATAATTCTAACGATTGTCGAATACAACTTGTCTAGCTCCACTAATATGTATAAATACATGTTATTCGAACAATGTGACCTCTAATCAGGTTTTAATTCCGATTTAAGTAATGCGTCAGAAAGGTGATAATATCTTGCGATATAAATCTTTTAATTGTGACGTTTTTAAGGCATGCTTATTTGATAAGCGATTTACTAAATGTTTAAATATAAGGAACTTGATGCAGTTAAATTCCAAGTATAAACTGACTATAAATTGAAAACTGTTACCTACAATACTATTTCTGTGATACGGGTCGAATATGAGGTAGTTATTCCAGTTAAGCAGCGAAATAAAATAATGCTCAGGTCATAATAAGTTTGAAAAAAACCAGGAAAGAGCATGTGTGCCAGTAGGGTTCCGTCATCTTTACTACAAGCATGAGAAACTATCACCAAAAACCACAAAATTAGCTACCTACTTTTTGTTACAAACATTTTCCTCGCCAACAATTTTACTTAGCCATAATAACTTATTTTTAAAACAATTATAATTATGTGCTTTAACTAAAGTTATTTTTCAGTTTTAGTTACACTTTTACAATTGATTATTTTGTTTGCTTTTTTTAGATAATTGGGGGACCGTTTACAAAATAATAAACCGTAAAACTGTAATACCACAAACACAACAGCAAATGTTGAATAACGGAAAAAAAACTTTAGTTGAAATTGGTACCATAAAATTTGCAAAAAATCCTACCCTAAGGGAAAGTAGTGGTGATTTATAGTTAACTCACAGATTTTAAAGCTGAGTTGTGTAATAAAACTTTTTTACCAAAAAATTAAACCGCCCTAAAAACCAAAAAGCAAAAAATAATAAACCTTTTTATTTAACCTTAATTAATTGATAGGCAAAAGCTCAGTCCAACTGAAGTTGACTTCCATTAATATTTTTAACTAAAAACCGATTTTAGTTGGACCGATCTATGTCACAGCGCGAGATCCGACATGCTACACGACACATTTATTATACACACAACACCGTCAATGAGATACCACCACCACCTATCAGATATTTAAAATCAGTAGCTACCTTTAAACAACATTTCCGGAATTATACAGGGTAATTTTTTTATCAGTGCACTAGCTTTAGCATATGATTTTGTATCGTTAATATATTATATTACGACAATAAAACGAGTTCAATTTTTTTTTGTGGCGCAAATTGTCTCTCTTTTACCTTTTCCTGTGGACACAAAGTCACACTAGAAATGATGACATGGGTTGTCAAGCTGTAGGTATGCAATACACTGTATTGATATTCGAAATTTGAAATTTCATTTATTAACTTACTTAACAACACTCCCCTCTTCTCGCACCCCTGCATTAGAGGGTCCATGAATATCGTTAAGTTAGTGGAATCATTGAATCGGCAATATCTCTAATAATTATTAAGCTAGAGTAAAAATAACACAACATGTGTTATTGATTAACAATAGCGAAGCAAATATTAAAATTTGTGCACCTATTAAAAAATTACCCTGTATTAGCTTCCCAAACATCTGGTCCATAAGTTACTCACACATACACACACACACGCACGTACGCACACGCTGGCATTATTTTTACTCTCATAACGGAAATGATCTCCTAATTGTAGCCTTTTTTTTTTTAATTTATTTTTAACGCTTTCGTCATAGGTACTCTCCTGAGGCCCTTTCCAAGATGCGTTCGCTAATTAGCGTTTCTATTCATTTGGTTTTTAAACCAATCACGTGATCTGACCAGTGACGCCCGGCCTCACTGAAAACCAGCGTCACTGAATGTAACGACATTTAGAGGCATAAAGCTAAACGGAGACCAATTTGGTCATAATTAAAAAATGTATTTAGGTTATGTTATGAATAAATATGTGATTGTAAACTGTTTTTTAAAATGTGCCAAATAAATTATTTTTCATTTCTTTTCATTTCACATTACCTTTCGTTTTATGAAGGTTAAAAAAATAAAAAAGGTTCAAATCCAATTATTTATTTCCAGATGTAGAAGGTGGGTTCAAGTGACCGGCAATGAATATTTGGCCTATGCAACTGTAGAAAAGCTACACAAACTAACATATATTTGTAGAAAACATTTTCAACTCGGAAACTTTAAGAAAATAATTACTCAATTAAAACGAAATGGTGTTCCATCTGTGCTAATTACTGGAAAACCAATTCCAAAAGAAATTTTATTCATATACTTATTTATTTAGTTTATTTCAGACATCAACAGCGATACATTGAAATAGATACTAATTTTGATGGGTTTTTTTTGGTAAGACGATTATTTTAACCGAGTGAAAACTAACTATAATTTTGATAAAGTTCTTAATTGTTACTATATTATATATGGCCTGATATTACTTCACTTTGTCGTTCATAGTATTGATTAATAATTGGATTGCTCGATATAGTATACATTACTTATGTCTGTGGTCAAACAACATTACTTTTGTGGATTACAGAGCCTTCAACATCGACTGTGGTAACAGCTTTCAAGATATTTAGCTCCAGCAGTAGCATGAATGTTTTTATTTTATGCTCTAAATACCATTCCAGCATCTACCGAGTTGCTATAGTGTGATGCCATATCTAAGCACTGACGACACATAACCATTATAAGCTAACAATGCAGTTTGTTTTAAGCAATTTATTCCTTTTGGCGACTAAGACCTCCAGTTGCAATATTTGTGTATCGAAATACCCAGGAATAAAGAGTCATCTACTTCTTTAACATTTTTTGACTTTATGTATAACATTAAGGGTTAATGGATTGCTATTATAAGTTTGAAACTGTATACATTTTGTCATGCTTAAATTTATGTTAAGCATTTCATTTTGTTTGCTTCATTTTCCATAATTGCTTTATCTTTACATTTGACTAATAGAGTGAATATTATTTTGTCACTTCTCTCGCTCTAAAATGACTCATAATAGCCATCTATTGACGGACTAAAGTGATGCATTTAATTTGTGTTTGTCACAAGGAACCAATTAAAAAAAACTATTAGGCTGTACGACCTGTGGCCTTTGCCTTTCTTATCGGGATAAAATGTAAAAAAAGGTATAAGATAAACCAATAAGATTTAACTAGATTTATGCCTTACGTAGGTACTGTTTGATGTTGTAAGCTTAGTACATGTACCGTAATGGCGAATTTACAAAACGTATCTAGTGCAAAATACCCTAAGAAACTTTTTCATATTTCCCTTGCACTGGTGCATTTTCATTCGTATTATTTACACCGTCATGGTTTGGTTGCAGTTGTAGATAATCCGCGCCTGCGCCGCGGTCTGCGCCGGCGCCATGTCAACAGCTCTCACGGTCCTCGTCGTACTATGTTTCACCTTCTGCAGTTCAGCTTCAGAAGATTTTAGTAAGTTTTACTTGTTTTAAACCCTTTTCTAGCACATGAGTTGTGTCGATGTTCGAGATTGTCTTTTTAGTCAATTGCAGCTACTGTGCGTATTCGTATATCGTGCATTTTAAATTTATATGTATTTCTAAGTTAACATATTGTCATAACCTGACAATACTATTCGGGGATGGTAACACTCTCTCTCTTGTGTCTCTGTACTTGCCGGCTGCACATGTACTATATTGGTGTAGTCCTAAATAAATAGTAATTAATGAATTTACGATTTTATTTAACAACTAAAGTATAACACATATGATTTAAGTTTTAAAATTAGTTAAATAAAAACAAAAAATATCGGCTTAAAAATAGTGGAGATAAATTGGCGCTGCAGGCAAAATTACTTTGCTACGCGTGCACGTGCGACACAAACTGCCTGGTAAGGCTTAATTGAGCTTCACGCAGCATCAATAGTGGTACCAATAACGACAGGTTAGTCCACCTAGTTATACTATTAGTTATACGATATAACAAAATGGTCAAAAATAATCCAATTAGTTATACTGCTCAGTATGTGTTAAGTAGGTAGGTTAGGTTAGGTTCGTTTTTATATCGGGACCGGAGGGCCAAAACAACCCAGAAACAGGAGCTCTGCAGAGCAGAGCTCCGTCGACTCTAATGCAGACAGTGCTTTTGGGAAATTACGACCCATCCTCGACGGAGTATAACTAATTGAATTTTTTTGACCATTTTGTTATATAGTATAACTAGATGGACTAACCCATTACGACGCTAAAGATATTTAAAAAAAATATACACCGCTCAAATTGTTTTTCTTTAGCGATAGGTACGAGTACCTACGGTCGGCCTTATAAATAAGTAGCTGCACACTTTCTTTTTTTTGGTCGTAAGCACCCTAATGGTGTCTATAACCTATTTTGCCAAGTATCAGCTTCTTATGTTTGATAAATTCCGACTTACGTCAATTTTAAGGTTAAAAATACAATCTCGCAAGCTACCTACACAATTAAGACTTACAACACAAAAGGGATTTTTAATGTTAAAATTGAAATTCTATCTGTTATGTTATGGGTTAGCGACACGTGCAGTTTTTATTCATAAAGTGGGTGATATTTCTGTCTATTACTTGCATAAGTTTCAACTTTTTGCGCTTGGTACTTCGTACCCAAAAACTACAATTTCTATGTATATATAGGTACATATACTGTACATTCTATCAAGACATTTTACGACATACACAAACTTTTCATGTAGGTATACGCTCGGCTTTTGGTTAGGTAAAAATATTGTAAGACGCCGACTTCCTGGTTCACCTATCATTATCATATAGAGATAACTTATCACCACCCTTGATATAGGTACCGTTGAAGAGTTTCGGTGGCCATCAGAGTGGTCGTCAACATCAGTTTCACTTCACCAAATGATACTTTTTCACTCACAATATATGTATGTCGACCTAAAATATTTGAGGAGTTCCCTCGAATTCCCCAAGATACCATCATCAGATTTTAAGTGCTAAAAATAAGACCGAAAGAGTACCACTCAAACAAAAAAAAAAAAACAAGTCGGTCCAGTGGTCTTTGAGTAATCGGGGAATATAGTTACATCAAAATAACCCGGCGAATTGAGAACCTCCTCCTTTTTTTGAAGTTGCTTAAAAATGTGTGCACACTTAAATAATAAGTAACATGAACTCATGACTCAAATCATAGTATCGACGTAAAAGTGCTGAATTTCAGGCCCAAAATGAATAAAATGCTTAAGAAATTACACTAAAGAAAACCACTTCGAATTTGGGTAATGTGACCCTATCTACTTAATAACTAGTTACACAAATAAACTTATAGAACTACGAGAAACTACTAGTTAATTACTAAATTTGCAATCAGTAGTTTTAAAACAGTATTATTGTCAAAAAAAGAATAACGATAAATCTCATTTCCTTTTTAAAAGGGGTCGGAGAAGGGGGGTGCGTGCATACAAATGTCAAGGTGAGGCCCCATTAACGCACTCCAAAACAGGATTTTTCTACATACTTTCAGTAGTCCTAGTTCCTTATTAATAATTATCGGCAATATTCGTCTCGTATGAAACTCGAGTGGCATGAATACTGTCAGTGCGATTGCGCGTCCGTGCGCGTGCGATATGATGACGTATCCAGCCGATCGCTGTTAACATGCTGGGAGTACTGAATAACAATATTACAATTCATCATCCCCTTATTGACGCAGTTTAAGATCTAAGGTCGGAAATAATTACTGGGCATCTATTCTACTCAGTTATAACCATATCGCGTTTGACCTGTTTTAGATTCGTTTATGACTCGGCCGCCATTATGTTAATGACATAAGAGTTATCAAAACGTTGACAATACGGAAACACGTCAAAGACGATATCGTTATTACCGTATAGAATCTCGGCCCTGATGTTTTACAGGGCAAATGTAACGTAGTTTGCAAAGAGAATAATTCATATTACTGACACTCTGGGCTAGGATTCTACACGGTGATAACGATATCGTTTAAGACGTGTTTCCGTATTGTCAACGTTATGATAACTCTTATGTCATTTACAATAACGGCGACTGTGACATAAACGATTCTAAAACACGTCAAACGCGATATCGTTATAAGGCAGTAGAATATAGGCCCTGGACTGGGATTCTACACGTTTTGATAACTCGTTATGTTATTGATAATAATGGTGGTTAAAAATGATGCTAAAACACGTCAAACACGATATTGATTTACGCAGTAGAACAGAGGCCCTGCGGTCTCTGACCTGCGGTGTATCACGGGTTTCACCTGGTACACGCATTAAGTTACAGACCTGAAACTTGGATAATTTGGTTCTGAACCAAACACTGAAAAATGGAACCCTTATAAATAAGATGACTTTGCTGTCTGTCTGTCTGGCCGTCTGTCTTTCCTACCTTTTACTCTAAAACGGTTAAAGTTATAGGGCTGAAATTTGAAATATTTGTATTATTTAGTCGTAGGTACAGACAAGGCCTCTATTAGTTTTTTTTTTGTAGCCAAAACATAAATTCTCTATCCGATGTATTTTAGATTTGGTTTTTTTTTTTACGAATTTTGAGAAGAAAAACACCCTGCCTCCCCTTTATCTCAGAAACTATCTATATAATAAAAATGAATCGCTGAATGTGTTGCTAAGCGCAAATCTCGAGAGCAGCTGAACCGATTTCGCTAATTCTTTTTTGAATGAATGTGTTTGTTACTGTTAGGAGAAGGTTCTTACGAAAGAAAAACACTGAAAAATCCAACGGGAAAGTCAGAAATTTGCAGCGGGGCGAAGCCGCTGGCAGGCCGCTAGTATTAACATACATATAAAAATGAATCCCTATTTCCCTTGGTCACGGCATCACGCCGGAACGGCTGGACATGTTTCGCTAATTATTATTTTATTGTGTTTGTTATTGTAAGAAGCAAGTTCTTATAAAATAAAAAACCACCGGGAAACCCGGAAATTTGAAGCGGGGCGACGCCGCTGGCGGGTTGCTAGTATTGTATGTATAACAGGAAAAATAAAAGAATAGTGTTAAAATTTATGATATTTCAGAAAAAACATAATATGTATCACAGGATAAACTTTTAGCTATGTATGTATGTAAATAGTTTATTGTACAAAACAAATCTAAATTCGATACAAATAATAAGTGTACGCAGGTGCCTTATTCATTTAAGGGATATATTTCAGCGAAACTGAGAAAAAAAAGAAAAAAAAAGGTACAATACCTATAGATAAATATAATAACATAATGAATCAAAGCATAGTACATAATTATTAGGAACTAAATCAGTATATCCTTAGTACTAATGTTGGTGACGTCACGGATCTGTTTACTTTAAAGAGATTATGTCCCGTAATGGGGGTTTTGAATTATGAAGACAGCAAGTAGTAGCAAGAGTTTATCGGGTTTCTCATATTTCATACAAAAAAGAAGGACATATGTGCGGAAAATATGTCATATAACAGGTTAACCCAAAATCCAATAGAATATAACAACATTTAAATATTTACACGCAACTCTAGCGATAATTAAGTACACGTTTCAAGTTCAATAATTCCTAATCGGTGGCCCAAAAAAATATAATAATCTGTATACATATAATGTTTTTTAAGAGCTATCCTAGGATACCTCACTTGATGTTATAACACTTATAACAAAATTTAAAAAAAAAACCGGCCAAGTGCGAATCGGACTCGCGCACGAAGGGTTCCGTACCATTATCTATACAACCAAGGTGTCTGTTCGAAAGATCGAGCAAAAAACGGTACAAAATCACGTTTGTTGCATGGGGGCCCCCTTAAATATTTATTTAATCATTTATTCTGAAAGTGAATATACAACTAAATATTATGTGATTATTTCAAGTGTCTACCTGTTGCCGTTATTAATATCCAGCAAAAAACGTCAAAAACATCACGTTTGTTGTACGACAGCCCCCTTAAATATTTATTTTATTTTGTTTTTAGTAGTTGTTGTTATAGCGGCAACAATACATTATTTGGGAAAATTTCAACTGTCTAGCTATAGCGGTTCTTGAGATACAGCCTTGTGACCGACAGCCGGACGGACAGACAGCGAAGTCTTAGTAATAGGGTCAAAAGATTTTATTTTACAATTCGTCGGCGTGATTTTAATGTATAACTACGCCAAATTACAGCTTTGTAATATCAAGAGTTAAACCGCGGACAGACAGACAGACAGACCTGTCGAAACTCTAAGGGTTCCTTGTTGCCTACGGAACTCTAAAAAGATACAGAATTTATTTTCCGTTCCTAGCATATGGTGTGTTTAAAAATAATAAATAAATATAATAATAAATAAGTAATAAAAAGCCAATGAGTAATCGATTAAACCCACAAGTAGACCATTTTTGCCCGGGTTATCTCAAAAACTTAATTTCTTAGAGTAACGGCACCAGTGTTCGACACTTTTAGGTGACTTGCACCAATAATCGACAGAAGCTTTTATTTATAGATCATAGGGTTATACTTGTAAATTGATTAAGGCAAAACAAATGAATAACTCTTATCTTCTTTGAATAGGAGTCAGTGACGTACAATGGTCCTTTGTCGAGTATTTCCAATTTTTGTATACATAGTCTTTAGCGTTTAGTGGTAGGTACAATATATATATATATAACTACCACTAAACTGTAAGTATTGAAAATTACGAGAACGAAAAAAACGTCCAATGATTAAGAATATCCCTACATTATTTTGGTGTCTGTAATTTGCCTAAACAAATAGCCAGCAAATGTTGATCTCTGATTTTTTCCTTCTAGGATCTTTAGAGTTTAAGGACTTTTTTACTGTTAGATTTTAATAAAAAAGTGTGTTTAAGCCAAACTTATGTACGAGTATACGAAATCCTTATAGTGCGGAGCCCAACTCTGACTCGACCGGTTCTTAGACGTCCTCTGGCGCCTGACGCGATGCGTAAAGGAGCGTCCTCACTGAGAGCATTCGTGTGTACACACTGAGCATTCGGCGTCGAATATTCAAGTGGTGTGGATCTCAATAGCGCTCGGCTCAACGTCCACACCACAGTCCACTCTTATATTACACGCGAATGCTCTCAGTGGGGACGCTCCTTTATATGCACCTTTCAAAATATTCAAGTTGTTGAGCACAGTATAAAACAGTAGTTTGTTTTCAAACAAAGGTATACCGCGTGCGTCCATCGACGCGTTTGGTTACCTACAAAATGTACTGAGTGACGCACCGCGCACCGACGCAACACGCAACCCTTGCGTTCGAGCGGGAATACATAATTGAAATACTATTTTTTTATTTACACTATCTATGCTGTTCAGTTCACTTTTAGCTGAGCTGATTTTACCATAAGAAATATCTCTTGAGTTCATACATATTGACGCAAGCGACGACACCTACTGCGAAACATAACCTTACGATTGCACCAAAAAAGGCAGTTAATCTATGTTTGTGTCAACGAAAATGAATGATACATTCCAATCACATCGATAATGGTCCATCTACATGGGTTGGTAATAAGATCGTAATATATTATTATTTTTTCTTTACAAAAATTATATTTTCTGTTTCCTCGTGTAAAGTAAATATCGTGTAGGTATTTATTAAGTTTGGCTGCATCTATATTTAGTACCTATGTCAAATTAACCTGCATAATTTGCGGTTAAAATGCCGTTTGATGAAATTTGATGCAGATGCATAAATACTGCTGTTTATTTTTATAATCTTTTAGAGTGGGAAAGTTAATGCTTAAGAGTATTTATGATGGATACGTAATGTATCACACTCTAAGAATTATGTATGGTGATATTGGTGATGACGAGTGGAAATTACGATCCTGTGCGCAAATTCATGTAACATTAATATTACGGCTACGTGTGATTTTATATGACCGGTACCGCTATTATTCAAACTATCCAAAGTGACCAATATTACCTACTACATGCCAAAGCAAACTCTGTTTTATTTCAACGGTTGTTGCCAGTTAGAAGTGTTGAAATCTTAATTTCGTGGGACTACTTGAATATATTAGTTAGTAACTCGGTAGCTATGCACATGCTAAGTCAAAAACCATCAGCTTTTGTATGGGTAAAGAAAGGAAAATATAATTTGTTTATACTTTCTGCATCTGCCTGTTTGTGCTGCCCGTGATGAGATGACCTTTAAAATACAAATAACTCTGTTTTAATAAAATGAGGGAATGTACGGTCACCAGCAAAAAATATTTCATTGCGCTTGTTCTACTTAGTATTCAGACGTGTCAGGTATTATATCCATTTAAACCCAATCTCGAACGATATATATATTATTGCTGGTGACTGTACCTACATGTACCTGTACAATGTCTTACTCCCACTGTGTAAACTTGATAACCGGAATATGGAAATGGTCAGTACCATCCTACAATCACATCACATAACTGTGTTCTTAAAATATCCAGATTTGTATTACTAGCAAAAAACTCGAACAACACACTCATAACATAAACTTCGAGTAGTATACCTTTTTTCCACAGTACTCATACTAACATTATGGAGCGACCTTTACCGTTATCTCAAGTGGGTGATTGATACAATACGAGTATGCTGAATTTTGGTAAACATATCTGTTTCAACCATGGAACAGTTTGTTAACCAGGTCTATACTTTTACAGATGTAACTGATAATACGTACTTGACGGTTCTACGAAGCGATGGAGCCGTGGTTTACGTAAGGGAGGAGTTGTCGCGCAAGCTGCAGGAGGAGCAGCAGACGTGGCACTGGCTTCCGTGGCTTCGTACGCGCACCAAGCTGAGCGATAACGTGCTGCGGGAGACCACCTGTGTCGACGCCAACTCTATTGAAAGCTTCCCCGATGGCGCGTTTGATGGTGAGTGATTATCGACCGGTTAGCAGCCGCGAGATAAGTGAGTACTGGGGGGTTATCATGAGCTAGCCTTGCAGTTCATTTTACGGTGAGCGTAAAGGACAGAGCTATGGCGGTTATATAGCTCTGTCCTTTTCTCTGAGCGTTAACAGAACTGCAAAGCTAGGTCATGATAACCCCCCAGGGCTTAGAGTAGTTCATTCCTACCTTCTAGGTTCTAACTCGTATCGAGCAGAATGTATGGACAGTGGAAGTTTGAAAAAAAGCGAAAGAGCGAGAGTGGTCAAGGTTCAGAATTGTAAAGTAGTCTGCCTGCCTGTTATACTCGTAATTTTAAGTGCCCCGCAATGTAGGCACCGTCATATTCACATATATCTTGTATGTTCACGCTAAGTTCAGTACATACCTATCGTAACTTATATGGATACCTAATATACCTGATCTTGATGCGATTTTAACCATACTTTAGACCATTTCTCAGAGAAGGTTTTTACATTCATTGCTATAAAAAGCCCGTGTGAAGGCAGAGTGGGTCGCTATTTTCTACTAAAGTCAATTACATCCAGAAATCAATCTGTCAAATTGTCTTTTTCGAGAAAATTACATGTAATACATGCACTAATTTTGTATCAATGAAGATGACATTCGATATTTTGCTGAAAACTGAACTACTGCAGAGCCTGACACGTCAATACTGTGTGGATTTACTCTTGTTATTAAGAAAGAGAACTGGGCTGGAATTCCACACGACAATAACGATATCGTATTTGACGTGTTTCCGTATTGTCAACGTTTTGATAACTCTTATGTCATTTACAATAATGGCGACTGTGACATAAACGATTCTTAAACGTGTCAAACACGATATCGTTTTAACGCACTTGAATAGAGGCCCTGTAAAGCTAAAAATTTCATACAAAATGCGATAATGTTTTTCTACTTTTAAACGTTGTCCGATTTTTACGATTTTTGAATATGTTGTAGATATTATGAAAAATTAGGTCAGTAGGGTTTTCCATTCCAAGAAAATATTTATTTTTAAAGAAACAAATGAACACAAACAAAAACGGAAACGTACAAACCTAGTTTTTCATAATAATAACTACAAAATATTAAAAAATCGTGGAAATCGGACATGATTTCCACGATCGTGGGTGAGAAACGTTATCGCCCGGAGCAAAATTTGTATTGACAGCTACGCGATTTGAGCGTCGCTTTACAGTCCTCTGAAGTGTTATTACTGACGGGGAACTTGACTTGTCAGGGCGTATTTACTATCTACGTGTCCGTAAGTGTTTTCGACCATGGTCATTAAAATTTGTCGGCGATGTTGACGCGCCACGACCCGTATGAATGCAAGCGTCCAATTTCTGGTGTATATTTTTTTTGTAAGATAATTATACAAAGCTGATTGTTGTAACTCACTTGTAAGACTTACTTTGTTATTTTAGATGACCAACTACGGCAGGGAGCTTTTGTCGTGTACGTGCTCTTCGGCATTTATTCTTTTACGCTGCTCGCCATAATATGCAACGACTTCTTTATTCCGTGTGTCGAGCTAATATGCGAAGATTTGAAGATACCTCAAGTAAGTTGATCCAAGGTGTTTATTACCGTCAGTTGTTGCTAGAGTCCTAAATAAATGTAGTACTAGCTATTGCCCTCGACTGTGGAAGCGTCGAACTCGTTTATCGTTATCTTCTCGAGGATTTTTTTTTCGATGTGTGTGAGTTATTTAATTCCTTAGGGTACAATCTAAATCTTTGCCGATTTTTTGACAAATGCATCGTTTCGCAACCTATTCATTTGCCAACCCATTTTATTTTGTTTAACTACAAATATTTCAGGATTTTTATAAATCTAACCTAACCTAACCTATATATTGGTTCTTACACGATGGTCCTGTAATAAATCCAGAATTAATTATAGTTTCGAAAAAAAAAACGCGGGTTGCAAATGATATGTTTGTGAAATTAATCATTTGTGAAACGTTGGTTATGAAATGATAGGATCCCTGTATAGCGAGAAAGTTTAGACATGCCAAGCGCTTCTGTCAAGTCCGACTCGAAATTTATGGATTAATATAAGCGGTCGACGCGATCTGTCATTAGCTAACGTCAATCCACATTTGTAACCTATGTGTGGCATGACTGTTAATATAAGTTGGTTAATAAACAAATAAATAAATAAATTTTGTCGACTAGCAGCGTGATGTGATGTATGTAAGCATGTGTATAAATTAAAATAGGCTACTAAAAACCTTTCAATAAATGTCTCTAATTCCTTTTTTCTTTCTTTTTATTGTTATGTATTTGGCCGCCTGTGTTGTAGAACGTGGCGGCGGCAACATTTATGGCGGTGGCGACGTCGTGTCCCGAGTTCTTCGTCAACGTGATCTCAACCTTCATCACGAAGTCCGACATGGGCATCGGGACCATCATCGGCTCCGCCATATTCAATGCCCTCGGAGTCGCCGCTATCGGGGGTCTCGCTGCTATCAAGGTGAGTTTACGATCATGACATGAGACAAGAGGTTGTTTTAGAAAAAGCATAATCTACCAAGTTCCTGGCTGTAAACCAGATGGAGATATGTAACTGTAGCGTTGTCCCTTTCACTGCCTTGAACTTTGCAGGTTTTGACTTTTTATAATACAACCCAAAGTATCTGCAACGTACTGAGAGTAACTGGAGCATGATCGTCTTCATTACCCAGAGAATTTACGACATTATTGGGAAATAATCAGGCTAAAATGTTTTGTGCACGGTCATTGAGAGTTGTAATTTTGATATATTTTATGTAGGATTCCTCCAAAATATCATACCGGAAGTTGCTTTATAAAAGCAAAAATGATGACTGAAACGAAAATAAAAATAAAAGTAACAAGAGACATATAATTTTTTTAACTGAATGTGTCTGTTTTTTTGTCATAGATTAATCTATTTTCAAGTATCCTTTCGGTTGGATTTAATTCAATATATTTCTTAAGGTGCGTGCATAAACATTAGCATACCAAAACTGCAGTGGTATTATTTATTTCATTCAAATAATGGAAATAATTTATACGTATAAGGTAGATGTCCAAGTGCTCGTTGCTGTACTAGTGGTTGTCACCATACTTTTAATTGCGATGAGAAATGTGATCAGTTTTACTTTTAACTCCGCCTCATTTAGCGATGAAAAATGTGTTCACTTTTGATATTTCACACGCCAATTTTCAGCACCTGACATTTATTCATACAGTCCGATTGACTGTCTTTTTTTCATTTTGAGAAATTTCGATATGGTCACCATATATATCAAATTCGATTTAACAAAAGTAAAGGTCACTTCTCCTAAAATACATGAAAATGTTTTGGGTAGATGTATAAATGAACGTAATATAACGACGCAAATAAATATTTTCTCTTGACATGTCGAGCACTCGGACGTCCACCAAAAAAATTTTTTTTAAGTCTAAAATATCTCATAGAACATACATATGGAATATTGCACTATATGAAAGCGAGGCATGGACCCTAATACAGAGGGACAGAGAGAGGCTGGAAGCGTTTGAGATGTGGTGCTGGAGAAGGATGGACTGTAGGAGGATTAGTTGGACTGAACTGGTATCAAATCAAGAAGTATTGGCGAGGGTAAAGGAGAAGAGAAGGATATTGGAAAGTGTGAAGAACAGGAGAGAGTGGATGATTGACAGACAGACATGATTGATGAGACAGACATAATGTTGTGGAAATAAAACATAAACATGGCCGGCGCACTAGTCTCAGTGTATTAATTCATTGTTACTACCAAATTAATAAATCATAACTCTGTTTTTAGCCCATTAAAATTGAGATGCTACCAGTGACGCGCGATGTGATCATCTACATGGTGAACGCGAGTGCGCTCGTCATCATTGTGTGGGACGGCCAGGTAGACTGGTACGAAGCCTTAGTCCTGGCCGTAATGTACGTTTTGTACTTTATATTCATGTTCAATAGCATGCGATTGTTCTCGCTCATAGGAAAATGCCGCAAGAAAAGCGACAGCAGTAAGTAAATTCATAACATAATTTTCTCACAATTATGAAAGGTTAAAATTGCGATGAGTGACAAATAGTTCTTGTATTGATAATAAAACAAACCTCTAGTAACGTTTTTAATTCTGGGCCTTTATCTGTATTGTTTTTAAACCTATTGTTATCGTATTATCAAAGTTATTGACATTATAGCTATTGCTCTTAAACTTGACAGTAACGGCGGTAGAGTCGAAAACCATACAAATGCAATAGTGAAAAGTTAATGTACACGAGTGGCACTATTGTTACCTGGCAACCACATTATATAGCAATATATAATGATGTAACTTTTTTCATAAAAACTTTTACTTTTTGCCAGCTTTTTAATAATATTAAAAAAAGGACTCTTTCATGATATTTTGTAGATTATAGGTACGTAAATATTGTAAATAAGTAAAACTTAAAAAATATTTTTTTAAGAGTTATTTTGATCTAGCGATTAGTTAAAATGACAGAAAAAAGATATATATTATGTACCTATTTGTATACATCCCAACCAAAAGAGGTACGAGCATTATGCCTTTTCAGAGAACTATTTAGCACTCCTCGTAAAAATGTCCTATTTAATCCCAAAGAAGTAATGAACCGTTTAGATAGAGAGACTCGTGTACCTGCCATGCTATTAGTTTGATAGCAAAAGGCCAGGTATGCGTGCACTGAAAAGTGTTTTAATTGTTAATGTTTTTTTTTAGCAAACATTAGAACGAGTATTCGAAACGCAGAAGAGGATAAACCTGTGGAAGAGGGAGTTGATAACAAAGGATTCAGCGACGGCACTGTCGTCGCAAACGGCGCGCTTGAGAAGCCTTTAGATGACGGTAAAAGTATTATAAGTTTTACGCGCGCAATTTGTGTGAATTTATTTAGAACTTTATCTGTGTCAAATCAATAGAACCACTACGAGTCAAATTTATTTATCAGAGGCCGTGACGGGATAAGAAACTATATTTGTGGGTGTCCCCTTGTTTTACAGACAGAAAATTTACAGAATTTTGTTTCACAGAAAATGTTTCATGTACTATTCGGTTCTTGTATTTTTGTTTCGAATATTATTTTTTTTAAACTTTTTATTTGAAAGAAACAAATTCCACAGAAAATCAATTCAATGAATTTTATAATTTAATTTTTTCATTAAACAAACCTATCAAACAATATAATTATTTTTAACGATACCTTCTTTTACAGAATATTTTTTCATAGACCGTATCACTTCGTAGAATTTTCATTGCTTAGAAAGCTAATTTCTGCTGAAAGCTTATTGTTTCCAGATTATTTTTTTTAATGGTCACAGGTCTAACCTAACCTACGTAACCCATGCTTAAGATAATCTGAAAACAATAAGGTAACAGCAGAAATTAGATTTCTAAGTAATGAAAATTCTGCGAAGTAATACGTTCTATGAAATAATGTTCTGTAAAAAAAGAGGACACCAACGACAACAGTATACAAAGTCGTGGGAAACTCAATATTCTGTGAATAATTTTTGTGAAACACTATTCTATGAAATTACTATTTAGAGAGTAAGGGTACACCAATAATAACAAAATCAATTACAACATAATACAAAATTATCTTTAAGTATAAGGGTTATAAGCTAAATACTATAGTATGATATAAATATGAGTGAGCGACCATGACCTCACTGGGCAGAACCGACTTGAATAGGTTAGGTTAGAAGGCTAAGGCGGGAGCGAAGCGAAGCAAGCTCCCGCCTTGCCTTCGAGGTTATTTTTTTTTACATCTCTTGAATAAACTGTGCGAAAAAAATTGCAATGATAATACGAGAAAAAATTTACATGACATGAAATTCTAAACAACTTCTGTCTGTAAAATAACGTACACTGTAAAATGATTTTATTGTTTTTAGTTATATATTAACTAAATAATATGAGAACAAAGAATATGTAATTTGCTATTATATGATATGAAAAAAGAAACATTGAAACTTATTTGAAATAAAAATCGATGATTTAAATGTCTTCAAAGTAATTATTCTATAAATTGACTATTCTATGAAATGATAATACGAGAAAAAATTTACAAGAAATGAAATTCTAAACAACTTCTGTCTGTAAAATAACGTACAACCCCACCCTTACCTAATAGCTTTTTTCTATTTATTTATCAGAGGCCGTGACGGGATAAGAAACTATATTTGAGCCTTAATAGCTTTTTTCTGATTATCTGCGACTTCATTAGTATTAAGTGTTAAACTAAATTACACCTCGCAACGCTTCTTAGTTTTGAACGAAATTTTAAAGTTACGAGGGCAGAGTAAAAATTCTGGAAAAAATCAAACATTTTGTGTTTTTGGTCCAAGTATATATTTATTTTTCATTAGTCCCCATGCAACTCAATATATACTTGGTGCATCGCTTTTCTAGCTTTTCGATTCCCTCCGTAGCTTAAGAGTTTCTTGAATTTTAAAGCGCTCGTTCCCTAATTATCAGAACTTCTAAATACAATGTAGCCGATTTACTCGATTCCCGAAAAATTACATTCCGAAATACCAGACTTTCTTTTTACCGTGTTTCTTTTTATGTTGTTATTTCCATAGTAACGTGTTCTCAATACACCATGTTCTCTTTGAAATAGTAGGTATAGTGTCCGCAGCGGACTAAGAAGAAACAATTAGATTACTTTAAGTGATTTTTTATACTCTGCTAAAGGTTTGCGTGGGTGCATCTGACCGTACTTGTTTGATATTTAGTATTCTGGGGATCGGGTGTTCTGAAACCTGGTATATCAAAAATCGCGTTTATCGAAAATCTGCTGTTTGAAAAATCAAGTATTACATGATCATGCTGAGGTGAGACCAAGTTGTTCCGTGAAAATTGTGTTTCCCGGATCAGGTTTGTAAAATATTTCAGTGTTTTGCGATTCTTGTGATTTTGAAATTTGATATTTTGGGCATAAGGTTTTATAGGGAACATGGTGTATGGAGTTTATGGTATTTTATAAAACTGATATGAAAAGGAACATAATATATAAAAATACTGGTATTGCGGGAATCTGATATTTTGATGAGCATTTATGTCGGCAAATTTATATTTTGCAATTATGGTTTTAAGGGAACGAGCGATTTAAAGTTACGAGTTACGATTCTATGAGTATTGTGTCCTTGACTCCTGGTTACTTGAACCTATATTCTAGAGAATTTAATTGAGCTGCTATAAATTGGACCTACTTATAATTGCACCCTTATTTTAACAAAATAATGCAAGTAAAGGTGCCCACTAATTAAATCATTTCATTGAATATTTTGCATATCAATACAAAAAATAATCTATTGCATTTAGGTACGCATAGTTACAAGATTAAAAACGGTTTATACAACAAACAACCAATTACCTACGCATTTTTTCAGAGGAAGACAAAGTCAAGCCGAAAAAGAGCCTGTTAAGGTTTCCCAAGGACAAATCTTTGGTTTATAAGAGTTGGTGGGTATACGCTTGGCCCATCAAGCTAATACTCTGGTGCACGGTCCCGTCGCCCGTGTCGTGCCGCAAGTTCTACCCGTTCGCTTTCTTCATGTGCATCATCTGGATCGGAGTCACGTCGTACTTCGTAACGTGGAGCATGACTGTTATAGGTTCGTAGTTCAATGGAAAAGTAAGTTGTAATAAATACTGCAAATGTTGGCGGATGGACGAAAATGTTCATTAAATGTTGGTGAGTATGCGATAAGCGTGGTTCCGAGGTGACAGGGATGATGAATAAGAAGCCTTTGCCATACACACATACTTAAAATAAATTGACGATAGCATCCGTGCTCAGTAAAAAGCTTAGGAAGTTTTTGATGGGAAAATTATTTGTAATGATGCCAAAACACGAGCAAGAAAAAACAGAACCGCTTTTTGTTTTAAATTAGCATCACTATAATTTACTTGCTCGAAAAATGTCGCTAAGATACTCGTATTTGTTGAACACTAAACTTATTTTTGGTTTATTTAACTTTAAAATCGGAGTTAAATCACTGAGAAGTCCTTAAATACAAAATTGTTTCAGGTCATACTTTTTTTATTCCCGACTCGGTGATGGGTATGACATTCCTGGCCTTCGGAGGGTGTCTACCAGAAGCATGCTCTATATTCATCATGTCCAGAAAAGGTTAGATTTTGTTGCTATGACCTATTGACACTATAAACGGTGCGTCTCTATACTTAGGTACAGTATTGTAAACGCTGATTAAGTAACGATAGTTAATAACTTTAATATGCACTGTAAGTAAAGTGCTGAGCTTCCAGTGTAACTAAGGTTTGATAATGATAATACACATAAGGTTTGACATTTTCATGGTGCTTCCTGCGCCCTATTTCACCATACTAACAATTATAGGTGACAGGTGTCATTTTAGTGAATATGGCGCAGGGCTGGAATTCTACAAGGTAATAACGATATCGTTTTTGACCTGTTTCCATATTGTCAAAATTTTGATAACTCTTATGTCATTTACAATAATGGCGACTGTGACATAAACGATTTTTAAACGTGTCAAACACGATATCGTTTTAACGCACCTGAATAGAGGCCCTGCTTATATGAAACCTAGTGATGTATCAGCGTGCTAACTTTGCAATGTATACCGAATTGTCACCTGTCACGTGTCATTGTCGAAATGGTGAAATAGGGGGCTGGTGCCCTTTGCCGGGCATCGCCATGCCTTCAATACGCGTCTTAAGGCTATTATGTCAGGAGCCTATCACCACGAATAAGTAACTGGGAGTGCTAGGTAAGCAATAGTCACAAATTGTGCAGTGCATGTTGCGATTGTGACTAACGAAAAGATTCTCCTTTAAACCTTTTAGCCTAGTTTAGCAGATTTAATGCGATTATAGACCAGTAAATTAACGTCCGTAAACGCACAGCGAATTACTAAGTATTCCACTAACTTATTTTTTTTATAATATGTTGGTGTTGCATTTTCGAGTATAATACTTTTATCTATTCTACTGCCCCACCCCGTGTGGTTGCCGGGTGAGAATAGCGCCACTCCATGTCTTCCCGTGCATGTCGTAAGAGGTGACTGAGGGAATAAGGGCTTTTATACTATTAGGCGATAGGCTTGCACCCTGTCACTAGTAAACTTCTTGGCCTGATTGTGCGAAATGTGGTTACAGAATTATAAACAAATGTTTTTAAAGTTGTTGGTATTTCAGTAGCTCTGCCTACCCCATTCTGGAAATGAAGGCGTGATGTTGTTTATGTATGTATTATCCTAAGCGTGTAATGATTTTGATAATAATGTCATGAATATGCACAAGCGGTTTTTGCATAAGCCGTAACCTATATTTTGTAATGGAACCCATCGAATATGAAAATGCAATTTAACGCGCTTGCTCGAAAATGTGCAGCTCTGATTTATTTATTAGGTTATCTAAAGCTGCTGGCCTCCATGGAAATTGAATTTTGCAACCTCCACGGTGCACTAGTCAATACATTTATATAGATTCACATGCAATATTTTGAATTAATTAACCTGCAACCAGGGCTTTTCAGACAGAAATACCGGTAATCAGTTTTGGTACCTCGCTTATGAGTTTATATAAACATATACCTAGTGTAATTTACCTTAATTACCAGTATATTCGAAAATATCAAGAGAGCTGAATGTAATAACGTACCTACTTGCCGTTGTGTGTGCTCCGGTATATTGGAGTACTGTGCATGACTTGGACAATTTGATCACTTAGGTTCGATGTTAATGAGCATTCTGGTGGTTTCCAACTATTTGGTGATCTTGACTGCTACGTACTATATGACGCTGACTGTACATAGATAGGAAATCGGTAAGACCTCAAAAGGTACATGCTAGTAAATAAAAGAATATGCTATATACCGTTTAGTTTTTTAAAAAATGTATAAAATTGTCACAAGCCAAACTTTTTAATACGCTAATATAGTTAATTGGCAAAGAAGCAAAAAATACAAACAGCAGTTATAAATAAATAAATATCAAGGGACTGTCTCACACAAATTGACTTGTGCTGTTTATAAATATTCGGTACTCAAATACGACTCGAACCTGTGGGGCTAGACAAGTTGCATTCCACAATCGTTATAGGTGAAAAACTTACGTAAAGGACCTGTTGTATGTAGTTGTAACACGTCTGTATAGACCGTTTGACATTCTATATTTGAAATTTGACATAAGTTCCATATTCATTTTGTACACAAGCACATAGAACAGGTCCTTTACTTAAGCTTTTCACTTATAGCGGTTATTTTTGAAATTGACGTGAGTATCACGTGACTATCTCGGCGGCTTATGTCAATTCAATACATTTGTTTATCGAAATATAATCGCTAACGATTGTCGAATGCAACTTGTCTAGCCCCACTGACCGGTTTTTGAGAATATCTGGTTTATAATCTGGTTCACTTTAGGTTTTATATTTATGTACCTTTCCAATCTACACTTCCGAGCAAATATAACAGTTCACTTTGTAAAAAATATATGTAAGTGCCTTTATCGTGACCCCCTTATGCGTTACTATTGCTCGTGAGTTTTTAATTATGATCCCGTTTATAATATAAACTGACGATATGCGTTACACTGTGCGCTTTTTGGTGACTCCAGCCTTATTGGTTCAATATACAGTATATTCGCTCAGACCTCAAATAATAGCAAAAATGGAACGCCTTATTAGCTCGTACACTTACTGTAGGTGCAGACCTTGTGTCAATGGAAGGAACGGGTGTATTGAAAATAATTGCTGATATCCATGTAACATCTTACGAGTACCTTTATCTTAATAATGTGCACGTGTAATAGTATAGCATTGCGAACATTTTATTTCCTATTGAAGAACTCGATAATAATACAGTCATTTTACGGACGCTAACGCTAACTAGTATGGTGAAATGGAAATAATTTATAATAGCTGTTTTTTTTTGTGTATTGTATATATTGTAGTGATAAGGTAGAAACATAACCCAATGTAGCATGACTTAAGTAAAAAGTTTTCTATTAAAGATTTAAAACATCATAAAAAAATGTATAGTCTTAATGTGTAGCATATTTTTGTCATATTGCTCACTTAATATTTGATCAATAGGTAATATTCAGGATAAATCGCACAAGAAATAATTAAGAACGTTTCATTTATATTGAATTCAATAAAATATTATTTTCATTTTGCATATTTCCGTATTTAAAAATCGTAATTGGCTATAGTTTACTTCATTCCTTGTTAATTACAATAAATATAAACGTTGCAAGCAAATAATACCGGAAGGTGGATTTTAAAATGGTGGTGGTAAATAATACTAATGTTTTTTTTAATAGGATATTTAGGTAAATACCTTCGTAACATAGTTTTATTTATTTTTATCAAAGCATACTTATTACATTTTTTTTCGATCATTTAAGGGTGTATGTAACCGGAGCCATGTATTTAGCTGATTTAGTGGCTTTCCGTGTAAATATTTTGAGAGATTTCACCTTCTACTCATTATAGACCAAAATATTATAAATTACACTTACTATATTTATATACCTACTTCCGGGTGGAAAGTTTGAAGGTTTCATGAATATAGTGTCTTAGAATATCTTATAAACATGGAGTAAAAAAACAGACTATTATAAATTAAGGTTTCAAAAACCATAAAATGACTGGACTATAATTTGACAAATTGATTAAATTATTGGATATTGTTGTGTGGGGTGTACGATCTCATACATGTATTTTTTTAGGTGAAGGCGGCATCGGCGTCTCAAATGCACTTGGAGCGAACTCTCTGGCAATTCTCTTCGCGTTGGGGATGCCTTGGCTTATCAGGACCATGACCCTGTTAGGCCAAGGGGAAGAAGGTGTAGTTTACATTAATTCAAATGGAATCGACTTCGTGATCGGCTCCCTGCTCGTGGCCGTTACTTGCTTGTGGACAATACTGTTTATCGCCAAGTTTACTTTGAGGAAAAGCATCGGTGGAGTGTTGGCCGTTTTGTACCTAGTATTCATCACGTTTGCCATTCTTGTTGAGACGGGCGTTATCCTGGACCGGTTGGACGCGTTCTGCTAGCTGCTGACGTTTCCGTGAGGTGAATGAGACTGAGTTGCACTTGCCGATGCATTGGATATAATGCCTTATTTGTCTTATTCCTTACATACGTCGAAGAGAGGAATTCAAGGAACAATGCCAATTAATTTTAAATGTGATGGGACCAGATGTGAATCCTAAGTTTCAAGTGAAAAAAAAGACATCTAGATACCGCATTCGATATTTAACTCCGGATTGTAGTATTGTATATTTAAGATAAACAATGTACCTAAATAAAGTAGGAAAATGCAGATTTATTCTAATTCATTGGTAATCTGATCGTGGATCAATTTATAAACTGTAACAGACATTGTTGACCAAGGGATGGATGTCGCCAATTGCACCCGAGATATCTATCCTTTTCATCGGACGTGCCCGTGTCGCCACCCACTCGAAATTACATTACCTATTGTTTGCCACAATTTCTAAACATGTCAATAATAAACATTGATAAAAAACTTAAATATAAGATGGCGAATGAGTGCATATTATGGATTTATGTTTAAGATAGCGGTGGTAAACAGGTTAACACTCGACTTTTCATTATGACTAAGGGGAAAAAAGATAAAAATGTTCTATGTCATTGTCACCAATTTACTTTGTCTAATTATTGTCATACCTAAATTACGAGTGTTTTTAATCATGACAATACAACCACTGTATTTATAGTACTCGGCTGTCTTTCGCTGCCACACTCTGTGGCATTTGTTACTAAATTGTTATACCAGAGAGAATGTGACAGAGCAATATTTATTGCTGTATCACTTACCTGAGGGTCATACGCTCCATTTCTCAAAGCTTGGTACAGCGCCCTGTCCGATTGCGCTCACTTAATTTTTTATTTATACTAGCTCACCCCGTAAACGTTTTTCTGCCATATAGGTATATATAAAATAAAAAAAACATGATTCTAAATTGGGGTGTAGGTGGCTGTTAAACGGTTTTCCTTCTATTTTCAGACCTACTGAATATACACAAAATTTCATAAGAATCGGTCAACCCGTTTCGGAGGAGTTTTATTACAAACACTGTGATACGACATTTTTATATACCTATTAAAAGAAAGATCACTATTGAAAAATAAACTCACTTCACTTGTTTAGTGGCTTCTGTAGCTGTTCAACATAAACTCTTCTTCTTCTTCTTCTTTTTTAATTAATGGCGGTCCACACAGTGATTTCGCCAATGTCGAGTGAATAGAGTAAATCTAAACAGAAATCGAAAGTAAAAGCCGGGCATTTTTCAATCGGCCATCATCCCTCCTCGAAGGTTACCCGAAATTTATCAACATAAACTCACTTTTTACGTGGTTGACGCAGTTTTGTCAACATCTGACATGATGTTTTCCTTTTTTTTTGAATCAACGTACGAAGTTTTCTTTCAAGAGTTTGATCTACTCGTATAAACTCCTTTGGCATATAAGAAATAGTCTCAAAAATGTTTGTATAAGTAATTGATATATTAAGACATTTGCCATCGTGGAAACTGTAACAGCGCATAGTTCCCGAATTATCAATATTATCATTCATTCTCATTCTTACTTCGGATGCAAAGATCCGAGTATCATTCATTCTCATTCTTACTTCGGATACAAAGAACTCGATAGTCTTTTACTATGTAAGAAAACCTCCAGCTCGAGCAATGAGCAATCTTATGGCCGTATTAATAAACTCGTCTCGGTTTGAATGCCCATCTCAAGATACGTCAAAGTAAACGACAAACCATAGAAAACTGTCATTTTTGACGTATCTTGAGACGGACATTTAAACCGAGATCAGTTTATTAATACGGGCCTTGATTAGCTAACCGCTGAGGTGACGCTTGGCCTTCCCACACATAGATCCTGAGGTCTCGTTTGGGCCTGAAGTCCCCACCCCTAACCCCACCTCCTCTACCAGTATACCTCGCGCTGCTTCTGCAACCTTCTCCTCGCCTCGAAGGTTCTTCGTCCATACTTCTCTGGTCCGACCCACGCCCTTCATCTCATTATTTAATTTAATTACCAAGTTTTATATATCGGACTGCTAGATCAAAACAGTATCAACTCAAAAAAACTGTTAGATTTGTTTTAAGTCCTAACACATAAAGGTATTATTAAAGTTGATTTGGAAATACAGTTTTATTTTGAGTTGATGCTGTTTTTATCTAGCAGTGCGATATCATATTTTTATAAAACACTTGTAAATACTTTTAAAATCGTCTAATAAACTTTAATTCAATTTTCTCTTTACTATTAAATTGTCGCTACTATACTACAAGCGAAAGACAGCCGAATATAATTAAGACTGAAGTCTTACTCCATTAAAGACAGAAAAATCTTGTACTGCCATTTAAAAAAACCCGACCTATTTTAAAATGGCTGTACAAGATTATTCCATGATCTAGTAACATGTCAAAATGCCATTTTTATTATTTTCATCCTGCTATTGAGAAATAGAAAACCACCATATGGACCAGGAAGGACTTAAATAAATAAAGGTTAATTTAGTTGTTCATATGACGTAATCCTAGTTGTATTAGTCGCAAGGGATCTATCCTTAACATTTTTTTTTTAAACCAATTTTCATTTGCTCGAAGGAAGCGACACCATAGAAGTCCTTAGTTTTAAGCAGTTATTTATTGGACCACAATATTAGCTTGTAGTGTTTTTTTAAACTAATTATAATCTCATACGTAATTCCATATGAATTGATTTAATTATTTATTTTAAATCGAATTAAATTTGTAGCTCATTGAACACAACATCCTAATCATTACACACTGTTACATGTCATGTTATAACGAGTGACAACACGCAGTCGTACAAATAAGGTATATAAATATTTTAATTGTGATGATAAATACTCAATCGTTACCCCTAGTGTACAGTGTTCATGATAATAATAATGTATGAAATAAAAACCGCTTATTTACTATTTATTAATAAATTTAATATTATGTTGAGGCTTTTCTAATATTCGCCAAACCACCAACCAAGAATAAAGTAAGACTAATTACACGTATCAAAATTGTTTTAAAAATCAAAAAACCGTCTTCTTAAACATAAAAAATAACTTCTTTTAAGAATGTAGGTACCTACCTAATAGGTTAGTCCAACTGATGTCGGTTTTTTTTTGCTGAAAATATTGTGGTCGCCAACTTCACCTACATTTTTAAAAGAAGTTATTTTTTGCGTTTTTGAAGACGGTTTTTTGTTTATTTAAAACATTTATTTTATTTTATACTTTTTAGTGATCATGATACGCTGTTACGTAGTCCCACTTCTTAGTTGATATGAACCTTTAAGTTATTTCAAGCTCCCCGCAAGTAACGCCGCGGGAAAGTCATAGTCATATTTCAACAAGTAAATATTCTTCGTTGTAGTCGCTCAACTATCTTAATCGAGATATCTTATCGCCACCCTTGAAATAGGTACCGTTGAGGAGTTCCGGTGGCCATCAGTGGTATTCATCATCAGTTCCACTTCACCAAATGATACTTCCTGAATGCAATTATGCTAGACTTGTTACTAAAAATACTAAAATCGCTATAGGTTTGCGTACAATATTTGAGGAGTTTCCTCAATTCCTCAATGATCCCCTCATCAGATTCAGATTTGGTGTCAATGGGACCACCTGGAAACTATACTCTATCAAACCAAAAAAGAATTTTCAAAATCGGTTTACAATTGACGGAGTAATCGTTGAACATACATAACAAAAACAAACGTATAACCTCCTCCTTTTTGAAGTCAGTTAAAAATGTGTAAAGCTGGGCACGAATCTGAGCAGCTCAGCCTGAGGCATACTCGCCCTGCGCGGTGAGCTGCTCGCGAGCCAAATTGTTGCACATAAACATGCGTGGGTGAGGCAGCGTGCTTGACGCGAGCAGCCATTTCAAAATGGCGTCGGACACGATGACAGTCGCGGCTGCGTTTATCATAATTCACCGAATTAAAAAATAAGAAGAAAAGAAATCACCTCGGTGGTGGAACGGTTCAGCAACTTTATCAAATTGATACGCGCCTAGGCAAGTTAAAACTCGTCGTTCTGCCCGAGGCACGCTTGGATACACGTCCAATTTACGCGAGGCACGCACACCGAGGCGCCTTTGAGCACGGTCAAAAGACCCACTCTCGACGGCTCGCCGCGCTCCGCTCGCTAGCTGCTCGCGCACAGTGCGTGAGCACATACGAATTTGAGCAAACTAGGTTAGCTGTGCGTGCCTCAACCCGAGGCTGCTCTTATTCGTACCCACTTTAAGGATAAAAAATCCCAAAATTCTGATGATACTTTGCCATATATCGCAACCTAGTAAATGACAATAGATATAACAAAATAATGCAGGGATATTTATTTTATTATCCATAGATTTTTAAAATAGGTGTGGTTCAATTGGATCTTTGGGCCTAAAAAATTACCAGGCTTGGAGCCCAAGACAGCCAAGATACTTCACTAAAATATTTTCGAATACTTTCTGCTCAAATGTATCAAGAGACAGAAGAGCTCGTCGAATGCATTTTATTTATCTACGGTGATTTGTCCTCGCGGTACCCGTAGTTTCTGCAGTGAACCTTTAATCCCGCTCAAAAATAGGCGCTCGCTAAAGAATCATACATAAAGAATCATATGTATCTATACCTAGCGTCAGTCGTGTAGATGTAGCGTTATAACAATACGACATCGTATTTTCTCGGATAGGTTCGTATTCGTCTTGCTTTCTCAAATAGCTTATTTATGAGAATTATGACTTGAGTAGTTGAGTACTAAACCTGAAAGCAATATAAATCGAAGCCGCATGTTTGTTCACTACATGTGCATCAGTACGCCACCGACTTAATCGGCACGTCAAGAGTTCAGGACCTAATAAAGTCAAGTCAGGCGGCCACGTCAGTCTAGGAGATGGTTAAAAACCGGATAAGTGCGAGTCAGACTCGTGCACCGAGGGTTCCGTACCGCCGCACAGAGAGTATATTACGAGTATATTCCGATTTGAATTCGATTTCAAATCGAACCAGCGTGAGCCCAACTCACAGATGGGAATTTTAGTATTTGCAGTTTTTTTTTCAGAGTACCCGTATGTTAATGTTGTTATGTGTACCTAAGGGATTGCTCGAGAGGCGAACAGACAGTTGGGAGGACAGTCTGTTCGCCCTCGGGCATTTGGGTTAGGTTAGGTTAAAAATAGGGCAATGTGGTGTAGTAAAAGGTGTACGGGGTGCGCTGGGGTGGGGGGTGGGGGGCTTGTTACGTATTATTAAATGTTTTAAGATTATGGATTATGTATTTTAAAAGTTTTAGAGGGTTCATCTTCGGTAAGCACGGATTTTAGATCAGTATATGTTATATTCAGGTTTTGGCATGCCATGATGTGATCATGGCGTTTGGAGGCAAAGCGGGGGCAGTTGTACAGAAGGTGGTTGAATGTTTGACTGGTGTTTTCCTCGCATGGACAATGTTGGTCGGCAGTGATTTTGAAGCGGTGTAGGTATGATTTATGGTTATAGCCGTGGTTACTTAAAACTGAGTTAATGTGAAGGTAAGCGCGTGTTGGGATAGGTCGTGATAGGATGAGAAGAGTGTACAAGGAGTTAGTAGATTCAAGAAAGTCACTAAGTCGATTGCGTAATATTTTTTCAAATGTCTTGGATAAAACCGTTAGTACGGATATGGGTTTGTAATTTCCTGGTTTTTGTTTATTCCCGGCTTTAAATAAAGGGGTGACTTTTGCAATTTTAATTGAGTTTGGAAAACGACCATCTTTAAGGCGCTTATTTATACAGTCAGTCAAATTTAGAGAAATATTTTTTTTACACATTTAATGATTTTTGTACTTACTCCGTCTATTCCACTGATCGTTGTAGAATTTAATTTAGTAACAATTTTTTCAACTTCTTTTACAGTGGTGACTCTTAAAGATGATAATTTCGAGACAGGTGGTTTTGATTGTTCTCCCAAATATGTAAATACTCGTAAGTATGAAATTGTACTGGTATTTTTGAAGTCAACTGAGTGCATATTTGAGAAAAAAAAAATTAAAACATTCGCACATTTTTTTATAGCCCGTAGTTGTACCTAGTATTTTTTTTAGTTTGAGTGGAGCAATTCCTTCTTATTTAATATTTGCTTCGTTATTAATAAGTTGCCACATTTTCAAGGGCCTCTTCTCTCATCGTTTAAACTCTTTGTACTTAATAATAATAATTTTTAGTTCGCTGAATAGCATGAAATACCTTGTTCTTCTTTTGTAGAAATTCTTTTGCCAGGTTTTCATTTAGTGGCATCTGTTTGAGCTGGCTCCACATGATGTTCCTTTCATTAATAGATTTGATCAAGTTCCTATTGATCCATGCATTTTAAACTTAATTTTGTTACACACAGATTGTAAAACTTTTACATTGGTTTTACGTAAATTAGTGATTCAATTGAACAATTAATCTTTATAACGGTACGACTTAGTAAATAAGTACACTAGTTTCTTGGAGAAATTAACTTTATTTAATCTAAGGAATGCTCCCTTCAAAAACTCCAAACCAAAAACATGCTGTTTATTTCTGTCGTAGGTTTTTAGGGTTCCGTGCCTATAGAGAGCCTAGCGGGACCCTATTTCTATGCCTACGCTGTTCGTCCGTCCTAACTGTCAAGAGCTGTATCTTTTAAACCGTGATAGATAGCGGGTTGTTTTGTTTTAAGAATGTGTTATTTAGGCGGATTAACTAAAATGTTAAGTAATAAAGGGTAATGAACGTATCTTTATTTAGGTTGTAAGTATCGTAGAAACGGCAATACATACAAGCGTCAAATTTGATTCGCCTGTAACACAAGAACCAATGAAGTCTTAGTCGTGATAGTTTTACTTTTAACATAATGACGACACGCTAGCCTAGTTGGGAGTGACCCTGCCTTCGAAGCTAGGGGTCCTGGGTTCAAATCCCGGTAAGGGCAGATATTTGTGTGATGAGCACGAGTATTTGTTCCTGAGTCTTGGATGTTTTCTTTGTATTTAAGTATATATTTCTCTATATAAGTAAGTTTATCGTTGTCTAGTACCCATAGTACAAGCCTAGAGCTTAGTTTGGGACTAGGTCACCTCAATTTGGGTGTTTCCCCGTGGTCAAACTATTTTGCCAAACTGACCTTAGACGGAGCCCCGGCTGAGGCCAGGGCTCCTGCTTCTGGGTGGTTTTGGCCTTCGGCCATCTGAAGATAACTAACGAACCTAACCTACCTACTTTTTCAACCATGATTCGTATTTGGTGATCAAATCTTGGTGTACTCGTCGTGCGGTTTGGAAAATATAGTTTGACCACGGGGAAACACCTGTCAATTTGTGTGACATTGTCCTGTGATTATTTATTTATTTCTTTTATTTATTTATTTAATTATATAATAATACTACCGTACATTACAATTCAGAATCTCATATCCAAAACCAAAGGTTTAGTAGGACACCACTACAAAAATTAATGCTAATAACCATGCTTTGTTGTAGCTTCATAGTACCAAGTGTCACCGAGTTAAACCGTAGTCGGAAGGGCGGACAGACGGACATGGCAAAAATATAAGGGTTCCTTGTTTGAATAGGGAACATTAAAAATCGTTCATCTTTCTAAAGGCCTGTCATGTAACGAACAATACAGCAAGCAAAGAATAATATGGCAGGATGAGTAACAGTCGTGTTTGCACTAGTTTGGAACTTGTTTACCGGGCTGGCAGTTTATCCCGGGAGCAGGGCCATTAATAATTCGGGCACAGTCGCCCTTTACTTATTCAATGAAATACGACTGTTGTGCACGAACATGCGAAACGAATCCACCGTGAAACAGCACGGTGGTGCCAATTTCCACGAAAAAACAAGATCACCCTATCAATAACAGTTATCTTATTATCTTTGAGCTGAAATCTATCTTAATCCATAAAGTTGGTTCCCACAAATCTTCTCTGTGAAGTGGGCGTGTCACGTGTCGCATGGTTAACCGGAGTTCCGCGTAACCTAGCTCATTAGGCGCGATCGCTTGTGCGTGTAGGAATGCCATACGTCAGGATTTGTCCGAACATGTCAGGATTTTTGTCCCTTTGTCCGGATTACGGCCGAACTTGGCAAGTGTCAGGATTATGAGGAATAACCTTTTAAAAAAATGCTTACGTGATGTATTTATTACAAACTTTACACAGTTTTAATGACATAAGTTTTATTTTATTTATTTCAATGCATTTATTTTTTTATGTTTTCCTCCAGACATTATTATTAGGAATTGTATAATACATAAATGAACTCCATTTCAATGAAGTAAGGTTGATTTACGTCGATGATGTACATTGATTGAATTTCGCAATAATCTCGATTGTTCCACGCTAGTCGGAACGAACGCGATACTCGTTGAGAGAGAGGGATTTGTCGATAAAGTTAGCGATATTTGATTCGAACAATGTTCAGGGGCCCTAGCCAAGATGCAAACGCTCCTAACGTTTCTTTTTCTATCGTTTAAAATATATGGGATGACAGTCGACCACGTGGTTTATCGAAACGCAGGAGAATGTCTACCCATACATTTTGAGCAATGGAAAAGAAAAACGTTAGAAGCGTTTGCATCTTGGCTAGGGCCTCACGGCCTCTATTCAAGCGCGGTAAAACAATAATGTATTTCACATTTTTATAGTATTGTTTTTACAGGATCGCATTACTGTTTATGTTTATGTTTTTATATTTAACGCTAAATAACGTAGGTATTGCGTACAAGACGGTACCACTTTAAATTGGCTATATATTTTATGACACATTATTTTATTAATGAGTTTAAATTTCTTATAAACATCATCTAAATACTTACTAAATTACACAATTTTATATTATTAATATAATGTTTCGATCTTTCGAGAATATCTTGTGCTACCTACATCATTAACTTACTTCTATCAAGCTTAAAAACTATGTGATGCCGCTTTGATTCAGGCAAGTAAGACACTATATTAGGATATTACTTGCTTCACCAAGTAAGAGCAAGTTGGCTAAAAATAGTATCAAGATTCGGGTGTTTTTTGGCTACAGTATTTTTATTTGCTTATAGTTGCAAATCAAACAAGTAAATACTATAAATGTTTATATCAGTATTTTTCATAATTTATTGTTTACAATCCCTCTAACAATCTAGAGTAAGACACGAAATACCGTTAATAGCCTATTTCATACAATTAACGGTATGAAATATTAGGGTATTAACGGTATTTCAAAAATATAAAATTATTTAGAACATTTGATGTTTAACCGATAACAGACAACAAACATTGAATTGACTACACGTAGATATTCCTTTCCCTATACTAGGTACTTAGGTATGCTGCCTCTTAGAAATAAAACTACTGTTTAGGAGCTCTTATTACTATTGTTAGATAAAAGACGTAGGTACGTTGGGATCTGTAACAATGGTCGAGTTGTACTTAATCATTCAAGCTATGTGTTATAAAACATAAAGAATAAATTCGCCATCAATAAAATTCGTGATCAGATTAGACTGCGAAAATGATTATAGCTTATTAACTTTTATAAACATGAAACAACTTCATATTTTACCTTTTATATAATCATGAATCACTTTGATATGAAAAAAACAATCAACTCAATAAGCAAACAAACAACAAGAACATAGCCATGGTTACTACAACCATAGGCCTATTGATGGTAAGCTTTAACCTCTTTACATAATTACTCGGTAATTAAACTCATTTCGGATAGTTTACGCTGATGTGACGAAGTAATTGGACATTAAATATTATTATTATTTGGCAACGATTCCTCCTGATCACTTCTCCAGCCCCCCATTTCACCATCGTGACAATGACACTTGATAGGCGACAATTCGGTATACATTGCAAAGTTAACGCGCCGATACATCACAGGGTTTCATATAAACTGCGCCAAGTAAACTGAAATGTCAAATGTCACGTGTCATTGTCAGGATGGTGAAATAGGGGACTGATCTCATACTCAGCAACAGAAAGACAAAGTTCAGACACTACTACGGTAGCACAGACTCTAGAGTGATCGTCGGTATGAATCTTCTTTGATGACTTAATCTGTAAATATTATTTATGATATTTATTTATTTATTTATAACAAACGCTCTACAAAACTGTTGGAACAGTTTGACTTCAGAAATTTATACATATAAGTAAGGAGGAGCGGGTTTATTGTAACTAAGGGGGTAAATGTATCTATTAAAGGAATAAAATGAGTTAAAAATATTTAGGTACTTAATCTACTACAAAAGAGCGCTTAAATTATTCTAAAAAAAATATTCCTTTAAAATCTCCGTAAGGTGGTGCGGGTTTATTGTAACTAAGGGGGTAAATGTATCTATTAAATTAATAAAATGAGTTAAAAATATTTAGGTACTTAAACTACGCGCTTAAATTGTTCTAAAATGTTTTATTCCTTTTAAATCTTCGTAAGGTGGAGCGGGTTTATTGTAACTACTAAGGGGGTAAATGTATCTATTAAAGGAATAAAATGAGTTTAAAATATTTAGGTACTTAAACTACTATAAAAGAGCGCTTAAATTGTTCTAAAATGTTTTATTCCTTTAAAATCTTCAATAGATACATTTACCCCCTTAGTTACAATATTCCCGCACAACTTTATACACAGGGTTATTGGTTTTGCACAAATTCCCGCGAAGAGATTATAGTAGAGCTCATCTGGAGCAAATTAGGTTATGTAGTAGCACACTGGCCAAATATTATTAGATAGGTACTGAGATATTGATCATTTTAAATTGAGTTTTGGTAATTTTCCCTTAGTTCTATGTCTTAATGTTATGTTTTATATCAGAAGATTTTCAGTGGTAGGTATCTTACATTATTAGAATCATTACGAACCAGCGAAGTTTATAAACCAATCTTTCCGTTTATTTATACTCAACTTTTTAAGTAATTACTTAAAGTTTGATTTTATACTAGGTGTTCCCAGTGTTGGTTTTTCGCTTCTAATAATGTAAGATACCACTGAAAATCTTCTGAAATAAAACATAACATTAAGAATTTCTCGTGTCATGGAAATAAAGGAATTGGGTCATTCTACTTTTTAGCGCGTAATAATCATTGGTGAAATTAAAGGCATTTTTAGACGTTTTTTTCACGTAAATTTGACTTTTATTGAAACTGGAACAACTAAATTTAATAGTTCAAAACAAAACACTTTAAATTTATTGATATTTTATCAGGAAAAGTTGGTAACACAGCGGTAAATACACTTTTTCCATACAAAATTCGGGGACATGCGTGACCACTATGTTACCTACTTTAAAGTTAATTATAGTGACTTTTTACATGTAGTGATAATTTTAAATGTAAGCCAAGTTGTGTAACTATTTCAATATTAAATTACAAAACCGAGCACTTTAACGTTTTTATAAAAATATTATTTGAAGAGCACTTGTCAAAAAATCGACCTGTGCTTAAAAGTAGAATGACCCAATTACCAAAATTCAATTTAAATTAAACAATATCTCAGAATCAAATTATTTCGGCCAGGGCACATGACCTAATAATTAGCTCCAAATGAGACCTACTGTAACCTCTTAACGGGAATGTATGTAATAACCAATCACCCTGTATAGTATATGTAAGTATAGTATTTGGACAGTAGCATGGTATTGGTAACGTATGTATGACTAACAGTACCGATTTAGGCCACGTTTAAAGCATGTCTCATTTTGAGGACGGCATATTGATAGACTAGTGTATTATTTAAGGATATCCATAAGTAGGTACATTTAATTATAACTGAAGCAGATTAGAGATGTTTTCACATTCTGCATGTAATTAGTAATTACTTTATTTACAAGGGTTGAAATATGACTACAAACAAAATCCCTACTGATTATTTGTGGCACTATATCACACTTAACGAGTCTGAAATTACATAACATCAAAAGTATATACATTCCATCTCATGTCCATTTTCTGTCATGTATTAAAATAATATTAATTTAAATAATAGATTCACGATAGTAGAGTGTGGAGTTCGTTTAGCTTCAACGGCAAAGGCACGACGCGCTGTTCATCTGCAGTTCAAACGACGTTCTCCCTCGTGTTCACCAAGCTCTCTCCTGCAGTTAAACCTGAAATTGTCCAACAAATTATACACCTAACTTTACCCGATGTTTAATTCACATGTAGTAAGGCCTGTATACATGATTCAGTAAGGTGCAATTTGTACGGGGGAATGTTTAGGCCGAACCGTCTCGTATTTATTTCCGCTTGGGTTTAATGTAACTATATTTAGGATGGGGATTAGTTATTCGATACAATCAAAGGGCATAGAAAAACTCATTTGCAGCTAAAAATATCATGTAGCGTGTTGACCGAAAGTGACTTTGTATAAAAAATATTACGACTTATTTCTAATGTAAACTGATCATGGCAATAAAGCTTCATTTTTGCAATATCTTTATCTATTGTCACATTTTTTTACCTCATTCAACAGCTAGTGAAGTTAGTGAGTTATTAAAGTAATATGTACGCTATGAAGCGGCATGTACATGCCCATACATTAGTTTTCAAATTGATATTGCGGCTGGTCGACGCAACTCGTGACCAAAATTCGAGCCTTTATTTTGCGAATGGCCATTTAACGAGGCAATGCTGCCAGCATATTGGGTTTATTAGATAAGTGTAGGTTTCAGTAAATGAAGGTGAAGGTAATAATTTTTTTACACACTTTATACATTTAAGTACCAACTACTTTTTCTTGGACGGGGCACTTTGATTTTTTTCTCTACGCAATTCTCGAGATATAAGTAAAATACCTAAAACTGGCACCTGTTTTGCCTCTTAGCATCGTGAACAAAATGCTTGGTCAATTTACCACACGAGCCGATCACAGACACGCGGCTCATAGTTTACCTCGTCATCACGAGCTACCGCGGTCCCCAGGGATGGAATAATGCATCACAGTGGAAGTTGTCTTTACATACTTGTCGATCATGCTCGAGACATCTCTTCCCTTAGGACCGAATTTTGATAAACCTTTTTAAACCATTAGACTATTAGACATGTTTTGACAAACACTTACTGCCAGGTAGATTGTGACACTATTGATATTGTTGTTTTACTTAATTATTGCGTGACAAACACGAAGTTTAGTAACATTCCTGAAGAGATTCTTCAACAAAAGCAACGAGTAGGTACGTAGCAAAGGGGAGTATTAAAACTTATTGAAATGATTTATTTTGCGGAAGCGTTCCTAAATAGAGAATATAGAATATTTACTTGATTTAGGTATTTGTTTGTTTATTATTTAATACAAATTATCAAGCTTCATTGTAAAACAACGTCCCGCAAAACTGTTTTCAGTTAGACTTTGAGATCCGCGAGTCTTAGTCCATTATCACTTATGACTTATCACACTTGATAAATTATCAAAAATGAGAATACTTAAATTTAAATATTTTTGAGTTATTGTTTAAACAAAGCTCTATTAACCTATTCATGTTAGGCTCCAGGATAGCAGCCGCATGTAAGCTGTTGAGGATGTAAGGCAAGCGCTTCCCAGTAAGCATCCCCATAGTAATTACTAATTACTCACTCTGGAAACACATATTTGAAGGCTACTGACCTTGTGCCATGTTCTTGACTCGATTGCGATAAGTTAATCGCTTGATTGCCAGTTTGATTAAGTGCCAATGAGTTCGTAGTATTACGGCACCGTGGCAAAACCGCAGGACCACAGCGGCTTCCGCAATCGAAGATGTTCGAGTTAGTACTTTTGATTGTGTTATTTACGGTGCTCTATTTAGTACCTAAAGGGTGCACAAATCACAAGACCCTATTCCTAAGCCTTCGTTGTCTGTCCGTCCGTCCGTCCTAACTGTAAAGATCTAAAGAGATCTTTTGAACCGTGATAGAAATTTATAGATATTTATTTACTAAATAAACCCTGTAGAACACCCAAGTTTGCACGCCCAGCGGCAAAACTTAGGAAGACCCTTTGTTTACGTCACAAGCTGTATAATTACCTATGTTCAGCAAATAAATATTTTGATTTTGATTTAATTTTTCGAGTTCCGTAGCCAAATGGCAAAAAACGGAACCCTAATGGGTTCGTCATGTCTGTCTTTCTATCTGTTCGTCCGTATGTCACAGCCACATTTTCCGAAACTATAAAAAGTATAAGTACTTTCGAAACTCAGCAAGTAGATGTATTCTGTGAACCGCATTAAGATTTTCACACAAAAATAAATAATAATGGGGCTCCCCATACTTAGAACAAACTGTTTCTTTTTTTCATTATACCCATACGTGTGGGGTATTTGGGGTCTTCAAAAATGATATTGAGGTTTCCAATATATATATTTTGTAAACTGTGGTGCAAGACAAGTTGCATTCGACAATCGTTAGCGATTATGTTTCGATTGAAAAATATATGGAATTGACGTAAGTGCCACGTTACTATCTCGGTGGGTTACGTCAATTCCATACATTTATCAATCGAAACATAATCGCTAACGATTGTCGAATGCAACTTGTCTAGCACCTCTGAATAGTTAGCGCGAGAGGCACTTCCAAAATGGTACAATGTGTGTGTGTCCCCCCCCCTGTAACTTCTAAAATAAGATCATGATAAAACTAAAAAAAATATATGTATGATGTACCATGCAAACTTCCACCGAAAATTGGTTTGAACGAGATCTAGTAAGTAGATTTTTTTAATACGTCATAAATCGTCTTGCTGCTACGGAACCATTCATGGGCAAGTCCGACTCGCACTTGGCCGCTATTTTATTTTGATTTTGAATGTGGTTAGTACGGTGGATTTCTTAACAATTTAATAATAAATATATGAAGTAATATGAACAAGGGATTTCCTATCCAAGAAATGTTCTTTCTTGTTTTTTTTTTGTTATTTGGGGTTCCGCACCGCGAAAGGAAAAACCGGAACTCTGATAAGATCACTTTGTTGTCCGCCCGTCTGTCAAGAACTTTTTACTCAGGAACGCGTGGAGGTATCAGGCTGAAATTTATATCAAATACTCAGGCCTACTGTTCCTTGGAGCTGTATAAATCAAACTTCTAAGCCAACGCAGTCAAAAGATACAGCCGTTAATGCCGCAAATTTACGAAACTTGCAACGGAATCAAAACCTAAAGGGTACTTTCAGTCGATCTAGAATCTTGAAATTTGGTATGAAGCAACGTCTTATAGCACAGATAAAGGAAAATTTGCGAAAACCGTAAATTTTTAGCTACATCACAAAAAAAAACCATTTTACGATTGCAAACTTTTATGCAGTTGGTAAACTAATCACGACCTATGTAGATGTATGGAGACAACAGTTTTTCAACGGCATAGTCAAGTTCGTTCCTCAATACAATTTTACATTCTTATAAGTTTGTACGGAACCCTTGGTGCGCGAGTCCGACTCGCACTTGACCGGCTTGACTGGCGAATCGTAAATTTGGGGTTCCGATTATAGTGGAAACCCTAAAGAAAAACAACAGGTAATAAAAACCGACCACGTGCGAATCGTGCTGTACGAGCCCCTTGGCGAGCGAGCGTGGCGCCCTTAACCGGTTTCTTTTTAACTGTAGTTACTGGGAGATGGCGTTATGCATTACCAGCTGGTAATCGTAATGAGGCGTTAATCGTCGCGATATTATTGGTTTACAGTTGTACTTTTGCTATAATACTTTATTCAGATTACAATAAATTACAGTTATTTTGCACCAGTTTTCACCTTTTAAACGGAATTATAAATTAAATACAATTAATACATTCTAAACTACGTAGATATTTTAAAGATAAAGATATTACGTATTGATTACTAAAATCTAAAAAAGCTGACATTTACAAACTGCAAATCATCCATCACATCGCGCCTTCATTCCCAAAGTGGGGCAGGCAGAGCTACCATTAACTCTAAAAAAGACTTCTTGGTAATTCTGTAACCACATCTTGCACAAACAGGCTAAGATGTTTATACCAGTGTATTAATGACAGGTTGCAAGCCCATCGCCTAACAGTACTACAAGCCCTTATTCCTTTAAAATGCTAAAATAAAACCTCTTAAGGTTAAAACAGTATTTTAATTTTAAAGGGATGATGTTACATACAGTGTTGTGTGAGATTTTTTAAATATAAGGCATTTTCACCTTTATTTAAGCGATTAATAAAACGAAAAATAATATGTAGACATTTTTTATATAAAAGCAGGTTTTAAGGTCATAGCAATCATCAATATGTATAAGACTAATAGGCGGTAACTGCTTATTAGTCTTATCTTAAGTCCAGTCAATATAGGAAGTTAGAGTGCGTGAGCCTAAGCAATTCCTTCAGAAATTTATTCAGGATGCTTAGGAAGTGAACATACCTACTAAAAGAACCCACTTGTAGGAGGTGACCCGAGGAGGGGGGAGCAAAACAGGTGCCATTTTTAGGTTTTTTACTTACATCTCAAGAATGGAGCGTTGTAGAGAAAAAAAATACAGAACAGATAAATCTTTAAATAAAACCACCAACTTTAATGCATACAATTTTTCTAATTCATATCTGTTTTTGAGCTACACGACCCGGAAAAGTGAATATTTTTAAAATACCTCTAGTTTTTCACCAAATTTTTTTTGATAATTTTTTACCTATTTTTCTGAGAAAAAAGTAAAAAAAAATAGTTGTAGATAATCAAATAGTCTTTAAGAATAAATACATAATACGTCAATTCATCACCAATCAGTCAACCGTTACCCCTTCTTTTAAAATGTACCACGAAATGGGACTTAATATGAAGCGAAGTAAGTAGTGTATCCAAGGTGGTCTGGGGGAGATCATTTAATGACTTTTTCGGTTCCACACTCCCGAAAGTGTCATGAAAGGTGGCTTTTCAGTTTTTACGAAAACCGTACACGAAACCTATAATAAATAATATACATCACAGGGCAATGTCACACAAATTGATCTAGTCCCAAACTAAGCTCTAGGCTTGTACTATGGGTACTAGACAACGATAAACTTACTTATATATACACCGTGTCCAATAAGTTTGGATACAATATGTTTCGCACTGGTATAATATACCTGAAGCTCGAAATAAATTGTTCTATTTATAAAATTTAAATATATATTTACAGAAACAAGATACAGTAATGTCAAATGTCTACCACATTTCATTCATAGTTAAAACACGATGAAGCAATTTCGAGAAATAATTGTTACTAAATACCGTAATGGCGAGTGCCCTAGTGACATTTTCAAAGCGATGAAATATCTTGGAATCAAACGTGATTTTGTTTATAAAACATTAAAACGATTCAAAGAGACCTCCTCAACGGTAGATCGTAGGAGATCGGGTCGGCCGCGATCAGCGAGAACAGATCGGGTAGTCAAAATTGTGAGGGAGCGAATTAGACGTAAAAACCATCGCTCCATTCGAAAACTAGCAGCCGACTTGAATATTTCAAGAGGATCTGTCCATAACATTTTGAGACATGATCTCGGGTGTTACGCGTACAAGAAACGTAAAGTTCCTGGACTGTCCCAGGCGTCTAAGCAGAAGAGGGCCGAGCGATCAAATACGATACTTTCGTGGCACGCTGGGGATGAGTTCGTTTTCTCAGATGAAAAACTGTTTGTTTTAGAGCAATCCCACAATGCTCAAAATGATCGGTTGTGGGCGGCAAAGATGGCAGATATTCCAGAGAATCAGAAATACGTTCCAAGATTTCAGGGCGCCCCCTCAGTAATGGTTTGGGGAGCAGTGTGTACGCGGGGCAAACTTCCGTTGATATTCATCGATAAAGGTGTTAAAATCAACGCTGAATATTACAAAACCGAAGTACTGGAGAAAGTTGTTGCTCCTAATTTGCAACGCATGTTTGGAGATGATTATTACTTTTTTCAACAGGATGGAGCACCTTCCCATACCGCAAACAGCGTTCAAGCCTGGTGTAAGGCAAATTTAACCGATTTCTTACCGAAGAATGAATGGCCTCCCAGCTCTCCGGATCTCAATTGTTTGGATTTTTTTGTATGGTCGTATATGCTATCTAAACTGAATAATTATAAAATATCGAATTTGGACCAATTAAATAAATATATCGAGCTTATTTGGGATGAAATGCCTATGGAAGCAGTGCGTGCCGCATGTGATCGGTTTGAGAAACGTTTAAGGCTGGTTCGGAAACTTAAAGGCGGAGTAATTCCAAAATATTTATTGTAAATGATTGTTATTTGTTTATTTTTAATATAATATGCTTTTCATGTCATTTGGTATCGTGTAGTTATTTTTATTATATTTCATAGTTGTATCCAAATATATTGGACACGGTGTAGAAATATATACTTAAATACATCGTAACATCCAAGACTCAGGAACAAATACTCGTGCTCATCACACGAATTACCGGGATTTGAATCCAGGACCCCAGGAAGCCAGGTCCCCTAGCTTCACATGAAATGTGTGTAGAATCAAAATGACCCCTGATAAATATACTATCCACCTTTTTAAAGTTGGGCAATGGGCATGCTAACTCAAGTAATTACATTTTCTATGAAACTATTCCGTTGTGCGACTAAAATTAGCCAAACAATTGTAAGGATACTTTTCGTCGCACATCGTATTTTTTTTCGCCTTCGTTGTTTGTATGGATACTACACTTCACTATGGTCCAACCTTTTGGCCCTCAACCAGAAACGATATCACTTATAGTTTTCGTGCAATCTGCCAAGAGATATTTACATTTTTATCAACTGTCGATTTTCATTCTTAAAACTTTAGTTTTCTCAAAAAGTAAGCCCCTTTATCACCAATACATTCAGTTTTTATATAAAATAGAATAGTTTCTTTAATGAGGTAGTTATAATTCATTTCATAACTTTTACATTTCATAAAATTAACTTCATTCGGCCATATAAAGTTAAATGAAGGAAATTTTCAAAATATTTAAGCAACCTGAAATCAAAAAGTTAAGAAATAAATTATAACTCATTTTAAAGGGCATTCTATATTATTAGGTTGGCGGTAAAGTGGTATATTTCATTGAGAAAACAAGTTTTAAGAAAAATAAACGGCAATTGATAAAATATGTTAATATTTCGTGGCAGAATGCGCGGAAACTCTAAGTGATATCGCTTTTGTATATATTAAAGGTTCATAGTAATGAGGGGTCATTTTGTTCCTGTACATTTTTCATGTACCATATGCGGTTTTCGTAAAAACTGGTCAATAACTGAAAAACTTTCGGGAGTTCGGAACCTGTAGACGAAAAAGTAGGTCGCTCTCAGACCACCATTGATACACCACTTCGCATCATACTTACTTCCACTTTAGGGTAAATTTGTAGATCTTTTTACCGCTTTACCAGGGCTGAGATTCTACACGGTCAAAACCATATTGCCTTTTACGTGTTTCCGTATTGTCAAGGTTTTGATAACACTTATGTTCTTGACAACAATGGCGGCCAAGTTAAAAACGATACTAAAACACGACAAACGTTAAGGCAGCGTTAATATCGCTTTAACGCAGTAGAAGAGAGAAACAGTACGAATATTTATATGGCGATTTTTTACAAAAAGGCATAACTGGCGTAATCTGTTGACCAGGGGCCGATCGCGTAATAAAGCACAAGGTATTGCATGGATTTTACTAATAATATGGGCTTGTGCTCTATTTATTTATTTATTTATTTATTTATTTATTTATTAATCCATGGAAAACCAACAGCTTTACAAAAGAAATTAGAAACTAGAGTAACAAAACATAGCCAATTACAGGTTCTCACATTTGGTGAGAACCCAAAGGCCCAGTTGGTGATAAATTGACACATGTATAATATGTATATTTCTAAAGACGAATTCATTATCTATATTTTCTTTCCCGAATTTTGTTTTAAAGTTATATAGGTAATTAAAATGTTATCTAGGAATGTTTGGTGGAAAATGTTTGATATTCAACAATGGGTAGGCATATGAATACGTGTATGAATTAAAAATTGTAGAATTTTTATAAGGTTTCATCTATTTTTTTTGTTTTCTGTACGATGCACCATTCTCGAGATATAAGTAAATTACCTAAAATGGCACCTGTTTTGCCCCACTGGCTCACTTCCTAGAAGTGGGAGCTTTAAGTATGTTCACTCCCTGGCATCCTAGATAAATTTCTGAAAATAATGCTTAGGTTCCTGCACACGCACTCTAAACCCCTTTTTAACCATTTGTTGGCTGGGACTGGTTGGCTCAGTCGGTATGTGCTATCGCTAGGGTCACAGTCTATCGGCCTCCACACAGATACAAACCACGTATGCGCACTGCACCGCCGGTTCCTTGAGTGCGTGTGAAACAAATCAAATAAGTGTCATACATCGAACGAACCATTTAAAAGAAACTGAACGAATATTATGGCAAAGGGACCAGAACTCACGCCAATATTGTGCCAATTGGTGCCGTACTTGCAAAGGTGACACGATGCATTATGCTTTTTGAATTTCGTGATGATCCTTAGATTTTGTCTATTATTTTCATTTACAGAATTTTAATAAATTGAGCCAGACGTTTAGTTATAAATGGGTGAACTGATATAAATCGACACCTATATGAATTCGTTTGCATGTAATTATCAGGGCTCGGACAAGTCATCGCAAAACAATCGCAAGACGGCAATAGAACAAGATCAATAGAATCGCATTATGTACAATATTATTTAATTATATTTTTCAATTACATTTATTTTTCAATTAGGTTTTTTTCCTAATATTGGATTCATCAGGTATTTCCCACGGGCACCACAGATACTTTTTGAAAAATGCCCTGAAGCGTGAATTATTGAGTTGATTCCATGGAATATTAACAGAAATTAGGAACATCAACAAATCGATGCAAAAAGTTTCATAAGAAATTTCTGGCGGAGCTGTCTTCAATTTGTGATTTTTTGACCTAATATGTTTATCAATATTATCTTTTTTTAACTGTTTAATACGAATGTCACATGCTGTACACAATATTTCCTTGACATTTTCCTGATAACGGAGCTCGGGGTAGTCCTTAATCGACTTATTAATTGTATTTATTTGCACCATATTTAAAATATTTAGAAATAACCATAATTAAGCAAATAATTGTATTTGTTTAAATTGTCACCACAAAACTTTTTCAAGCCACTTTGACAAATCCATGACAGGTATGCGACTAAAAAGGTCAAATGTTAAATTATAAATTACGATAATAATTATATCAGCTTTAGATAATAATAATCTTAAGTCGCGACTCTATAATAGTCTTGTCCCATGTCCATATCAGTTTCTGCGATAACTTGTCCGAGCCCTGGTAATTATGAAGACTACAGGCATATATAAGTTGTCTTCATTTTAAAGCACACGTAAAAAAGCAAGCGCTTAACTAAATACCACTAAAACTGCTGGCATTTTTTTATTTACAGAGTGACTTGTTAAAATAAACTTTAAAACAATTAGACACCCGTACTCAGAGACATTATAGAGATGTGTTTGAGAAATCGTCATTAACTGATTTTGTCAAGAGAGTTGTTCCTTAAATACGCAATGTTTACTCACATCAATAGACGATAGATGCTAGTTTATTTTCACACGCGTCAGTAAAATTGGTCTATATTTTTTACTTTGAACTCGCAATAATTTTACATGATCTAAAATCACATGCTATAGTCATTAATTTGTTCTAAGTTTCACTTCAAATAACTATCAATCCACTAATATTATAAATGTGAAAGTTTGGGTATATGGATGGATGTTGGTTACTCAATCACGCCAGAACGGGTAAACGGATCTGAATGAAATTTGGCACACAGATAGATTATAGTCTGGAATAGGATACAGGCTACAGTTCTCAAGTGATAAACGACTTCTACGTGGACGGAGTCGCATATTCTATAATTTCATAATATAATAAATCTGAAAAGTCATTTGTTATATTTATATATAACTTTCTATAATCAAATAATACCTAACCGAAAAATAATGACATAAAAATCCATGAAGTGCCAAAATTTATTAATTCTGTATAACTTAAACACCAAAATACTCATTTTCAACAGAGCTGAAGGAGCTGCACCTATTTCTGGATGTTTTGGTCCGGGCATGCTGCACAATTAATTTAACCTTAACCAAGATCTCTCTCTGCCTTGGTTACTGGATTTTAAGTGATTACTGATTATAGCTATTAAGTATAGAGATTTCGTACGTAGAGAATTGTTTTATATTTTGACCACATGAACTTTGGAGCAAAAGAGTGTTTATTTTCATTTTATGGATATTAAGTTTCGTGATTATAATGTTTATACTAAAGAAGCAATTATAGAGATTAATTATAAATGTTTAATATAGAGCATGCGATTATTATACCAAATGAAATTGGAGATTATGAAATTAAAGCATACGATTTCAGATCAAATGAGAGTATAAATTCGTTTATATAGGTAGTACCTGTGAGAGCGACGGCGTCGTGGGCCGGCGGCGAGCGGCCGGCGTGGGCGCGCGCCGCCGCCACCACCTCGTGGTTGGTGAAGCAGAAGAGCACGGCCACGCACAAACCCTGCAACCCTGCCTCAATTAAATACGTTCAACAAAAATATTACCTATTTCCAAACTTTTGAGCGTTTTCTTAGAACAAGGTAACTTTGAGGTGGTAATAATAATAATAATAATAATCACAGGACAATGTCACACTAATTGACCTAGTCCCAAACTAAGCTCTAGGCTTGTACTATGGGTACTAAACAACGATAAACATACTTAGATAGAGAAATAAATACTTAAATACATAGAAAACATCCAAGACTCAGGAACAAATACTCGTGCTCATCACACAAATATCTGCCCTTACCGGGATTTGAACCCAGGACCCCTAAAACCCCCTAGGTGTCCAAATTCTTTTAAATACTTAACAAGAAAATATCTAAATCGTCGGACATAAAGTTAAAGGCCATTATAAAAATAATTCGAAGTCTACGTCATAGGTAGAAATAACATAAAAAGTTAAAAAACATGTTCAAAAATGAAAATAATACTTTATTTATTTCCGCTAAATACAAACGTCCCATTCGCTTCTGCATAAGTTTGTTTAGATTGATTCAACCAATGGAAGCAACAGGTTTGTTACTGTAATAACAATAAGCTTAAAAAACTTATAAACCTTCATTTAAGGTTTTTCAGAACACCACATTACTACGGATAAATTATTCTCGTAACGACTTGGCACACGGTCAAAATCATAAGCCCGAAAAATATTATTTGGATTTTAAGTCCGTTGTGAGATTTATGATTCATCAAACTTGTTATATTAGGTATAATGTTAAAAGGGAATGTTTCGAATGTCCGATGTATTTTATTTATGATTGAACAGGAACACCCGTGGCTATCGAAGCCAGACCTTTCCAGGGCCACGCTATAATAAGATATTTTTGGCATTGCGGAGAGCAAACTAAAATATTCATGACACTACGAGTATTACCCGAGAGGAAAGCTGAATATTAGTGTATCGTCACATTTTCACCGCAGGTGCTGACTGCGGTGCATTTAAATACCATATGACAAAATAGCCAAATTCAAAAATTGGCATTTAAGATTCTTCTTGGTTGTAGAGGTAGAAAATGAAATGTAATTTTACATCGTAAGCAGATGTGGTCGACATCAATTCGCGTTGAACGGCACGTACATGCATAGTCCGTGCACGTTCGGTGCATACGTCTGCAGACATTTATATTGCAACCATTTAACCACAAAATGAGTAAATTGATTTTGAGTTACGTACCAAATACTGAATAACTTAACCATTTTAAGACGACTTTGTGCCCGCCTCGCCGTTCGGCTGTAAAGACCTTTAACCCTTTAGCCGCCAAAGCCGGAAAATCACGTCATCGGATTTTCGTGCTGGGGACGCCGGGCGCTCGGTACGCTCCATACATTTTGTATAGGCGCAAAAAGTAGCAGGTGGCAGAGGCGGTCAAAAGGTTAACCTCTAAAATGGCTTAAGTTATCTTCATTTCAAATATTTAGGTGTAGTATTTAGTGGTCTGCACAACGCCATTTTATCAGTGGCATAGGGTCGTAAAGATATTTTTTTCTTGTATAATTTTCACTCAACTAGAAAGTAATTTGTATAATGTATGTATATTACCTATGGGAAAATACAACAGTTACTATAACGCTATTTTTTACGAATCGATTGTAGATATTGCAAGGAAAAATTAAAAAGAGCTAGTTATGACCCGTGAACCAATTTTGTAACTATGAATAGAAATTTTACTAACACTTGTTATTGGAGATAGTTTTTAATATTTGTATAAGCAGTAATGGTGACCGAACCCTGCACTGAGCATGGTCTGACATGCTCTTGCCCGATTTTTTTACTTAATAGTAATAACCCACTCTGATCAAAAATAATAATATGCGCCAACCGCCTAGCTATCCAAGAAGAACCCTAAATATTACCAACTCTCGGTCGTTACAAGAAACCATTTTTGTAAGAAAGTATCGTCTTTATGTCCTACTGTTGCGGAATTTCAAACAAGTGTAAGTAGCCGTATTGTCTGCAGATCTTCCCTACTTGGCTCATCGCCCAGTTTCGGATCTCTGCGTATTGCCACTATGAAATATGGCACAAAGTTTAGGGGGGCAGCAGTGACGTTATGTTTTGCGATAAACTTGATATAAATAAGTGTCACGGCCCTACTTAAAATTGCTCATTGCTATATTTCCCCTGACTATACATATAATGAACTATTATTCAAAGTTGGCAAAGTGTAATTACCAATATTACGGTGGCTACCGTACATAATTTTCTCGAACTTATAGGTAAATAAGTGCAGTCAGCTAATTTGACTCCTATGGACTAGGTGACGTTGTCCACCAAATCATAAGAAGCATAGAATGAGATCTAAAGGCATAGAAGGAGCCTTAAAACGAAAGCGTCAAACCTATATCTGTCTCGAAAATTTCAATATGAATGTTGCAGTTAAATAAAAGAGATTTGTTAGTTTATTACCTGGAGACTAGTGAGTAAGGCGGAGACGACCTGATACACCTTTTCGCCTGTGCCACCGGGCCGAGGATGAAGCGGGACCAAGATGAAATGTAACCCGAAAAGGGGAATCTAAGGAATAATAAAAATGTGTCTAGTATTAACAAGTAATGTCTGATTAAATGATAGAAAATAAATTAGTAAGTATAAAGTTGTGATTTAATCGGTTTAGGAAGTGGGGGGAGACGTTCATTAAAATCTGAATCTACTATAATATTGAATGATAAGTATAATAACAAATTAGATGTGGCCCTTGTTTTTGCGTTCCGCTTTGTAGGCTTCTCAAGCTGAAGGACGTTCAACGTTTGCCAATTTGTATAAATAAGCATCTTTGTCTAGTATCTACAGGATATGGAATATGTATTATTAGCTAAATCGACTTGTATCCGATTTCACAGGTTGTGCCATAGTGAAATCGTTCAAAAATGTTACAAATGTTGTTGATGTACTTCTTTAAGTCATCCGTCAATACCTTTATGAGATTTTTATATACTAAATCAGTGTTAGAGTTGAAACGATACGTTTTTTGCATTTAACTTTAACTAGCAGTCATTCGAGAACGGTCTCAAATATAAAGTAAAAATACGGGAAGCTACATAATCTTCCATTTGCGGGAAGGCTCGTCGTCCCATTCCAGTCTGTATATAATATAAAAAGACTGCATCAATTGCGTTAAAAGATTCCAAGAAATACATTGTAATTTTACTTGCCATTTGTTGGTGTTGTTGCGGAAGCAGTTTACATATTGTTGTAAAGTGTCTTAAGAAGTTTTGGTAATATTAAAACAAAACAAATGGGTAACCTTTTATTTTATCGAAACACTTCAACAAACGTGTCTACAAACACAAACACGTGTAACAAACTACGCAGAATTTTCATTTCATCGAAAGGCATTTTCGCCGCATAAATTATTATTTGTGGTAGTTACAAGTCTAACTTAACCTCAATAATTAGTATTTAAAATATCTTGAAAATATCATGATTTCAGCAGGAAGGAGGGTAAATCGTCAATAACCGGCCGGTTAAGAAAATGTCATTTAGTTACTGTACTAGCAATTTTATATACTGACGCTGTTAGTAAAAAAAGTTTAACAGTACTCCGAATAATAATTTTTGATCTAGGTATTCTATTTTTATCGCAGAAATATCAGCATATTATTGCTAAATTGCCAGTTACTGGCGGTGGCCAGTAATAGAAATAGAAAATATTTATTCAACGCACACTACACAACACAACAAAAAAATAAACATATGAAAAATAGAAAACATTGCGTTGAACAGGATCCCTCTCAGCATTGTGCCGCAGTCAAACCGCGGCACTGATTTTCAGAGGGACCCTGACTTAAAAAACTAACCTTTATTAAAAGAAAAAACAAGTAACAGTAAACAGGCAAAACAAGTAATAGACGATAAACCCTAGCGTTCGATGATATGATACAATCGATGAAGTGAAATTCGATGGAACTATGGGACGAATAATATTTTTAGGAAAAATAACATTTGTAAAACAATATTTACTTTCGACCAAAAATATTTTGGCTAGAGGCGTCCAGGCTGTGAGGGCCAACTCACCAGGATGAGGGCAGCCCTCGCTGCCTTGCAGGCGGCCAAGCGGGTGTGCTGGTTGGGGGCCGGGTGCAGCTTGGTGAGCAGGACTCGGACGACGTTCACGAGGAACACTGCGCATACAATTAGGTCAAATCCTAATGTAAATTTAAATAGTTTATTTAGCAAATTGGCCAGTTCAGCACAGTATAATCAACCGCTTCACTGCCACAAAACAAACGAAGTGACGTGCTCTGTACGCCACGGGAAAAACCGTCTAGTAGATAAAAGGACCTTTAATACCATCGTAGAAGTAGATATTCGAGATGAATGTTGGTCACGTGTAGATGACGTTGGCGTATGAGTCTGTCATTCTCTGGCGGTGAAGGACGAGGTCGTCGACGTTATTATGTAAGTTTCGTTGTGGTTTAGTTATCGAAATCGTGGTCATTTTGTTTTTAAGATGGCGGATACGATTTCTCTGAATATTTCGTAATGGAAGTTAGTATCTAGGGTTTCCTACAGCGTAAAAACTAAATTGAACCAGTCGGGAAACTCATTTGATGATGGTTTTATAAATTAGCACAAAAGTCTTACCTTCAAATTAACTTACGTTTAAACACAACTACTGAGATATGTTTTTTTTTCATACCTATATTTTCTTATTCTATAACGCTATATTTACATTAAATGTATTTTATATCACAAATTCTTACATTTAATCCACATTATACCTGCAGTATGTAAGTTTAAAAGTAGTTATATCAATTGTTATAAATAATAATTTACAAGAATATGTCATGTGTTTTGTACCAAAAGTGCATATAGTGCGGTTGGATATACATATATGTAGGTAGAGAGATGTAAAACAATCGCCTGCCTCCCCAAGTAACACAGTCATGCTGAATAAAGTTGGAGTAATAGCGATCCGCGAAACTATAACTGAAACTATGGTCTGGATAATGTCTGAGTAAACGTCCATTCAGCTGTTATTCAAGCAATTTGGGCACATCTTTGCTTTAGTCTGTATAACAAAGATGTAAAGTCTGGGTAATAGCCTTAGTAATGGTCCACTTAGCTTAGTAACATCTGAAATAAAGCTGACACCTCTTTTATGCAGCTGTTATTTCATATTTATTCAGACAAATGCATAGGGATACACTTATTCAGAAATTATTCAGTATGAAATTTATTAACGTATCTAATACTTTTCAAACAAATTTAATAGTTAAGTTGTTAAGTAGAAAAAAAGTGGTTGTGATCTTGCTGAGTATGGCACTTCATAGATAAGCTACATTGAATTAAATATATTAACGACGTAATGATAATGATAATGAAAAGGTGCACGGTCAACCTGAAAATCGATAAGTAAATGTTAATTTGTATTATAACCATGATACACGTTAAATATTGCTGCGCAAGTAGTTTCATCGTGAATAGCATATGAGTTATTTAAAAAAAGACACGCGCCGCTTAGACAATTAAGTTTAGTGATAGTAAATAAGACATAAATAAATACTTTTACACGTGACTAAAATACTTAGGATACAAAAAGAATTAGGCTTATCTTTCAACAGACATTAAAAAAATTATAAATTGTATTTTTAACTGTAAATCATGACTAAAATGAGGCATTTGATATACATAATGATTCAATAGTTAGTTATAAAAAAGTTTTAATGGCGATTCATTATAACGCAGCTATTTAACAGCATAACTCTGGATAAAATAGTCATGCCTTTCTAATTATTAGTCTTTTATTTGAGAAATAGTGATCTAACCTCAGATCATAGAAACAAGGGAGATATTCGCACTTTTAGAATTATAGTGACCTAATTCAAACATTTTCAGCTTTCGATTTCGAGTCATAAATTTAGTACTATAGAGACCTAAGTCGAAATTCAAAATATTTGGATTAGGTCACTATAATTCTAAAGATACGAATATGTCATAAGCGCTAATTCGATCGTGACCCGGTGTCGCCACTTTTAAAAATGTGTGAGGCTTACGCTTACGATGCACTGCCTACTACAAAAACAACTTTCTCATATTTGGTTAAGTTTACTAAATAAAAATGTCATAATATCATTTTGATAGTAGCACAAAATTCAGCTTTATGTTTATTTGGCAAGGTCGAGAAATGCTGAAAGGTCGTTTTTTCCATCATAGTTCAGCTACTCAACGTAAGGTAGCGCTTACTGGTTTACTTAGCTGCCATCTAGCGACGAGTATAATCTTGACTATTCAGCGCTAGATGGCGTCAAAACGGAAGCCCTTAAGTCTAGCAACTTAGAACTACGATTACAGTGACGTCAATTGAACGTTTTTTCAAGCTGCGGGCGTCATTTGTCTGCTACTCAAGTAAGAATGTCACCATGCCTGTTTAAGAATATATCGATAGCCATGTAATATTTTGGTTGAAACATTAATAATATTTGATTCTCAGACAAAATTATGTTTTTTATTTCACTGTTAGGTGATTATGATTACATTATTTAAACTTTTACATTAATTACTACACCTAGGGCTAAAGTGACACTTTTCTTACTTATTATTTCTTTTTAACAGCAAGATACATATTTCCATATTTTGATGATGGTAAGCAAGCTAGGAATACAACCTCCACCGAGGCGGTCTTGCAATCTTCGTTTCGAAAATGTTGTCTATGGACTATTTGTTATGTACGTATCCCAAGAACAACCTGTTGTTGTCTCTTTATGTCTTACAGTGACGGGTTGAGACCCGTAGCTTGGATAACAGCTACGGGTTCTCATTTTATTTTTGATTTAGAAGGAAATCTATAATAATGATTTTCGTAAAAGTACTCCATAATTATTATAGTGGTTGGTGAAATTATTGACACCTTCAATAATAGGTACTTCTATATACATTGGTAACAAACACAATGAAGAATGTCAACAATTTTAGGAATTCGGCGATTTATGTATTCTTTATTAAAAACAAAAAAAAATGTGTAAGTACTAATAATTTTGATATGTTAAGGTTTCGAGATATTTAATTTTAAACTTCGTAAGGAGCCCCCGTGAGACCTCGGGCTAGCAGCGCTCACGGATTATAACGTCATTTACTAGCAGCTTTTGCGCGTTCCTAAACGATTCAGTAAGCTCTCATCATGGGGGTATCTTTTTAGCCGTAGTATAGGTAGCCAGCTGAAGTTTTCTAAGAAATTCAGAATACCTCTTACTATAAACTCTATCGTTCAAAATTGAAAATTAAATCCCCATCGCCGTACAAGAAACTTAAAACAACATTCAGAGACTAATTTTACAATGTTTTAAAATCTAAGGCTTCTTAACTGTATGTTAAATTAACCTTTTATAATATTTGATGTTACACAACCAAAAAAAAATGAAATAAACCTGCTCTATTTATTTTAAAAATTACTCCGATGTTATGATTGTGATGTACAGACGGATAGATAGACATGTTAAATCTAATGAATGAATTATATCTGCAATACACTTGAACCGAATTCCGATTTCAGTAAGAACCTACTTACGTACGCCATTCAGAATATTACTTACTTACAGTGTAAAATGTGAATAATTATATACTCGCTCGTTAAAATGGAAATCTAATTTTCTATAGCGTAAAAAAATGTCAATGTTATTTTCCTTGCGTTTTATACGTTTTATTCTTATGATCGCTGTAGAACGAACAGCATTTATCGATATTCGATAAAAATCACATTCGCATCCTTACGCTCGGAAATCCAAACAAACATTAACATTAATTTTAAAATAAAAGGAATGCTTCAAAATTTTATTTACCGGTGGTATGTTATGCCACTTTATTTTAAATTAACGTTTGCACTTCGAATTTTGCAGTCTTTTACGCTAAAAACAGTCATTTTAACATTTAAATGGGAGTTCATGCATTGACAGCGATCGGTCGGCGACTGTGACAGCGTTTGACGCGTCTTGAGCCGATATGTCCATTTTGACCATATCGAGGCGTCACGAACCACGCCCCCATAACATATCTCCCTTGTTTCTATGGTCTGAGGATCTAACGATACAAAAATGTAACGACAGTAAAACTATGTATAACTTGTTTAAAAATGGTACTTTTACAAGTAGTTGCGGAATAAGAATGAACACCATTCAGCTTTCATATGTGCTAGTTCGCTAAAAACTATGATTTAATTTGCATTATACTGAAATAAGTTCTATAAAGAACCCAGAAAACTCTGTTATACAGTTGTTGAATAATTGATAAAACATGGAACTTTGTGTGACTTGAAGACGAAATAAAAGCGGTTATTCAAAATCAAGCTTCTTAATAAAAATTATAAACGCCATTATTCAAAAGACAACTGCCAAGCACACTATATACATACATACATAACATCACGCCATTATTCCCAGAGTCCGGTAGGCCGAGCTACAGAAATACCAACAACTCTAAAAAGACTTGTTTATGATTCTGTAACCACAAGGACACTATTTTACAGCATAGAATGGTTTCATACGCAATATGCTGAGTAAAGTCTGTATTATCAGTATTAGATAACTACGTTTATTCAGCGGCTGATACTATTATACAGATAAATGCTGTCCTAGGCAACCTTATTCAGTTTAAAATCATCTGTAATGCCTGAAGCTTAATAACACCTGTGTTATATGTATGCGGTATAGAAGTAATTATTAAGCTTAAAGAAAAATTGACTACTTTAGTGGTGGTAGGACCCTGTGCAGGGTCCATCCGGATCGCTACCACCATCTTATCCATTAACCACCCACCAAGCAACAGTGTTCGCATTGTTGTGTTCCGGTGTGGGGATAAGACAACCGGTGAAATAACTAGCATAGAGGCATTCCATCTTAGTCCTCAGGGTTGGCAACGCATTTGAGGTCTTAGGATTAAAGTCTTAAGAATTCAAATGTCTATATGGGTCTCAGATTCCACTTACCATCAGGTGGCCTGAGTGCTCGTGTGCCTTCTTCTTAACATAAAAAAAAAACTTAATAAAACTTTTACTAAGCTTAAAGAGTTATAAAGGTCGAAAGCGAATATTATTCAGTATTTGGCTATTTCAATAGTCTTTACTCACACGTAATGGAGCTTATTAAACATTTGCGAAATGCAATTTACTCAAACTTTATTCAGCATTACTGCGGTACTTGCCCCATAGTGTCAAAACTACATAGATATACAAAACTTGCCTACTCTGTGAAATAATATTATTTAAAAATTGGGGACATTTCTCTCCATACGTGATAGCTCGACCGATTTTTAGGATTCCGTAGTCAAACTAGGAACCCTTATAGTTTCGCCATGTCCGTCCGTCCGTCCACAGCCTAGCTCAGAGACTCTTAGAACTAGAAAGCTGTAATTTGGCATGAATATACATATTAAATAGTCACGCCTACAAAGTGGTGAAATAAAATATTTAAAAATAAACAATTTTTAGCGTATTATTTATTTTAGCGGATATTTTTTTCTCTTCTGCCCCATAGTGTGGGAATAGTTGGAGAGGTCTTTTAAAAATATGGTTCTCTGCCTTTTCGCCGACAAATCTTTGACAAATGCATCGTTTCGCAACCTATTAATTTGCCAACCCGCTTTATTTTCTGTAACTACTAATATTTCAGGATTAAAACTAACCTAACGTAACCAATACGGTTCTACACGATAGTCCTGAAATAAATCCAGAGTTATTCACAGTTCCGGAAAAAATGCGGGTTGTCAAATGATTATGTTTGTGAATTGAAACATTTGTGAAACATTGGTTATGAAATGATAGGATCCCTAAAAATATTACGGGTTTGTGAAAACAACGTTTCGATTGAGGGATCAGTTTATGAAATATTAAGCGTAAAAGCGCAAATTTTTAGACCAGTGTCCCACCTACAGCTTAAACTACAAATACTAAAAATGTAAAAATATCTTCAATGAAGCGCACTTAAAAGGAAAACTATGACGAGTAGACATCATTGGTTACAGGCGATTAAAGTGTTTATACCTACTAAAACAATCTAAGACGGGACCAAATGACTTTATTAGAAAATTATATACCTATAGTTATTAGTACTTGTTGATTTTGTTTGTAGTACTTAACGGCTTCGAAACCCTACACTGAGCATGGTCCGACATGCTCTTGCCCGAATTTTTATACCTCAATTCATCAGACTGAGTGGCCATTAATCCTTCTGTCATCTATATCTACTAGTAATCGCTTCAGACGTATTTTTTTATGTCGGTCCACTGCTGTCGGTTTTGCAGTGATTTTGCCAATGTCATGTGAGGGTATTTATAATCAAAAAGAAAATAAATCAAATGCAAAAGCCGGTCGTTTTTCAATCGGCCATCTTCCATCCCCGAAGGTTACCGGAATCCGCCTTCGATATGTTGACAAAAACCCGTCAGCGCCCTTGCAGTGTCGTGTCATTAAGCTCTTTGATCCAATACCATTTACCCCTTTTTATACTCGTCGATTAAAATCTGTGTATTAAAATTTCATAGAGAATACTATAACGTCACTCTTTTCATCGTTGAATAGTCCATGTTACTACCGAAACATCCGAAATAACTATTTCGATACGCTCTAGACAACCGAAAAAAAAATGAAAATAGAACTTCGTAATTAAATAATATGTGCCCTCGTTTAAGGAGACTCGATGCGGTACAAAATTGCCAATGTATGACGTTTTGGAATGTAGCAGCATCGCGTCATCTGTCTAAAATCTACTTAAACTTGCTGCTGTATCCAGGGCATAAAAAAAACTACGCTTTGTGATTGGCTAGTATTTTTAGCTTGGCACAGTACTGCAACATTACGGACGCCGGTGGTGTGATAACTTTTCTTTTCAAAGCTAAGAAGTTTACGTTTTATCTGTGGAAATAAAAATCAGTTAAGCCTAAAAAGTTAAAATATAAACTAAGAAAATGAGTAGTGACAGTGACGAAATATCTTTAACTCCTCAAGAAATTACTATTTCAATTATCTTGTGTAAAAGAAGTCGGATATTAGAACTAGACAATATAGTACTTACGATATTTAGTTATCTTATATAGGTACTCGTATTAATGATTTAAATTAATAATTTTAATGAACTCTTACAAAAAGTATGGTTCACTATAGTGTCATAATCAAACTTTTTAATCTCGTACCTTACTTAGGCATTGTGAAAAATACTATTTCATCAAAGCATACCCACATATTAATCATAGGGCTGTGAAAAATGAGTGCCCCTAAAAGTACTGTTCCTTATACGCGTTTGTAGGTAGGCTCACGTGCTTCTAGACTGGTTTTTAATTTGTCGAATGATTCGTAATCGTTTCCTAGATAATTAACTTATTGTTTTCGGATGAAAAGCCATTTTTTTTTATGTTACAGGCCTAGGCCTTTGACGTGTCATGGTATTGTTTTTAGCTCGGCCGCCATTACTGTCAAGTTAATAAGAGCTATCGAAACATTGACAATGCAGAAACACGTCAAAAGCAATAAGATTTTACCGTGTAGAACCTCAGTCCTGAAGTCAGTACCCTGCGTAGCACTGCCAGGTTTAAGGGCGGGGTCCCAAACGTAAAACTTGCTTACTCTCTAACTCACTTTAAACAAATAAAATAACACTTTTACTAAGTAGTTAGGTATACTTTTACTCAGTTTTTTCAGACAGCCTATTCAATAACATTCTAGGTATACTCTTATATCCTGCATCGGGGACAAGTAACTAACTTGGTCATTATACTTATTCTTTGTTCTACTAACTAACGATGCACGGTTAAACAATACCTAAGTAGTTTAATAACCCGCGGTGCGAATCTTATACTATTAAACGAGCAATATTTGTATACATACAAGGTCGAAACAAATGCGAATCGGACTCAGGACAAAGGGTTCCGTACCATTATCTATAAGATTGAGCATAAAACGGCAAAAAAAACACGTTTGTTGTCTTAGTAATAGCCAGGGTCCCGTTTTTACCCTTTGGGTACGGAACCCTAAAAACTAACGCCACATAGACGGCAAACATTAAATATTGGAAATAGCAAATCCTACGCAAAGTTTTTTTTTTTAAAACAAAGAATACTGCATTGTTGGATTTGTTGAAAATTCGTCTTCTGTAACCGGGAATCGGACTGGTCAAATATGACAAAACAATGAAGTGTTGTAGAAATAAATGATCCTTATATCAATGACCCTATGGATCTGTATCATAAAACACGCCTTTACTGTTTTGTCATTTTTGACCACTTCAATTCCCGGTTAGGGAAGACAAATTTTCAAAAAATCCAAGAAAAACGGAAAATGGCTCCAACGATGTTGATGAAAATTTCGGAATATAATTTTTTTTTCGGACGAAAATCGATCTCTCAAGTCGTTATGAAAATTCGAGAACCGCCGAAAAATCGGGTTCTAAGGTATTTGACATAATTTAGACGACACTATTAAATTATGATTTAATTATGTCATCTACATTCACCAGAGTAGAGCTCTGTCGCCCAGGTACCTACTCAATATTAATGCATGAAATGATAGCGATTCTGAGTTTTACGCATTAATTGTGTTTGCATAATAGCCGGTAATTTCACTCGCCCCTGCTTATATCCGAGTTAGTCCCATTCGGGATGATAAAATACTGCACAATACAAAAGATTTGATTAGAATAGAATAATAAAGAAAGGAAACGCTCACAGAAAAATAGCAATAGAAAAAAAATAAGTAAACAGAACGATGACATTATGCTTAATTGAATCATCCCTCTTAGTAGTGAACGCGCGGCACTGATTTTAATAGGGTCCCTGGCTTAAATAACTAAGCAACCACTTTTATTTCCCCAGCGAGGAGGCCAGTCAAGACTAGAATTTAAATTTGTATTAAAAAAACAACTTTTCGCGCATATTTTGTGGAAATGGTTTCTTAATACAAATTCTCGCGAAACTTCGTCTCGGCTGGCCGCGTAGGTGAAAAACCACCTCTTTACCTTTACAGAGGAACAACGAGACGCGGACTATTCTGTGTGCAGTTCTCCGCGTACAGTTACAAATTGTTATAGTCGCACGAGTATTTTCTCCTTAACCCAACGGTTTCCATGCCGACAAGGGTGTTAATAATGGTTCTCGTGTTGCGCCCGACGGGCACGGATGTGTTTCGACAAGTTCTTTTTACGACAGTTCCAAAATATGAATGTTAACGCTGAGTTAAAGAAGTCATTAAAACGGGAAAAGATTTCATAATTTAATATGGAGATAACTTGAGTCCCGGGGAAGGACATAGAATTCATTTATCCCGGAAAATAGTACAGTTCTCGAAGGAACAGTATTAAAGGACAGCAGCTAGTAACTACTAAAAAAATGATTATTAGATGATGATGTAATGAGAAATTATTTTTACTTAAAACTCAACACAGTAATTGTATTACTGTCTTTTACAACTTTTAGTTAAAAAGAAACAATTTCAAATGTGACGGGTCATTGAATAAATACTTTGTTCTTAGGTGACATAAAGCGATCTTAAAATCGTTCTAAACAAGTGAGCTGTAAACTAACTTTATCATTTAGTATTGTTACAATCCATTCCTCTATGCGCATTGACAGCGAAGAAAATGAATATTTGAAATGTGCAAAAAAAAACAATGATAATAATATAAAATGGTAGTTTATGTAACTCATCAACGAGGGGTGTTGTTTTAGGCCTAAATAGTAATTAGGTATGTGCAGTTGTATATATTATATTATCTACACACATTATAATATTACACAAATAAGTAAGTATTCTAAGACGGTTTCAGGCTCCGAAGGCAAATTACCTGCATTGTTACCATTGCTAACTGTAACATTATATAGGTGCTAAGCTAAGTTAGAATACATTTTATAAATTTCAATTTCAATACTTACTAGAATTGGGGCCTATTAAATAGTTTTGAAAGATGATCAAAATTTGAAACTCATAACTTTATCATATTTGATAATATTATAAGAACATTGCGTTACAGCCGCCAGCCAGCACCCCTACCTAGACGACCGCTCCAACGTATATGTATATTAAAACTTAATTTTGTAATGCTGGTCATTGTTAAAGGGTTCTGAAGGAATTATGGAGGATTATGATACGTGTGTAGACACGGGAATATAAAATACATTTGAAATACACATCAGTATAAATAATATGATATTGCAACGCAAACATGTACTTAATCCGAGTTTTCAATAGCTGCTAAAAAGAGTGAGTCAGCTAGGGTATATTCCCTTTCAAAACGCTCGAGAATTAATTGTGTAGCGTAATCGTTCACGACTCCAAAAATATACAAAAGACAAAACGTGTCCCTTCCTTATAGGGTAGCGTAGGGAATGATAAAAGAACAACGATACGATAAAGCCATCGTTGAGCCCAGTTAATCCTTACTTATCCCTATTATAATCCAGTCAGTGGGTATTTTTAACAGACTTAAAAAAGGAAGACGTTGTTAATGCGGTTGTATGTTTTATTAAGATGTTTCACTGGAATATAGTTATATGAGTTATATCATGCCAGGAAGCAGGGGATGAAAATATTTTTACAATTTTCTTTTCAATTTTACATTTTCCAACGGTGCGAGGAAACAACTAACCACCTACTTAACGTAGACCCACCGAGTTTGGATTCGTTAATTGGGTAATGATAAGCAAATGATGGATATTTAATAAAAAGTACAGTCAGAACCCAAAGCATGCGCTTTTTTTTGCCAGAAACTACGATTAGGATAAATGACGAGGACAATTAACACAACCATTTTTTTAAATAACTAAACGTGAAAATCGCCTTAATCGCCTAATAAAAATGTCTTGCACTGATGATATTTATGTTACACTAGCTAACCCAAAACTCGTTGGTCTGTCTTGACTACGAAGTTTTTCCACACAGTTGCATTAGCAACTGTGTGGAAAAACTGGTTACAAAAATTTGACGTGTACTTAATAGCCTCAAAAATGGAAACATAAGAAGATCGTCGTGAAATTGCATTATTGTTACACAACATCGGCGAAAAAGATACAACAGATGTTTTATTCACTGGGTTTTACTGTGTTCATTCATTAGTTTTTTTGTTCATTTACTGGGTTTCACTATGTTTATTCATTAGATTTTTTGTTCATTTACTGGGTTTTTGGGTACTTTTTTATAAATTCTTCTATAACTCAATTACTACAAACGTAATAAAATATCGCAGAAATTACTTTCTTGGTTATTAAATGACGATTGATTAAATTACTTGAAATCATTACAGTTATAGATAAATACAGAGTAATGATTTTTCAAAGTTGAAAAAATGCTTAAGTGTTCATTCACTGGTGGGTCTACCCTTTTTTTTTAACGGAGAGGAAATGTCATTACGCATCGTCCCCCCCAGCCAGGGGCAGCCAAATGGGGGGGGTATGACGGACTCTCGACCACCTCAGTCTAAGGTGGGTCTACCCTACCATAACAGGTGACTATTGAACAGAGTGGTTAGAAAGAATATGTATAAATGATAAAGAATTGTTTGTCAAACCCGACTCTGGGACTCAAGCAAATTGCATGTCTCTAAATACATATAAAGATTTGAAATTAGACCCTCAATGTATTATTAAATGCAATGCTAAATTGACAACTGTTGATAACAAGAAAATTCATTTATATGGTATATGTACTATTAAATGCTATCTGGCCAGTGGTAAAATGGATAATGTCAAGTTTTATATGTATAATAAAATGAAATAATGTGCCTATTTTGTGATTACAATCTTGTACAAACTTGAAACTTATCACAAGAAACAATTCTATTTGCACACTGGAGACCGATTACATTAACAAGTTATTGTGTAAATTAAATATTACTTTCAAAGGAATCGGTTGTTTTCCTAAACCATACTCAATTAAATTATCTACAGGCTAGTGCGCAAAGAATTATAGATTTATCCTCTAACTGTATTAAAATAAAACATTTAAAATCTATTTTATCTAGACATGGACTTCCAATAGAAATTGTTTCTGATAATTGGCCACAATATAATTAGTAGTGAAGAGTTCGAGAAGTTTTCGCTTGAATATGGTTTTAAACACCATACATCCTCTCCAAATTACCCCAAAGCTAACGGTCTTGCGGAGTCCAGTGTTAATATTATTAAGAATATTTCAAGAAAATGAACTTCTTTAATAGAAACCTAAATAATAGATGCCCTGTGTCTTGAAATTGTACAAATGGAACGAATTCGAAGACAGTAAAAGGTAGATAGAATAGGACAGAACAATATTATAACAAAACTGCTAAAAACTTGGATGATCTTGATCCTTGCCAGAAAGTTATGTTTAAAAAGAATGTATATGATAAAACATGGACACCAGGGAAAATAGTTTGTAAGACAGGATATCCACGTTCTTATGAAATTAGTAAACCCCGGAGTTTTCAGTGCGGGAATAACTTGAAAAAGAGTAGAGATAAACAGATAGGTTATTCTGATAAAATACCATATTGTGCCTAATTAATAAATACCTTCCTGCGAATTGTAAACAAACTCTACAATTTTATTTTAACTTAAGTAATAAGTACTTTAGCATTTCTACCAAGCCTTACGAGACAATAATAAAAATATGTTAATTAATTACCTACCGTCAATTAGTAGTTGACACGATTTTCAGAATAAACAATTCAAATATTTTCTATATTTGGAACAGTTAAGCTTCGGCGTGTAGCTGTAAATATCCATTTTAATAAACTGAACGATCTTTCTACGTCGGCAGTCGTAATAGGTGCAAATTTTAATTTTTTGAAGAAGTCAATTGTATCACGATGTTTTTGCGATTCCAGTTCTATTTATTTGCTTTGTAACAATTCATTCATAGTTTTTAGTATGCTATAGCCAGAATTCTTATTTAAGACCAACTTTAGTTTATTAGAAATACTTTTCCCTTTTACGCTCAAGTTTAATTTGGAGATGTTTTGATAGGTTGTACGAACGATTTTTAGACTGTCGTTCATGTGCCGACTTGCACCCTGTAATTTTTTAATGGCATAAAAAAAAACAATGAATAAATACGCTTTCCATTTCTAATTTTACTGTGGACATGAACGTATGTTTTTTCTTTAATAAGTATCTTTAAATTGAATAAATTACTCATGTAGGTAAAGTACATTCTGTTTTTAAGTCAATACCTATTCTTTGGCTAATGTCATACATTCCGGCACCGAAAACCCCGAGGTATGGAAATAAGCAATGACGAAGGAATATTTTCCGTAGAAATAGACGACATATAAGTCCAACGAATTTCGATTATGATAGCTTGGATTGGAATAACAGTAATTTAAACTAAGTAATTAATGATTTTAATGTAAATGTCATGGTTTAAGCTTACTTACGGACGGTTATTTTGACACTTGACGTAAATGTGACCTTTGAATATTGTATTTTCATTTGGATTTAAGAAAAACAGTTAAATATATAAATTAAAGATGTCTATTTCTTCGGACAGTAGATAATATGTTACTAGATTCAGCAGATTCAAGTGCCAGTGAAAATTCTGACCGCCGGCGAGGAAGAGTTTTCAAGCCGAGACCAGAACACTGCAGCATATTAAACGACACAGAGTTCAAATGCCGCTTTGGGCTCTCAAAGGAGTTTAACGCCTGCAACTGCGAGGAACTACGCAGCTTTTGCTTACTCTTCGATTTTATGCAATAGGGGTGGTTTTGCTTGTCGCTGGTGATTTTGTAGGAGTATTAAAGGCTGCTGCTTGTGCTACTGTGTGGAGAGTCTCAAAAGTTTTGGCTGCTCTGAAAGGGCAATTTATCAAAATGAGTTGTTCGAACGCCACACAACGTTGTTGATCCACAAATGACGAACTGCCACTGGACAATGAGGATGCAAATCCTAATTTGGATCAAAGTTCAGATGATGACTCAAATTCAAACAATTCGTTCCCTGACTCGCCAGCTGACTTTTACAGGAGAGATTTGATCGAAAATTATTTTAGAAACCTCTCTTAAGCTTTAATACATTACATTAAATCATACCTGTTTCTTCCACATACATGCATCGAGTCATGCATGCACGTCAGTTTCCGGAACTTAGGATTCGGCCCAGTATTTCTCCGATTTGATTCAAAAAAGTATGTCTAGGGCCCCTTCCAGCCCTTCCACTCACTTTCGCACTGTATATTTCTTTTGTCAATCGTTTTTCATCCATCCTTTCCAAATGACCGAACCATCGAGGCATGCCCTTTTCAATCTTAGTCACTAGGTACATCTTCTTTCAGTCCACACTTCTCTATGATCTTTTCGTTCCTTACTTTATTAAATAGTTTTACACCACACATACAAAGAGCGTATAAGCTTTATTAATAAAAATATAATGCATTTTATTAAGTAACGCTTTAGTTGTTCCGGTTTTGCCTGTTTCCTGGTCTTCATCAGATCCGTGCCAGGTGCAGTCCTGAATAAAGTCATTGATTAGGGCTTCCCAATGCTTTTGGTGATGATGCCACCACGGGTCATGGCGAACAGGTGATTGAGCCTGTTGCATAAAACACTGATAGCCACAGACAATATTTTATCCACAAAAGGGTAATAATTTTAAGTATCAAGTCTCGTTTGCGGCAATGTTTACCATAGTAAATTTGACCTGAGCTTTATAAGACCGGCCCTAAGAGATATTTTATACCTAAAATATTTTTTAAAGGTTGTGTTCCCCGTGTAAGAATATACTTTATTACATTCCGTATCGGTGTCTAACGGTCCAACTATGTAGAGATATATTTTCTCGAACGCTGATGAAGCAGTTGTTGTAATAACTATTGGTTGTTTTACTTTTTTTGAGTATTTAATAACCTGACACTTACTCGTACCTACCATATTTTTTTACAAAGTTTTTAACATCGTTTTCTAGTCCTAGCTAGTCATACTTTGATTTTATAATATTTACCATCCCACGTACACCGCTTCTCGCCGGTAGCGATAAAAAAGTTTCACTATCGCTACTCCTATGAATTTGTACCGTGTTGCTTTCATTCTCATAACAATGTGAATTTAATACATTGTAAGTTTATTACTTACTGCATTGTAAGCTTGCAAGAAATCTAGTCCGATGATAGCATCCGCATCAGACGGCATGTCATGTAGAAAAAGAAACTTATGAATAAATGATATCGTGTTATGTATTATTTATTATTATTATTATTTAATTATAAAATTAATCAACATTAAACCCTGCAAAACTGCCTCTGTCTATCGAGAATGTTACACTTTGTCCTTCTATTTTCGCCTCGTCCCTGAAGAGCATGAGGCCCCAAGTAGTGTAGTCAATTAATTAGGAACGACCTGTGGTTGCAGGATCATTTGAAATATTAATGCAATGACGGGATTAAGCTTTCTAAAGCATATAAGTGCAGACAAATTTTACGAAAATATTTTATCACGCTACCGTACTATACTTACTTACATTTTCATGGCACAGCCACGAGGCCACTTTATTTTATTTTAAGCACATTTTCATTATACAACACGATTTTTTTTTCTTTATTTATATGGTAATTTGCAGTCCGATAATTTGTTCATTGGCATTTCACATTGGTATTGGCAAAATAATTGCTATTCAATTAATTGTTATTGTAATTAATTATATATAATTAATCATATAGTAACAATCTAAAGATTTTGTAACCCTTGTGGCGGTAATGGTTATAACAGTTTTTGTTCGTTGGTTCGACCAAAATGCAGATTCTGCTCCAATACTACCAACATCAGAAGTCATATTAAGCAACTTTGTTTTTATGACGTCTGCACTAACGATTAAACTGGAATGTTCAATTGCCACTATCATTGGCGCGATTTTTTCTGGAAGCCCGGCTAAAAGCAATGAAACGATCCATTCTTATTTTATTTGAAAACGAGGACCCTTTAATCGTTGCGCCGGTTCCATCATCTGAGACACGTAGCTTGTCATGGACTCTGTATTTTCAAGGCGAATAGATATCAATGTTCGATGCAAACTTATTTTTTAATACAGTTGCTCAAAAAGTGGTACTTTTTGTAGCTGTATATCATGCGGAAAGTTGGATATTTCGCACTGGTGTGTTTTACTTTTCCATTTTTTTTTAAATATAATTTTGTCTCAACTTCCAAGCCGTGCATCCAACCAAGTCTGCATGTTCAACCACGTTTTGATTACGTCATTTAGCATTGAAACTATACATGAAGGTAAAATAATTTAAAATATTAAAATTACATAAATACATAACCACAATCTACCTTTAAGGCGCCTACTGCTGGTTAATATAGTATTTATGCTATTAAATTTAGTAATTAAATTTTAATTACGGTATTTTCTTTGATTTAGCTGAATATGGTTACAATCGTTGCCATGTTGTAAAGTCTGTGTCAATTAAAAGTAAAATTGACTCTTGTAATAGTTTTATTAACTGTTTTATTTTGTTTTATTGATATTTTTTCGCAAATGTATTCAAAAGACGTCGTTTGATACACGTGCGGAACTGTCATTTTAACTCATCCCGAGTCTCGTCCCTCGTTGGCAGCTTGGGCCAAGACACCTCGAGACTCGTGTAAAATGTCAAACTTTCCGCATTTGCATCAAAATTACTATTTCTTGTAAGTCCCGTATCGTCCAATAACTGTTTTAATTTATTTTACAACGTAGAAATTGAGTCCCATCTTGATGTGCATATTATAACGTAAGATCTATAGACATCACGAGCTTGAATATAGCCTTTTTCTGTTCAGCATTTGTCGTAATGGCGTCGAAATCGATACCTTCTAGCAACAAAAAGTTTTCGACTGCAAACGCCCAATAATCATAGTTTCTACGCACTTTTAATTTCGCAACGTTCACTATGTAACTTGCTGTCGACATTCTTGATATTGATTAAAAAACTTTAAAGCCACTTGGAAAACGTTAACTGGGCCTATAACCTAATAAAACACAATAGTAGTTGCAACAAGTCTGGCTTTTAATTTACTGTTACAGCTGGAACACCATAGACATAAGTTATCATCTTTGAACAGAACTAACTTCCTACGCCAACCTTTTTTAAATCTTAGGTCTAGCAGCCAAAATATCAACCAAAAAAGGAAACTCTTCCCAGATACCAACATTTCATCTGAAAATAACTAATAGTTACCTTAGTTGATAGTCAATATTTTAATCAGGTACGTTTGGTTTTCAATTTCGCATACCGCACCTAATCATGATAGAATTATATTTTACCTCTAAGATTTTTTCGTTTTTATTTTGTAATTTTTATTGTATCCTCAATTACTCAATACTTTATGCAATTAATTTCCCACAATATTAGGAACCGTTCTCCTCTCCATTATAAGATTAAACACTTACCGAAAGAGGCGAGCAGCGAGACCAGGATGGGAGCAACGATGATCCAAAATGTGTCGCTTTGATCCATCCAGCATCTGTGGGGAACCACACTTGATTTCATCATATCATAACAATCACTAGAGATAAATTAAGATGCTAACGGACTTAAACTTAGTCAACATGTGGAAAATATTTGTCAAACATTATCTCAATGTAAAACATAATACGACTATACAAGGGCTGAAGCCTTTGAAAATGGTATAAAGTGAAGAAAAAAAATAGTAGACCAAGGAAGAGAATATAATAAATCAAATCGAACAAATTTGCTTTCACCGGTAAGGCGGCATATTGAATATATTTCCAATTGTAATCGTCAGATAGCATTGTTAAAACGAAGACATGCAGAATATCATTTCATTATCCGAAGTAAACATGTGTGTTTCGTAATATCTTTAAAGCAATATTTCACTAGAATGTTATTGTTTTGTTACATGTTACAGTAGTGACGTTACAATTTCGTATTGATAAATCAGTTGCGAAGTTTAATGTTATTATTTAATAATGCAATAGATTATAATATTCAAAATATGGTTTATTTTAGATTCCTTGGCGACGATAATATGAAGCAAACTTGGATAAAAACTATTTCACGACCAAATTGGTCTTGGTCGAAATATAGTCGGATTTGCTCCAAACATTTCGAAGATGACTGTTATGGTGGCACTCCACTCGGGGTTGCGTGTTCGCGTTGCGCCGCCGCCGCGGTTGCCCCTCTTCATTTGCAGTAGGAAGGAAAAAGATGCAACACGATTACTAAGCTAATGTCCCCACTCAAAAGCTTTCGTGAGATTTAGTCATGGTTTATAATAAAACTGAAAAAACACTCACTAACCAATTCAGCGTACCTACAGTACCGGCAAATAAAATATCATATTTGTACTTACATCTCTTACGATTATCTACAAATGTGACTCACCAAAATTGACAACCAATCAAGAACAAGTTGACCAATTGTATTGCTATTATTCAATTCGTTAGCTGAAACGGTATATAAAAATGTTTGTACATATCGTAGTTTAAAAAGTTTACATTTTTAAAACCCAAGGCTGATGTGTTCATGCAAATCTCTTAGATTTCGTATGAACTCGTCGGTTATGGTGTTTTAAATTTGTTATATACAATTTGAACCTTATTTAATCAGATAACACATTTTTTTATCAAGCCTCATATAATGGCACCTAAAGCCCGCCATTAGAAATCCGTCCATTAGAAATCATAACATTATGAAATATTTACTTCTGGAATTATTGAATACCTACCTCTTCATATTTTTAAATAATTTACTTCCCACGTAAATGTTTAAAAGTGAATGCTTACAGATAAATAAAACTTTTAACAAAATATTTACTTAACTATGAAAAGGTTTGACAGTGGCCTAGTAAATAAATCTGTGCCTCCTGTGACAAGTGATACAACTCGAGTTGTAGCAATTTTCGTGTTTTTTCATGAATCAACTTAAAAAAAAAATACGCATCTTTTGCTCCAACTCCCGTATTCGTAGGCCTTCTGGTTCCCGAGATACTTTTGTGTAAAATGATACAACTGACCCTTTTTTTTCAATTTTCAGTGTTTAATGCTATTTCTCTAGTTAAAGCACTCCAAAAAATCAAAAGTTATTTTTCTTTATCGTGCCTATTGATATATCTAAAAATGTATTATTAATCACAGTTTTTACACCTTTAAAAATTTCGTGTCTTTTGATATAACTTGAGTTGTATCATTTATAACCAGTTTTGCGTATTTCGAAAGTTATATTATTATTATCCTTATATTATTTGCGTTCGCCTTAAGACAGAATTACTTATTCAATTCTCTACAACTTATGTATAAAGATTAAACCGCTAGCTCCATAAATAATAGAAAAAAAAACTTTTAATAAAATAGTTGTATCAGTTGTCACCAGAGCTCCTTGATTACCCCTTTTTGTGTTAAATAATACAATTCAAGTTGTATCATCTTACACGATTTAATGGAGCTCAATCTGAAATGTAAAATGATACATAAAGCATGATTCTTCGAATATCTCAAAATCTATAACTAGTATGATTATTTTTGTCAAACCAGTTAATAAAGTGATATTCTATGATAAGAAAATCGGTAGCAATGTTTAAAAAAATATACTCATTTAAGAGCAGTATTTTTTTCAAACTTGTTTTCGCTCTCCTGTAAAATCGTGTTTTTCGAGTTGTATCACTTGTCACAGGAGGCACAGAAATATACGTGAGGATCGCACCAGCGGGAAATGTGTCAGTTAATTCAATTCTCCTGAGTAACAATATGTGTTGCGTAACGTAAAGTTTCATGAAATTCTCTTTACATTTGAAATTCACCAGATTTTACAGCATTAAACTTTTAAAGGCATTTCGGATATATTTTGCAGGATATAATAAATGACAAGGGATAATCTTACAATAATTGACCTTGACTCAAACAAAGCTCTAGGCTTGGCTATGGGTACTAAATACCTTAAAATTTACATGAATTTGTAACGAGGTTGTTACAAACCTCCTTTTTTTACGTTCCTGGCCACTTTTTCTTTACCATCTAAATCTTTCCAAATTCAAAATTATTGATTATTTTTGTAATTTCCGATCCATTAGTCAGTTGGCAAATAATTTCGATAGGCACCAGACACGAGATCTCGTGTCGGTGCCCTCCTGCTTATTTTTCTGTATTTTTAAAAATTTTAATCATATTAAACATCTTCATTTCTTAAAAAGTGTCTAATTTAATATCTTCAATATCGAGACGGGACAGGATACTCTTTCTACACCGCCAGAAATGGCTCTCCGGTAACAATCGATCAATCGAACCAGCGTATACCATATCTACCAACTACCACCTCCAACCAACCATCAACAACAACAATACCAGCAAGCAGCAACAGCAACAACAGAAACAGTAATACCAGCAACAACAACAACAACAATACCAGCAGCAGCAACAACAGAAACACCGTTACCAGCAGCAACAACTACCAGCGACAGCAGCGAATAGCAGCACCAACGGCAGTAACTCTAGCAACGACCTCAGCGAACAGCAAAAACAGCTTACAACATCAAGATCAGACTATTAGTTACTAATTCAGTGATAATTTTGTGTTGTTGTAATAATTATTTATTATACCCTACCTTAGCATTCAACAAGAACGAAATTCCTCATAATTCATTAATTCATTAATTCCCTACTTTTCATAGTGTGTATGTTGTGTGGGTAAAGGTAAGTGTGTGTTGCTTGTGTTTTTTTTTTCGTTTTCAGGACTATAATATTTATACATACAACACACTTAATTCAATCACAACTCTATACAAAACTCAAACAGTACACTATTCAAAAAGAAATCACCCCATATTCAGACAAATATTCAATCCCGGTTCCATTGGAACTAGCATAACTGGAAACATTCACTCGTGATAATCTCTTATCGAGACACTTGTGCTTTGTGACTGGTAACACTTACGGCAGTACCGTAGGAGCATATCCTCGGTGTATCCAACATACCAACTTTTGTCTTGAAGGTGACTTACTAGGGCATTTAATGCCGCCTATCTAGAGGTCACTGGATTTTCAAGATTGGCTACTCACTGACATACATTACTCAAACTATAAATAAATAATATAAACACTTTATTAATATATTTATTTTGAAATAAGATAAACTTTAAAAATATGAACCCCCTACTACTAAACAAACCAGAGCTTATTTATGAACTGAAATTACGCGGCACTCAAGTCACGACTTCGTCTACTGCCGACGAACTACGCCGACAGTTATCTTCATTCCTTGAATCCAGCCCCACAGAATCAATTTCTCAAAGCCCTTATTCTTCAGAGCAAGATATCGATGAGATTGAACGCAGTCTTTCTTTAATTTCTTCTCGAATTGCCACATTACATTTAAGTAATTCTCATCGTGAAAAAATAGCAACATACTTGATCCATTTGCAACATCGCATAGATCGAGTCGATATTACAACAGAATGCACTAAAAATACATTAGATGCATTTAAAAACATATCTGAAATTTTTATTCAATGTCGAAAAGATTATGACAATAAAACGTCAAATCTATCATCTTCTTACCAGTCAGCAGTCTCTGTCCAACCATTAACAGATTTAGACCTCCTTTCTCAAAAATTGACCAATTTGGTAGAAACAAGACCAAAAGACATCAAACGATTTATTTATACAGGCCAAACTTGTCCAAGAGATTTTATACAAATTTACATTACACATTTATTATTATTTTATTTTATACTTTTCTCTTTCTCTCTAATTAGGTATAATTTATAATTTAAAGTCTTAATGTAAGTATCATTATCTCTTCACGCTCATTCACTAAAGCATTATTTTCATTTCTTGAATTTGTTCTATTATTAGAGCAAAATCACGTTAACTTTTTATTCTAGAGCGGCTGACTACTCTCTAAATAAGCCTCAGGTCATGAACTATTAATAATATAGATATTTTTCTAAGAGCCTTACCACTCTTAGTTCTTCTTCATAGTTCTTAACTATGTACTTTGCTTCGTATCTACTCCCTCATCTAATTACACGTTAACTTTTTATTCTAGAGCGGCTGACTACTCTCTAAATAAGCCTCAGGTCATGCATTTTTTTCCAACCCAGAAGTGGTTAATTACTCATATTGTACGTACGTCAACATGTACGTCAGGTTTCTCTGAGTGAGAAAACTTTTTTTTATTATATAATACTTGTATATAGGTACTTTATCATCTTAGACTACATCAGCGGTTGGTGACTGATCTTAAAAAAGCCTACACTATTACGGGACCTTCTATGGAGTATATCTCTGCAAAATAAGAGAATACTCTACTTGAATGATGTTATGAGCTGCGATATATGCGACCATAACTATGAATGAAGGATGAATGAAAGGAATAGAATGAAAGTAATAGATTGCTTCCCACTGTACATACCCACTATATATTTCATTCTCACCTCACTCACCGCATCTTTCATCTCAACCACCACCATTTAATTTAAGATCATTTTTTATTTTTTTTTATTTTTATAAGTTAAGAATGTAAAAGAAAAATCCTTCACTCCAAGCTCAGGATTTTTCTTTCCAAGCCAGCCCGGGTATTGTAACGAGGTTGTTACAAACCTCCTTTTTTTACGTTCCTGGCCACTTTTTCTTTACCATCTAAATCTTTCCAAATTCAAAATTATTGATTATTTTTGTAATTTCCGATCCATTAGTCAGTTGGCAAATAATTTCGATAGGCACCAGACACGAGATCTCGTGTCGGTGCCCTCCTGCTTATTTTTCTGTATTTTTTAAATTTTTAATCATATTAAACATCTTCATTTCTTAAAAAGTGTCTAATTTAATATCTTCAATATCGAGACGGGACAGGATACTTCTACTATACCGCTAGAAATTGATCTATGTTCGTCAAAATAGGTACAATAATTAAAACAAATTTAGTAGTATCAGTCATAACATAAAAATAAGTAAATTGGTCAAATATCAGAAATCTAGAAACTACACTAATACTAAGTTAAGTAATACAAATATCATGTCAATTTAGATAACCCTAGAACTACAGTTTAATGTCAACAATTTCTTTAACTGAATAAGTAAAATGCATTCTCCCATAAAAGGTTCTTTAGTCGATGGTTAAATGTTTCATCATTTGATTCACATTTTAAACCAGTGGATAAATATTTATATAGAAAAAAATAATAGTTATACTAGAGGCCACCCGAGACTTAGTACGCGTGGAATAAGTTTCCCGCTACCTACATAGTTTAAACCCTTAGGGGATGAATTTCTAAAAAATCCTTTTAAGTGCACCCCTAGGATATCCATAGGATATTCACTCCCTTTTTTGCTGATCCCTAGGTCGTCGAGCGGCTTCGGATGTGCGTTGACAGATCAGTCAGCCAGTTAGTTCCCGATTTGTATGCTACAGGTATGTATATTACTGATATCTATTTAACACAACATTATTTAGAAATGTATAATTATTTTAAATGGGACCCGAAGGAAAAAGGAAAAGTCTACCTGGATCAAAAAAAAAATGAGCGTCGTGGTTGTGCGTTACCTACTCATAATTATGTCGAGTTAATGACAAAAATAACCAAACCATTTGTAACCATAACGAACACGGTTCCGATCAAACAATTAGTAGCAAGGTGCTAGTCATTTATTTTGTTTTGGAAATTATGTGTCGCATAGTTATAAATAAATTAATTAAATATTAGATTGTCAGTCTAAAGTATAATAATGTTGTTGTTTACAAAAGTAAAACGAATGATAAAATAAAAAAACGTACAGACAAAAAAAATGGGTAATGCATGTCGGCCCATGCCAGTGTAAGGGTGTTGAAGCTGTTACTACGAACACAAAAAACTACTTCGAAAAACAACAAGTAGGTACGTATCAACTAATTTCTATTTAAACTTGTAGTGCATTCTAGATGACTTTGGTTTAAATATGGGAGATCTAGTAACTTTTGAGAAGAAGGAAAAGATATAAAGAATAGGTGTTGTGCTGACAGAGTCGTTTATTGAAGTGAAATATATTTTAATGTTCTAAACTCATGCATGACAGGATACTGAGATAACAGCAGTTACCAGTTACCTCCCCTACACGTCATGTTTGAGGATTAAAAAAAAGTAAAGAGCATTTAACGCTTATCTAAATTTAGAGAAAGTGTAACTATAGCCATTTATTTTATGGCAAATAGGGGGCTATGATAAGGGGTCCCAATATTTCTAAATGCACGATCATCAATAACAGTGGTCTAGAGTTCTGAACTTGAACATAATATTGAGCTTCTTTACCTTTCAGTCGCGCCAGGAGTATAAAATCGCACGACCGCGTACGCCGCGACGATCACCAGCGACAACCCCCAGCCCAGCGCCATGAACCACCTCATCGCTACCTCGTCCTTCACAAACACCTGCAACCAAGCCTGACTTGAACACGGTTGAGTGTATGCGATGTAGGGCTGGGATTCTGCACTGTAATAACGATATCGTATTTGACGTGTTTCCGTATTGTCAAAGTGTTGATAACTCTTATGTCATTTACATATTTATAATGGCAACTGTGACATAAACGATTCTCAAACGTGTCAAACACGATATCGTTTTAACGCACCTGAATAGAGGCCCAGGTCCATGACGGCTCGCCAAAAAAAAAAATGTCTGTTACGTAATTACTATCAAACATATTTTCAAGCTATTTCTTCACATGGTTAAATTTTGCCGCATATGAGACCACAATGCGTAGCCCATACTGGGCCTCTATTCAACTGCGTTATAACGATATCGTTTTTTACCTGTTTCCGTATTGTCAACGATTTGATAACTCTTATGTCATTTACAATAATGGCGATTGTGGCATAAACGATTCTTAAACGTGTCAAACACGATATCGTTTTAACGCACCTGAATAGAGGCCCTGGGCACTTAACGTAGCCGCTGCAAAAGCCACCATCGGGCATTTGTGGCGGCGGCGTTTTGTGGCCTGTGTCGTCAACGGCGATATCTATAAGGTGATATTGCCACTTTAACCAATTTCTTTAAAGTACTTCAATGGTGCGACTTCCTTGTCTGTTCGTCTATCTGTCTGTATGGCACAGCGTCTTTCTCAGCAACCATAAAAGGTACCAACTTGAAAGGCATTAGCAGGAAAGGCAAGCCAAGATACCCTTTCAAGGTATTAAATTATTTTTTACGTTTACTATTTATGCACTTCAGTATTGTCAAATGGTTTCGAAGGGAAAAAGTATGACCAATTTTATTTGACTAAATTAAAAACCGACCGATGGTTCCGTACCATTATCTATACAACAATAGACACTATGTTATAACAAATAACTATAGGTATAACTAGTAATGTATTTATAGGTTATAAATATTTATTTTAATTTCATTTAATTATTTAATTTTAAAGTGAACATACAACTAAATGGCATGTGAATATTTCAAGCGTTCACCTGTTGCTGTTATTAATATCGAGCACAAACGGCAAAAAAAACACGTTTGTTGTAAGGGAGCCCATATTACATTATTATTTTATTCTGTTGTTAGTACTTAGGTATTTGTTTTTATACCGGCAACCGAAATAGATCATCTGTGAAAATTTCAACTATCACGTTTCATTAGATACAGCCTGGTGACAGACAGAGAGACAGAAAGACAGACAGACAGCGGAGTCTTAGTAATAGGGTCCCGTTTTTACCCTTTGAGTACGGAACTCTAAAATAGTGACAATATTTTTTACGTTGTAACCTACAAACTCTATGTACCTACATGTTAAAAAAGAACGAGATGCCTATTTAATACACGAGTCTGTTTTTCTTTTAAGTTAAGCAATAATTGTTCTGCACATTAGAGAGTCGTTTAATGGGCCCGACTTTACGACGGGTGATGCTTAGATCTCGGCCCTATTAAAGCCTAATTGGAAAAACGTGTACTTGCGTCGTCACCAGTCAAGTGGACTTAACATGCTGCCACGGGAACTAGTGTGTCAAATACGTCAAATGGGAACTTGTGTCAAACATTATAATGAAATTAATAAAATGGCAGCCACCCGTGGTTTAAGTTGCTTAGTAACTAAATGACTCAAGTCACATAAAACACACTTTTATTTTAAACCTTAACACTTTATTTTTACTCTGGAATAAGAATAGACGATTTAAAGTCCCAGCCTATGTCAAAATCTTATCCCGTGGCAGCGTGTTAGGTCCACTGTTGCTGAATTCGTAAATAGAACGACTGAAATTGAGTTTTATGAAGTTAGACGGATATTTGGGTCACTAGTAGAGTGACTAGATCGAAACATTACCACATCGCAAAATGACCACATCGCTTGTAGCCAACATCTCAAAATGACTGAGTCGTAAAATGACCACATCGCTTGTAGCCTACTTCTCAAAACGTCCGAGTCGCAAAATGACCACATCGCTTGTAGCCCACATCTCAAAATGACTGAGCCGCAAAAAGACCACTTTGCTTTTTTCATTTTATGCCTGTCTTAGCAAAGTCGACGCAGCCCCGCCAATGGCGGGGCTGCTATTCTTGGGAAATTTGCCCTTCGGGCATTTGAAGTTATCTAACGAACCTAACCTACCTAGTAACGCAAACGAAGTGGTCATTTTGCGACTCAGACATTTTGAGAAGTAGGCTACAAGCGATGTGGTCATTTTGCGACTCGGACGTTTTGAGAAGTAGGCTACAAGCGATGTGGTCATTTTACGACTCAGACATTTTGAGATGTGGGCTACAAGCGATGGGGTCATTTTGCGAGTCGGTAATTTTGCGACCGAGTCATTCTACTAGTGACCTGGATATTTTAGATGTCAAAAATCAATTGAAGCATATACTTTGCGTTTCTTATTAATGTGACAGCAACAAAAAAACAAATATGTGCGTATGTTTTGTTAAAACAATTAGACACAAAATAACTATGTATACGTACCACGACCAGAGCAATGTGTAAGTGCAGCCCTTCACAGAACATCCACAGGAAGCTCGTGACCATAAAGTAGTTTGTGACAACGTGGAGCCCTTGACACCAACGCTATAAAATATATGAAACCCAAACAATTATTCATACTTTAACGATAAATACTTCCTATTGCTATTATACCGAAAGCCTTCCAACCCTACGATACTCGTTTCAATTAATAACGAAGATAAAGTCAATTTTTTGCAGGCACCGTGATTATCTGATAAAACTTTTGACCAGTTTGGGGCGTCGTAGGCAAACACTTCCGAGTACGCTGGAAGCAGTAAATAAACCAAAGAAGACCCACGAGTTTAGAAGTACGCGGCTTGTTGAGTATTTCCGTACGAATTGTGAGTATCTAATAATAAATGTATTTTTCTCGGTACACGGTCTGGCCCGGGTTTTTGCGAGTTTGAGGGTGCGCAAATGTTTAATGCGGTATGACTTTGAAACGCATAAAATTGTTCGGTCTAAAATCTTTTCGTTTAACATCGTTTTAAGCTGATATTTATAACACAACGTAATAAAAATAAAAATGTTACTTTTCTTTCAGATGAGATCAAGGTCAAATGCTTGCCTATCATATATAAAAAAGAAACATTGTATATTTGTGTAGATCAGTTAAGTTAGGTTAGGTTAGTTTTGTATCGCCTTGCCTAACCGGCAGGAGGGTACGCCAGGGTGGTTTTTAGTGGGTAGCACTCCTTTCCCTTCTCGCTCTGACAGAGGGGGCGATGGGTTGAGTCCCACATACCCCCCCCCCCCCCACCACTCCTATGGCGAGGGAATTCCGAAACGCATTTTCCACCATGTCAAAAAAAAGGTTAATTTTGTATAACAATTCAAAACCCAGTTTCAATTGTACAAATCGTTTTCGACCAAACAGTACATTAGACCTAACAATGATTCTGCCACTCGATAAAGACACGTTTCTAATAAAAATACATACGTATGTAAATAGTATGATGGTGCGAAGCAGTCTTTTTTTTAGCATAACATGAGATTTTTTAATGTTGGTTTTTTTTTAAATTTTAATTGCTTGCAGTATTGTTAATTTTGGTCGCATCGTATGAAGACACTAATAATAGTTTAAAGATTTAATTTGAAACCAGCGCTGCACCACATTGCTGAGGCGTGTCCTTTTTATAGTAATTTGTTGGATGTTCCATTTCTTTTGTCACATTGTATATCGTCATATTTGGTTTGCGCTGTTACTTACTAGATTAATTTACGCACCCTTATATTTTGTAATTCAGTATACGCCGCCGCGATCTTTCAGCGACCCAATAAGTTTAAATACTCGCTACGCATTAGCGTACTTCGTAAAAATCCTTTACACGAAAATTAGTTGCGCACGAAATTACATAATTCTTAACTTTCAAATCGCGATGTCTCAAAAAGTTACTAAGGACCAAGAAGCTTATAATATGATATGACACTGGACATTGTACTGCGAACAATGCCTTGAAGCGAAGAAAAGTGACCTTGAAAGACGTCGCTTATGGTTTTTGTCCCTTTCTTTAGGGTGACCACATTGAATCCTGAGTTTAGGACACTACATACTTACAGTTTACGTTATTAAATGAAAAATAAATAAAACGTGGGAAAGGAACACAGTATTTAATCATTTTTAAAAGTAATGAAAAACAACAATATAATACTAAATATTACATTAATTTACGTAAATAATACATATTTACATTGCAGATACACTTATATGTATACTTACATTTTAGAGGAATAGATTTGCCTGAGTAATCAGAAAAACAGAAACAGCATACGTATTAAAAAAACCGGCCAAGTCCGAGTTGGACTCGCGCACGAAGGGTTCCGTACCATTATCTAGACATATTGAGATACTATTATATTATATTATATTATAACCCCTTTTTTAGTTTCTCCTGTCCCAGTGCCTGCCAGTAACCACGTTGTCTATCTGATACCAAATTTTATTGTATGGGATAATGGGAGCCCCCCTTAAATTATTTTATTTTAATTCAATTATTTATTTTTGAAATGAATATTGGACTAAATATTCTGTGAAAGTTCCACGCGTCTACCTGATGCCGTTATGAATACCGAGCAAAAACGGTAAAAATAACAAGTTTGTTGTATCGGAGCCCCACTAAAATATTTATTTTATTCTGTTTTTAGTATTTTTTGTTATAGCAGCAACAGAAATACATCATATGTGAAAATTTTAACGGTGTAGCTATCACGGTTTATCCGATACAGTCTAGTGACAGACAGACAGACGGATAGTGGAGTCTTTGTAATAGGGTTCAGTTATTTACATTTTAAGCAAGTAATTGAAATACAAATACTAAATACGTAAATTTATTTCAATTACGTCTTTTAATTACTAGTAATTCAAATATTGCCCAAATCTGGGTATATAATATAAGCTATTATGAGAGCGAAAATCCTAAACTCGAGTTAATGGAGTAAGCCGGTTGTTGTCAGCGATATTGGCAAGGGATGTATTATTACAAATTTTATCTGGGCTTGGTTTTTGAATACTTAACCATAACTGTTATTATAAAGTTTTCATTAAGTAATTTATTTTATTTAGACACATCTACGGACTATCTTCTATATTTATATCTTTTATATTTTAATCCTAACTTAAATGTATGAATAATGGTTATTTTGCGGGTAGTAGCGTAAAAATAGTCTTACCTGTGAAATCTAGTGCTACAATTTGGTTTCCACACACTTCTGCAACTTTGCACTATACAATACATTTAACAATGATATACTATTTTATTTACATAAAAAATCGAAGTGGTAGACATTTTTGACAGACCGGCCACAGTGTCAATTTGATTATTCGGAAATTGTTGCTATAATATTAAAATGGCAGCTACCAACAATCAGGGAAATGAAGAGCGTGAGAGGCCGATCTTATTGATTTCAAAATAGTGGGTACTGTAATGAAAGAAGGATGTAGCAGTACATATTCCTTTCATTGTTTTCTTTTTTCTATTTTGTTATGTCGAAATGTCTCGAAATCTTTTGAATAAAAAGGATTTCGAAATATGGAATGCCTGCCGGTGGTTTTCAGGGGGACGCTCGAGAGTCTCCAACGGACCGCGTTGGCATTCACATGTGAACTAATGTATATTTAAACGTTAAAATAATTGAAAGAATATATTAACACTGCAAGTCTACCTGATGCCGTTATGAATATCGAGCAAAAACGGTAAAAATAACAAGTTTGTTGTATCGGAGCCCCACTAAAATATTTATTTTATTCTGTTTTTAGTATTTTTTGTTATAGCAGCAACAGAAATACATCATATGTGAAAATTTTAACGGTGTAGCTATCACGGTTTATCCGATACAATCTAGTGACAGACAGACAGACAGACGGATAGTGGAGTCTTAGTAATAGGGTTCAGTTATTTACATTTTAAGCAAGTAATTGAAATACAAATACTAAATACGTATATTTATTTCAATTACGTCTTTTAATTACTAGTAATTCAAATATTGCCCAAATCTGGGTATATAATATAAGCTATTATGAGAGCGAAAATCCTAAACTCGAGTTAATGGAGTAAGCCGGTTGTTGTCAGCGATATTGGCAAGGGATGTATTATTACAAATTTTATCTGGGCTTGGTTTTTGAATACTTAACCATAACTGTTATTATAAGGTTTTTATTAAGTAATTTATTTTATTTAGACACATCTACGGACTATCTTCTATATACCTACCATCATTAATATAGTTAGTATTTTTAACTTCGGAACTAATATTTACTATAGCAGGTGCAAGTGCGGTGATAATGGTCACCCTACCTAAGTAAGATAGTTATGTTTTAAATTGTATAACTTGATAGATATGATACGAAATGTACGTACTAAAATAGGTATAACATTAATATATAGCTACACGACGCTAAAATGTATTAATACTAGCGTTATTATACGGGTAGTAGCGTAAAAATAGTCTTACCTGTGAAATCTAGTGCTACAATTTGGTTTCCACACACTTCTGCAACTTTGCACTATACAATACATTTAACAATGATATACTATTTTATTTACATAAAAAATCGAAGTGGTAGACATTTTTGACAGACCGGCCACAGTGTCAATTTGATTATTCGGAAATTGTTGCTATAATATTAAAATGGCAGCTACCAACAATCAGGGAAATGAAGAGCGTGAGAGGCCGATCTTATTGATTTCAAAATAGTGGGTACTGTAATGAAAGAAGGATGTAGCAGTACATACTCCTTTCATTGTTTTCTTTTTTCTATTTTGTTATGTCGAAATGTCTCGAAATCTTTTGAATAAAAAGGATTTCGAAATATGGAATGCCTGCCGGTGGTTTTCAGGGGGACGCTCGACAGTCTCCAACGGACCGCGTTGGCATTCACATGTGAACTAATGTATATTTAAACGTTAAAATAATTGAAAGAATATATTAACACTGCAAGACGTATACTTTTATTCTACGTAGCTTAGTTAAAAGTGCGTAAAGTATTACGCTTAGGAATAGGCGCCTACCAGGCTTACAGTACCTATATAATTTGTCAAAACTCTTGACTAATCAGTAAAACCAAGAATAGAAATTGAGAAGAACGTAGAACCTTGGGAAATCCAAGAAGCTTGGGCTCATCTATCCATGACACTTCTGATTGGGACTTTTTGTTTTTAACCTGGCAATTTTAGATAATGTGTGAAAGGCATGCGATAGGCATAAAAACATATTCAGGGGTCATTAAACTTGTCTTCACAAAAAAATTCTAGGTGCAATCTCCAATATAAATGAGCTTCTTGCTAAGGAGACTAAACATGTTCTTTCCATATGTGTCCCTCAGCTAATATAATTTTCGTTCTGGTGCTGAGAGGCATACATCCTATCTTATTATATATAGGCTGGTATGTTACCGTAAAAATAAAACTGCTTAAAGAATATAAAGTGAGGGTAGTATTAGAACAATAACTATGCTTGGTAAAATACAGTTTATAGATTTTAAAATTCTGGATGATCGTTAGGATGAATGCGATTATTATTTTTTGCGTCACGAATGCATCACCTTTGGCGCTGATTCCCCTCTGCCAGCAGTCCGCACCAGAGACACGTGTGCGCGTAGACGCTGTATGCAGTCCAAGCTCTGTTGAAGTCTGTGTTGACTTTGAGGACGCTTGGGGCATGGGTTCATCGAGATAATTTGGATGTAACTTTTTAAATATTGATTTTTCATTTTACATTGTATCCAGTCTGTAGGGCTTTCTGCTTAACGAAAAGTGGAGCATAGAAGTTAAGTAATGGGGTCCTGATTAAAAGATGATTTCGACCTTTAGGGGGAGGCGTGACAAAATTGCACACAGTTTGCGCATACATTTTTTTAGGGTTCAGTAGTCAATAAGGATCTCTTATAAGTGTAGTTTCGTCTTGTCCGTCTGTCCATCTGTTCGCGGTTTAACTTACGAGACTTTTGGTAGGTACTACAAAGTTGTTATTTGGTATACTGGTATACATCTAAATGGAAAAAAAATGAAAAACCATTTTTTTGTCTTGCACATAAAGTAATGTAAGGGTAAATATTTCATTTTACCTTATGACATCGAGTGAGGTATTATAGGATAACTGCCAAAATAATATTATGAACATATTATCAAGTTTTAGATTTGGCGGACTGTTTGGAAAATATAGAACTTGAGAAGTGTAATTGTAGTAGATTTGCGCGTCCGCCCTCTCCTACAGCTAAAACTCAAGCACCAAATAACTTTACGTAAATTGAAAATGACCGAATGAATAAAAGTTTTTTTTTGAGATATAAAAAAAAACGCGGGTGGTAGGACCTTGTGCAGGGTCCGTCCGGATCGCTACCACCATCTTATCCATTAACCTACCGCCAAACAGCAGTGTTCGCATTGTTGTGTTCCGGTTTGGGGATAAGACAGCCGGTGAAATAACTAGCATAGAGGCATTCCATCTTAGTCCTCAGGTGGGCAACGCATTTGCAGTCTTATGAATGCGAATGTCTATGGGTCACAGTTTCCACTTACCATCAGGTGGCCTGTGTGCTCGTTTGCCTTCTCAAAGCCAGTATTTAAATCGGCATAATGTCATTAAGTTTAAGTACATTTAAAGCAAGCGAAATCGAAATAATTATAACTAAGCAGGAACAAAGACAAAAGAAAAACAAAAGTAATTACAATCAAATTAAGTTAAGATAAGGCACGCGGGGTCGTGCGGGTGCATAATAATAAAAAACATAAAAAACATTAATTACGTCAATTATTATAATTTTTAGACACTGAATTGTAGAAATTAAAACTAGAAATACACGTAAAATATTTATTCAGATAAAAGTTACAAGTCAAAATAAAATTTAATATGTAACCAATTATTGTTACATATTACAAAAAATCTCAGTACCATGTTAGTGGCGGACGTGCCCGAGGAGCTGCAGCGCCGCGGCAGCCCGAGTAGCGCACGGAACGCGTAGTTTTAGCACTCTTAACCACGGAATAACAAACTAGTGGACAAGTGAAGTAGGCGTTAGGCGTTTCCTTGCCGCCACAAGTAAGCGTTACATGGCATAGGCGAGCCGCCATGTCACGAAGTCGTATGCCGTACATGAAACTGAAAAGACATGACAATTCAGTTTACAGTAAACTCATTTATAAATAAAATAGCACAAACCAAACTTTATCCAAAGGAAGCATTTCCTATCATCGGTTATTGTTTTTTAATCTAGATACTCGTACTATTAAAATGTATTATATTTTCTCTTTTCGTTGTAAATTTACTCCTTTGAAGATCGATAACTTTAATTGAATTAGGTAAGATAAATTCAATTGTTTTTTCTACTAAGTATTGCTTAAGATGAAACCCTTTCGTGTTTTTAGTTGCCCGAAGGAAATTGATCGTAAGAAGTTGATAGCATCTATCATCTTCTCCTTACAATCAATATTAATAGTACATTTTTCTTTTTGAATAAATACTTTGTAAAAGCTTTATTTGTTGACAAAAAGCAGTGTGAAAAGTGCCATCTTGCCGAGTAGCAGAATTTGAACAACATTGACATAGCTTTGTCCCGAAAATAGAATGCTCATAATTTAACTATATTGTCATTCTAGCTGAAACCATATTATCTTAAGAATTAAGGCGAATTATGCATGGCATTGAATTTACCGTTAGGGTTATTTTAATGAAATGTTTTTAATAATAGTTTAACAAGCAATTGAATTGCGTATGTGTGAGTTTAGAGACACTGGCTCTGCTTTAAACGCCGCTCAAGGGCTCTTGCACTAGTTTGTTATTCCGTGCTCTTAACGCACTACACTGCGCCACTGATCTATATTGTCTGTCATAATTGTCATAAAATTAAAGTTCCGTATTCTTAAGTCCATAATATTTGTTTCATTATAATTATTGTTAGTCATAATAGTATAAGAAAGCATGATTTACATTTCCGATTTTCGCGATGAATATTTGTCGAAAGCTATTAAAAATATATTCATAACTTTTTATATCGCAACACTTTATATTGTTAAAGATAATATAAAAAGGTCATTGCAATTATTTGGGTTAAAGCAGTAATATTTCTGTGGGTATATAAAAAAAGCTAATATCTAGAACCTAACCTGATAGCTAGTCGGTTTTGCATTGAACAGACTTGTCCGCTCGCTTTGGAAATCAATTTCTGACTTTCAAAATTGGATACCATAAGTTTATGGGTGACAAAGGGATTTTCTGCCCCAGAACTGACATGCATAAAACGCCTGACAGTATGCCCTAAACAATGTAATTTCACTTGGTCTGAACAATATGCAAATAGGCGCGCCTACATGTTACTTTCACTGATATCGAGCGACGCTCTGTCTCCCGAGATCCTTATCATCTCTTTATTGGTCTCTGATAATGCGACCTAGGTATTTGATTGAAGACAATAAGTCTAACTCCTCTCTATCCTTTAACATTGTTGAGACACAATCTGGTCCCTTGCCATAACTAAATACCATTACTTGAGTTTTCTAAACATACAAACAAAGTAAAATACCACTGTAGACGTAACGTCATAGCACAAAATTCACGATACTGCTCCTTTATTTCCCGGTAGTGACGAAAAGTTAAGAATTAGTTGTAAAAAAAAATGTTTTCATCCGCCATTCGTAACTTTTATCCGGTGGAATCAATTTTGGCACCTTTAATTCAAAATGTCGGCTCACGAAAGGTTGAAAATTTTATTAGGACCCAATTACTTAGAAATATAAAACTATGCCGTACCTTTTGTTCGTACCGACAGAATTAGCAATTTATTTCGATTCCGAGGAGATTAAAATTATCAACTTGTTCTTGTTGTATGTCGTTTACAGTTAAATCAAAGTCTAACTTAATTTATCATTATTATGATAATTTTTGTCTTTTTAGATGCGATAAGCACGCGTTACACTCGAGATTGTCCGCGCAGCTGAGCAGGGCCTTTATTCTACTGGGCAAAACCAGCCGACCAAACCAACCTAGCCGAGCCAACCTTTGACAAGCTACCGTAGTGTTTTTGCCTCGGCTACCATTACTGTCAAGAGCTGTTGTACCATTGACAATACAATAACACGTCTAAGGCAATATGATTTAAGATTTAACACGTTCGCTCTGGTATCTGGTGGTTGTCGGAGGCCCAGCAGAGACGTCGTCGGCGAACATCTCGCACGTTGCGTGATGTTTGGGGAATTATCAGAATCGTATTGAACTTTTTTTTTCCGAAATTACGAGTAGGTATTTAATATAAAAACCTCGAAATATTAGATTCATCTACTTGTATTCTAGTTGTTATTATTTAAGATTCCCGGTCCATATTACCTCACAATGAGTTATTATTCCTTTTTTTGTTTTACTACCAATTTGTATAAGTATTAATCGCTCTTCCTACTTCTTTTCCTCATATTTTTTTGGGTTCCGTACCCAAAGGGTAAAAATGGGACCCTATTACTAAGAGGCGTCTCAATAGTTCTTTTTGCATCAAATGCCAGTGGTATCGTAGGTACTAGTAATAATTATTAGATTTGACAAATACATAAATTTAATTTAATTTATTTTAATTTAGTGATTATAATTTTATGTTTGATGTTAGATATTATTATTATTATTATTTTTTGTTACTCAGTGACATTGTATAAATTTAGGATAATAAGTGTGTACACCTGTTAAGGTAGGATTTAGTGGGACTAAACTATTTATTAAGCAACAATAACAGCAATCAATGTTAACTAACCTGAATCTATCACACATTAAAGATTTCATTTCATTTCATTTCATTTCATTTCATTTCAAGACTAAAATTTACCCCCGTGTGATTGCCGGGTTAGAATAGTGCCACTCCATGTCTTCCCGTGGATGTCGTGAGAGGCGACTAAGGGAATAAAGGCTTGTAGTACAGGGCATGCAACCTGTCACTAATACACTGGTAAACATTTTAGTCTGACTATGCAAAATATGGCTACAGAATTATCAACAAGTTTAGAGTAGTTGGTATTCTGTTGCTCTGCCTACCCCACTTTGGGAATAAAGGCATGACGTTATGTATGTATAATTATGTATGTATTACTAAGACTCCACTGTCCGTCTGTCTGTCTGTCTATCTGTCACCAGGCTGTATCTCATGAGCCGTGACAGCTAGACAGTTGAAATTTTCACAGATGATGTATTTTTGTTACCGCCATAAAAACAGAATAGAATAAAATATTGAAATGGGGCTCCCGTACAACAAAATTATTTTTTTGCCGTGGTAGACGCTTGAAATATTCACAGAATATTTAGTTGTGTATTCATTTTAAAAATAATATAAAATAATATAAAATAAATACTGAAGGGGGGCTCCAATACAACAAACGTGTTTTTTTGCCGATTTTTTCTTGATATTAATAAAGGCAACAGGTAGACTAATATAGTGTCTAATTTTGTATAGATTATGGTACGGGACCCTTCGTGCGCGAGTCCGACTTGACGATTTTTTTTCATAATTTTGTTATTCATAATCATCGCAACTCCATAATTGAATTTTACTAAAAGAGATTTAAAGGCGTTCGTAAAACGAACCTAACCTAACCTAACCATATTGACCATGGGGATATTTTTTTAAATCCTGAAAATAAATGATGTATGATAAATATTGATTGTGAACAATGATCATTATGATAATAAATGGTATGAGGAATATTTTCGGACTTCCGATAATAGGACTTGAAAAGTTATGTGAGAAAATACGCACCCCACTCATATACGTATTACGGTTGTTGTAATAGTTTAACGGCAAAGATGCAAAAAGTACAAACATGGCAATTACATAAAAGAGCTGTAGATTCTCGTACATCCCGTGTAGATCTAGTGTTATATGATATATCCAATTTAAAAAAAAAAAACGTTTGGCAACAATCTTACATAAACTAACATCATCTCCGGGTTCAGGTTTAAGACATACGCTCAAAATGCATAATCGACAAATGAATACTTAAAGATATAGAAAACGTACAAGACTAAGGGTTGCGCTTTGTTCTTATCGGATATCGAAGCTGGGACCGTTAGCTTTGTGTCCAGAGTACAGGACCATTAACAGTAATATTGAGTTGTAATTACCTCATTTGCCTGGACAACGGCCACGTTGTTGACGACAATCTTGTACCAGGCGATCCACAAAACGTTGTTCAACGCAAAAGACGTGAACAGATTCATGTGGATACGGATTCTCGTGCATTGAAGAGACCTGAAAAACTCTAAAGATGTAACTAATGTGTTTTAAACACTGGGTTGGGTTGGAATACGAGTAGATCGTGCTAAATTATAGTACATAGTGCTGGAATACCTAAACTTAACGCATGGACATATTGGACATTTATGCCCGAGTGAGGTAGAAATACGTTATTGAATAACTCCTAGTTATGAATGTGTCTTTTACAGTTTGCAATTTTAATGAAAGAAAAATCTTTGTGTATCTATTTATCTATGACGTTCATCTCTTTTTGTATCAAAAATATGTAGGTTCACTACTTCAAAGAGCGTAGGTGAAATTGTTCCAGGGCAGGCTAGCTAGCCGAGTTATTGCGGCTCGCGGCGCGGCGTCTTGTCTCAGCTTAGAGGAAAACGGCTAAGAAATTGAATATGTGTTTATTTAATTGTGTGTAAAGAAACCCAACTTACTGTAGTTGTACTGGGAAGATTGAAATTTGTAAGTGCCCGCCTGGTCATTGGCGGTGTGGGTATTACTTATATTTTGTTATGGATATGAAATGATTCATTTATTGATGCTATGTCCAAAATTAGCGAAAAAGATCTGAAACGCATAATTTATATGGGACATGCACCACCGCCGGCTAGTTGCTAACCTGTCCAAAGGTCCTAAACAAGATGCTTAACGCTAACGTAAACGATTCTCGATAAGATAACTGACAAAATGTATGGAACTTACATTGAGCGCTCGACGCAACTCCCCGTCACTTTATGTCAATCCTATATATTTTTGATAACTAAAACATGCTCGCAATACTTCTTCTCTAAGACCACTGGCCTGATATATAAATGCTTTCCTGTATCCCTTTTAATTGGCCTATTAAAATCGTTCATGTGCCGTTTACCGAAATATGGTTAATTGCAAAAGCAAATTCGTATATAAATCGTAAAAAAACCCAGAAGGTTCAAAGCCATACTAGATCATATTTTTAAATATGGATCTCATTTAATGTTTTGTAAGTGAATTCAGTTAATATTCGAAAGGAACTTACCGGAAATAAACGAAGATCATAAGGGAAAGTACCAGGGCTGCTACTGAGACGGAGTACCCGGTCACGTAGACATTGTTGATAATGCTTCGGAACTGCAAACACGCTTGCAATGAGTGTGAATGGATCAACGTGACGATCAAAACTCAAATAGATAATCCTGAACTTTTCACAACATTTTCCTGTACCTATACATTCTTCTTATACTTTAAACTATTTACTCGAATACCTAATTGTATCAGCCCGCTCAAGAGCTTTAAGCTTTCTTCACCGGTCGAAGTTATTTTCTTTACCTTATCCATTTCAATAGGGAGCAAAAATATAAACATATCTTTGACGTCTACTGTACAATGTTTATTAAGTAGTTGATATTGTATAAAAAAGAAAAATTCCGTGTGGTTGCCGGGTTAAAATAGTGCTACTCCATGTCTTCCCGTGGATGTCGTAAGAGGCGACTAAGGGAATTAAGGCTTCTTGTACTGTTAGGCGATGGGCTTGCAACCTATCACTAACACACTGGTAAACATCTTAGCCTGATTGTGCAAAATGTGGTTTCAGAAGTACCAACAACTCTTTTTGTAGTTGTTGGTATTTCTGGTAGCTCTGCCTACCCCACTCTGGGAATGAAGGCGTGATAGTATGTATGTATGTAAGAAAAACACAAACACATGATTTCAATTCAAAGTTGTAACTCTTTACTGGCCCAACCGGTGTTCATGAAGAAATTAAATACTTGGCCGATGACAGACCGATTGACAGACTCTGAATGATAAATATAAGCAATTGGATGGCTGTGTATCTGTAAAAATTCTATAGCCGGATGTGATTGCATTTCCGCTCACTTTTATGATTCCTGGAAATTTCCTCTCACCGCGCTGCGCTAGTGATAAGTTATTGTTTACGTACATAAGTTTAATAAGTTCGAACCCCGCTTGTTACTTGATCAAACCAGTAACCTATATACTGAAATACTGATTTACTATTACAATAACCTTTCTTAAGTTATACAACGATACCTAATTTCATTTTGAATGTCCGCTGACCTCTACATGTATCGTGGTGAATTTAGAGTAGGTATCAATTTTATCCTATTCAACACATGTAATTATGACATAGCTGTACTTACATCTAAGTCATCCAGGTCAATGCAAGTGGTGTAATTTGTCCAAGGTTTGGTTGTCTTTGGACGCCTGTACCACGTACCATTTTCCGTACAGCTACAATAAAAATTGCATAATGTATAAATTAAAAAAGTTTAGAACGTGGCACACAAGATTATGGAAGTAACGAGGTCCCCGTTAGGCATGGAATAGGCAACATAATTAAACTTTTATCCAAATACTGCTGCAAATCATAGTAAATACCACTACGAAATAAAAAGTAATAAAAACATCTTATAAAAATATTATTTCACATAAATATTGCATCGTAATCAATGTTTAAAATTTAGTACAGTTTTATCTTGTAAATTGGAACTAGCCGGGTCTTCGTTTAATATTGGCCGATAGCCTTCTCTTTCCACTTTAAACAGATACCTATTCAAAGTTCCGTGTTGGCGTTGCGGTTTAACTAGTGAAATCAGTGCAATAGAAGCGGACTATGTACTATTTTAATCTAATCAAAATTGTTATAATGACATGTTTTGGAATTGATTTGGCACTTACATAGGTTTATTTCTAAAATACTAAGGCGTTAGTTACCTCGAACAAGGAAAACCGCGTAGGGTTTCGAAGCCGTTACTACAAATTCAAAGAACTATCCCAAAAAACGACAAGTGTGAACTAATTTTCTTTTTTTTGTCTTAGATGATTAGTGTTCTTTAGTAATTTGTCTTAGATGATTTTTAGTAGGTATACAGGATGTTGCCTGTAATAGGAGCAATAAATTGAGGGATCGATTTGTTGCTCCAAAAATGAAAAAATGAATTATTTTTCGGATTTTTTCGAACAAACTAAATAGCATTTTCAATGTACTCCATCCAATAGTCTAGTTGACATCTACTGTCAGCCTACATACTTCGTAGTTTTAGCAATACATTGCTTGCTTAGAAAATGTTCATTCAATTATATTTAGTTAACAATAAGTTATTTTCAAAAGTTGTACAATAAATTTTGTTACGTTTGTGGTGTGGAAACGATCCCTAAATTTATTGCTCCTATTACAGGCCACACCCGGTATAAAAACACTTTAGCCGCCTGTATCTCAAGATCCAATCAACTCTACTTAGTCGTGATAGTTTTCCTTTTAAGTTCGTTATACTATATTATGCGCTTACATTTAAGATATTCCATTGTTATGGACTATGATTATTGAAATCCAGATCGCGCAACACTATTGAAGTAGAACCTTGAAGTATCACATTCAGAAGTAAAAATATTTCATGGTTCTTGTGGATTTATACCTACAATAAGACGCTTGCATATGAAAAGTAATCAGAAAACAAAGTTGAGAACTATTTCGAATAATGTTGATTAGATACATATGTACATACATATATAAAATCACTTTTAATCCCAGAGTGGGATAGGCAGAGCTACAGAAACACCAACAACTCTAAAATGACTTATTTATGAGTCTGTAACCACACTTTACATTATCAATATTTGTCGATTTTATTGATATTCTAAAGTGTGGTTACATTTTTCTAATTTTCTGATGGTTTCAAGATTTCATTAGATAATAAGTAAGTAGTTAAGTAGGCATAGTAAGTAGTTAAGTAGGTAGGTAGGGTCAGGGTAGGGGGTAGGGTAGGGTGTAGGTATCTAGAAGCGATTTCCTGAGATAAAAACTGAAAAACAAATCATACCGATATGTTACATTAAACTGTAATTAAAAACCTATTGAAGACTTCTGTGTTTTTTCATGCAATGGTCACGTAAATTTAATGAATGTTTAGAAAAGAGGCACGTGATTGTTTTATTTGGGCGGTGTGAATGCATTACTTATCGATTAATGCAATAAACAGACGAGGGTTGTTTGTGGCTACATAAACACTGTGCTCACGCACACGCTACGCGCTTACTGTAGGAGCGGGTCACTGATGTCAGTTCGTGCATGTACCGCTGTAGGAGTAACTACGAGTATATAGGTTTTGATGTGATGCTAATATGCAGCTACGACTGCGTGCGCAGCGTGCGCCGGTGCGGAATTCCGGCTTTAAAGACACGATTTTAGAGTGTGCTGCCACCATTGTATTACTGAGTAATACAATACCTAATCCCTATACCAATGTAGAAACCTTTTTTTATGAATAAGAACTTAATAATTATTATTTACTAAAAATTATGAATTATTTTATAAATGCGCCTGCATTGAAGCCTTAAGCAAAACATAGTGAATGAATCATTCAACAACTTAATCTCTCTCTTAATCTTGACTGGCTCTGCGTGTACCGCCGAATATTTTTCAACTTGCTGATGCACAAATAGCAAGGGAAGTTTTTCGTTGTAAACTAACGCAACGTAAAAAACCAACAACAAATTAAACGTCTAAAAAATTTTATAATTTAAATTCATTCAAATTAGACTCATTACATTTGGAGTGATCCAAAAGTAACGCTAATTGAATACTTTTAGTGGCTGAATAAAGTAACAAGAGGTTTTGTTTTTTAAAGCGGATAGTGGCTATATATCTGTCAGTATACATGCATTGATTCGTGACTTGTCCGAATAAATACGTAAAAATAGAGAAAACTGAAACAAGAGCCGTTATTAAAATTTAAAAAAAGTAAGTAATACACATTGAATTGTTGCTACTACCCAAGTTAAACTCCTTAGACGTTGGTGAAAGGAGTTTAAATTGGGAAGGACATCTACTAAAGACGAACACCGTGAGGGCAGTCCGTCCATCGTCCGTACTGGGGATAACGTCAGAAAAATTGAAAATGTACTTTTAACCGGTAGTGAGTGACAACCAGATATTTAAATGAAGTTACAGGGATCTTTTAAGGCAGCATTTAAAGAACTTTAACCGAATAATTGCACATAAACAAAGTATACCAAAATGAGATTCGTTACGAGATGTCGTTAGGCAATCTTGAGAAATTTTAAGCTGATCCTGAAACCTGAAACGTGGATGACTTTTGGATTTATCATTTCGATCCGGAGACCAAGCAGCAGTCAATAACATGGAAGCGACCGTCTTCCCCGACACCGAAGAAATTCAAGGTCGCTGGTTCAGCGGGTAAAGTTATGGCGTCCGTGTTCTGGGATGCTGAAGGAGTCATAATGATCGATTACTTGGAAAAAGGAGCCACGACACAGGCTCATACTAGGCCGAACAAATAAAAAGATTGCGGGAAGCCATTAAATAGAAGCGACAGGGCAAACTACGTGCTGTTGTACTGTTCCACCAAGACGCACCTCCTTATAAGGCCAGAGTTGCAATGGCTGCAATCCAGGACACGGAATTGCTAGAACACCCTCGTATTCACCAGACATAGCCCCCAGCGAGTTTTATCTGTTTCCACGACTAAAGGCAAACAACACACCTCACCACAAACCTCACACCTCGGAGGCAAAAAAATTTGAAGGACCACGAGGTCGTAGCCGCTGTAGATGCATATTTGGAGATAGCTTAAAAGTTTTTTTTTATGGAATTTGCAGTCTGGGGAAAAGGTGGATTAAGTGTGGAGACTTGTTAGGAAATTACGTTAAGAAATAAATTTAGTTTACGGTTACTTGTGCTGATTTACATATTAGTTATCATTGCTTTTGGAACACCCCTCGGAAATTTGTGTTTTTTTTTTCTTTTTTTTTCGAGATTCTACCCAGTAAAAACGATATTGCCTTTGAAGTGTTTCCGTATTGTCAACGTTTTGATAACTCTTATGGCATGGACAGTAATCGCGGCCGACTAATAAACGATTCTAAAACAGGGCAAACGCGATATCGTTAAAACGCAGTGGAATAGACGCCCTGGGCTCCAATTCTACATGGTAATAACGATATCGTCTTTGACCTGTTTCCGTATTGTCAACGTTTTTTTAACTCTTATGTCATTAACAATGGCGACTGTGACATAAACGATTCTAAAACACGTCAAACGCGATATCGTTATAACGCAGTAGAATAGAGTCACTGTTGTTATTGTATCTTACTGTTTTGTAATAGGTACAACTATTTCGAATGTAACAGCATTATAATTAAGGACGTATAAATAAATAAAGGTGGCGAGGTATTTCTTATTTCGAAAGCAATTTTGGGACGGTGCTCAAAAACCTTGTATTATATTTTCTTTCTTTGTTGTAGATAACCACTGTGCTATAGTACCTACCTATAGTGCCTCGGCCGGGAATTGCGGTTGCTGGATTCGTGTACAGTCAAGGGCATTAATATATACTCGTATACAGCCAACGCGACTTGACCTTGACTGTACATACTACTCTTACTCTTGTACTGTATTTACTCATAATTTATTTCAGCCTTTGAACTACAAATCTTGAATTATAACAGTACAGTGACGTAAATAACACTAAAACTACATTTTCGTAGGCCAATAAAATCAGTGTTGGTGTTATTTTAGGCACTGATTTAAAGTGGCAGTTGTATAAATAATTCCGTGGTAAAACGACTGAACTGGGCAGTTGCGTTTGGGTAGTTCACAAATCGGAATTTTTAATAAATCTCATTTTAAGTAGGTACAAATATATTCATGTACTTCATATTACGAGTATATGAGCATATAGGTATTTGCAAAATATCATATTCACAAAATATGATATTCGCAAAAGACGATATTAGGAAAACATGATATTCTCAAAACAGACAACAACAGCACAATACATCAATTAAACGGTGTCGACGGAGCTCCTATTTCTGGGTGGTTTGGCCCTCCGGGCCTGCTGTAAAACTGACATAACCACCTACCTACGATTCTATAACCTAATTCCACTATTTGCAAATATCATGTTTTGCTAATATCATGGTTTGCGAGTATGATATTCTGCGACGTATGGCCCCCAAACCATAACAACATCGATCAAAAATTTACTGTACGTGACGTGACGAAATTAAAAAAGTAAAATTTTCCTTATTTTGTCTTTAACGATGTACACTTTTTTTGGAAAACGCCCAAATGCCTTTAATTTCCTCACTAATGTTAACTGGACTACTAGTATCGGAGACGCACTAAAGTCGGCGCTTGAATAATACTTGCCATTTGAGAATTGTAGGAATTCTGCGTGTAGGTACGAGTAATAATACACGCTCGCGTGTTCCGTTTTCTGACTCGCATCTGTATTGAATCGTCCCCCTTGTGAGACTAGACATGACACAAACTACCTACTCAAACAGGTTTTTCGTCGGCATGGACATTCGCATGGAGGCAGACAAAGGGAGCTATAAACTGATTTTATTATGTGATGTCCTCGGGACCCGGCGAGTCGCGCCCTTATCGTGTTTTACGCCCACACGAACCGCGTCTAAACAGACATCTCTTTATCCCGGTTAGTAAATAGAGTTGATGCGCTGTTTGGGGATATTTACAAGTACAAATGAAGTAAACAGATGAACCCGGTGGATGTGACAGAACTGTTCGTTGTGGCCGGATTTCTTTTGTAAATTTTCTACTTATTCAATTAGTTCTAATGTGGGGTGTGAAAAAAGAAAGAAGTCCAAAAATAACTTAACTGTTTCTATACATTTGTTTAACCCTTTAAAAAAGTTTTCATATTTGGTGTCCAAATGTCTGCAATGCTTCCTTCAACAGATGACCCGTTGACAATATTGAACTCCTCGTACGTATTATTCGACATTGTGAAATAAAAAGTTAATCTTTGCCTATTTGATATGAAATTGTTAAAGGTGCTTGATTACGAGTATTTATGTCCGATCGACAATTGCAGATAAGACAAAATTAATATTCTTCAAAATTATTGTGACGTGATGCTTTGAAAAAAGTCCAGAATTACAAATTTCTGTAAAGAAACATAAATTAATCTGCCGTACATACATACACATAATATATAACATCACGCCTTCATTTCCATAGTGGGGTAGGCAGAGCTACAGACATACCAACAACTCCAAAAAACAACAACTCCAATTTATGTACCGTATGAATGTTAAATAGTTGAGCAGGAAAACGTCAAAACTAAAGTTACGACAACACCAAATAAATTTAAAAAATAGCTAACACAATTCTTTAAATTTATTTTATGCGTCTTGCACTAATTCGATAAAATATCGACGAACTTTGTCAGAGTCCCGACTAGCAAAACAACAACAAATGTAACAGTGTGTGTGTGTGTGTTCGCTGTTTACTAGTTTTATCGTAGTAAGTTGTTGATGTACGTCGATTTTTTTAATTACAGCCAAAACTACAAATACATAAATCTAAAAAAAACAAATGAAAGCGCATATAACGAATTTAAAAGGAGAACTTTCACGACTAAGTAGACATTATTGGTTCTTGAGATACTGGCGATTAAAGTGTTTATACCAACTAAAATCATCTAAGACGGCACCAAATGATTTTAAACTGAAAATTAGTTTTTACTTGTTGATTTTTATCTTTGTAATACTTAACGGCTAAACAGGGAATTTAGGGTTCAGGCGATCGTTGATGAAATATAGAAAAAGCAGAGGCCCCAGTTAGATCACTGTTGAATACCAGATTCAGCCAAAAAGGGCACTGAGTCGACACCATACGCTTACCAGTTGTGAACCTGACAAGGGTGCCGTGGATGCCAAGATGGTGCAATTTTATTAGAAGGATTTAATGGAGGTCCCTGTCAAAGGTCTTGGCAGTCTTTGTAGATTAAGTCAGTTTAGGTTCTACCTTGAAACGCGGCTGCCAAGTGATGAACATACGATAAGAGGTTGGTAGCAGTCGAGCGCCTTTTGACAAAACCGTGCTGTGTAGGGCTCTTTTACTGACGGAAATGACTGTAGACTTCAGCCACAGTTTATGGTAATATGCTAATTGGTCGGTAATTCGTAACGGGCGGACGATGGATACAATATGGCAACGAAAGCATAAGATGGATAAGACTATTGATGTATAAAAATATATGCAGTATTTATACACATATCAATTCGGTGCATAATACCTCTATCCTCCATAGTACATAATTAGTATATTATGTAAATGATCACCTCTTGAGTCTTAAGACTATTAAGTGTTGATATCTATTACGCGAGAATAAATAAGTGAAGCACTCCAATTACTAGATGATCTAAGACTGCATGATGTTGAAATCTTCTCTTTCTTTCTGTAATAAAATGGAGTCGGGTCATAATCAGGATTCCAGATTATGTTTTAAAAAAAAATTGAGTAATGGTGATAATGTTCCTAATAATGGTAAAGCACCACTTTACACCGGTAGATGCAGAGAGGACATTTTTCCCTACATAAGTGAATATAGTACCCCATAAAAGGAATAGACTGAAAATATGTAATATAGAAAAATATGATAATTTACTACAACAATAAAGATGTATAACTATAGACTTTGCAATTATATTCTCTTTTTTAAACCAATTGTAGTCATATCCATATTACCTACGTATATCGTTTGACATGATTTTGACGTAATTTGCATCCGTCGTCCGCCTATTAGTAATTTGACGCGTCGAATTTGGGCCCCTTTTTATGTATTGGAGTTATATTCTGCGAAATACACCTTCCTGAAGGGACTTGTTGAATGTGATGGTGAGTGTTTTACATAACGCATTAGCTCAAGACCGGACAATAATAAGAGGTTAACAATCTTATCCGCTTCCTTGTTGACTTTTATTGATTTAATATGTTTCGGTACTACACATTAATCCACTTTAATATCGGCGATAAATGAAGAAGTTTTTGGAAAGTATGGTACATACTCGTAGTGGTTTGAGCATGGCTGCTCGTAAACCGAGAAAAATTAATCTGCAAATAAATTCGTTACCCTTTTTCCAGTCTCAGCGATGTGAAGGAGCGATCAATATGAGTTACGCGGTTGGGTATTTGATTGGTTTTTTTTTGATTTAGTAATTCTCCAGAACGCTTTAATGTTGCTGTTGATATAATTTTCTATTTTGGCTAATGCGCCTTAGAAAAAATACAGAAAGTAGGAGTTTATCTCTTTTCCTTAGAAGAGAGAATTCATCATAATGGAGGTTTTTGTATTTAAGGTAATTAAGTCTGTGTTATTTTGTTCTTTAAGGAGCTTTTTTAATGGAATGAAGGACCATGCGGGGTAGTTGTCAGATTTTGATTTAAGTTTTGGGATGTTAGAATCAATGATGTTAGACCAAGACTCATTGTAGAAAACTTGCAAAAACACTCTTCACATGTAAGATGAACGTGGCTATCCCAATCAATTTTATTTAATTCTGAACATTTGGCAAAGTCGGCGTGTTATTTATATTTTTATATAGGTATTACATTTTTATACTTTAAGTCAGGATAAACAAAATCTTATTATCTTGATGTTATAACATTTAATTAAAAATTTAGTCTATTCAGGTTTTCTAATACACTAAATTCATGATAAAATATGTTTCATTCTATTATCAGCTCGGTGAAAGGCGATTTAGGTTCGGATATTCTACTTGGTTGCCAAACAATTATTGATCCCTGACTGCTGTTGCACACCTGCAATTGGTGCACAAGCTGGAATATTTTTTTAAAATCGTGGTTTATTACCTATGTATTTGTTAGTGTTACTGTTGGTATGTCTAATGTAATAAATAAATAAATAGTCATCCTGTAGGAGCGAAGTAAACGTTGCCGTGAAGCGACGCGCGACAGTGTATCGTAAATTACAATAAGCGCCTTTCACGAGTCTTAAAGAATGCCGTAAATTTACATAATATGTCTTGGAGTTTATGCTCTTAAATAGTTTACGTACACAACATTATAGCCCAATATAGTAAAAGTATTTAGATTGTAATGAGCTGTGCTATGTAATGGCATTTTCAAAATGAAGTGTACTCTAGTTAAGGACAATTAAGAAACATTAACTTTTGTCAGTTTTGTGACGAAATTAGCCATATAAATGTATGGCAAATGATCGTCACAAAACTGACAAAGTTAACGTTTCTTAATTTTCCTTAACTAGGTACACTATATTTTAAAAATGCCCGTAAACAGCACTTAAGTACTAGTATAAATTATAAAAATGCTTTTTTTAATGCTTTTGGTTCAGTGTTCACTTAATACCATTCTCACCGGCACAAGTAATTATAAGTATATAGTGTTTTCAAGTACAGGAAGCCATGCGGTCATCCGCCACTTTTCGATATGATCTACAATTATAATCTTAGTGAAAATATGCTGAATCCAAACATTCTAGAAGCGACAGTTACGATGACGCGCTGGAATACCCAAAGGGAAACGAGAGCTACCAATTCTCTACAATATATAAGAAAAATTTGCATTATAGGTCGATGAGTAGAATTGTAAGTATTGACTTACTTATTGCTAATTTATATTCTGTTGATTTAGATCATTTGTGATTGTGTTTTGTTGTTTTAAATATATGATTAAGTTTCATGTTCAGAAAAATAGATCAATATTTGTGATACTTAAACTTATTTGTTTTTGAAACTAAATAAAACCAACCAAAAGAAAATTAAAGATCCTTTACAAAACTAGTTTGTGAGTGTAACACCCTAAATTTTTTCATAATTTTTGTATGGGTCCATGTTGAAAATCACTAATTTCAAATAAAAAAAGTCATCCATATCGTTCTAGAGAAATACTATTTAAGACTCGACGTTATAGCTACTTAAGTATGGGAACTTCAAACATCAATTTCAAAAAGTTTTTTATTGATATGGCACATCACTAATGTTAGGTAGCCACCAAACTGTCCTCTTGATAACGGGACCCACACATCACAGACTACGTTAATTTACATCAGGGACAACCAAGCAATATTATATCGATATCAACATAATTTGAAGTTTTCTAAAATGATATTAAGAAATCATTTTACCCGTTACCCTTCACGATATTCACATATAGTTAAATGATTTTAAGATAGGACTTAATTGTGTTACTTATAACAATATATACAGGTAAAGAAATAAAAAACAGGTACAACTTAACTAAATAAATTAATGTCTTTAAACCATATTTTGTTCGTATTATAATTTATTACCTAACAAATAATAATATTGTACTTCGCAACTGGTTCATCGATAAATATTGCTTTAAAATATTTTGAACATACATTATTTGTTTCAGGTGTAGAATCTCACCGACAAAAAATTACTATAAAATCAATTTGTGCAGCGATTTTATCTACGAGCGGGGCCCTCCTTTTGGATTTCATATCATAGCGCCTTTATCATTCATATCGTACAGCCTTGTAAACAGCGAAAGAGACAGAATGTTACGATCGATATGGCGCTTACTTACATATTTCACTGAGGTCTTCTTAGCGCTGTATATGTCCAAAGAAGGTAAGGAACCCTCGGTGGGTGAGTCTAACTCCCAACTGACTGATTTTTCTCTCCTGTTCGTAATAGATAAGGATATGAAAGTCCCCGTCGCATGGCACTTGCAGGTAAGAACCCGCGAGTGATTGGTCCCACCTTTTACGAACGTCTGCCCTCCGAACTTAAAAGCGAACCATCTGACAAAGCATTTGGACGCCGGCTGAAAAACCTTTTATTACAAAATCCATTATACTCAGTCAATGAGTTTCTGGACCTAAAATTATAATTGAGATGTGTTTTATGTGATTCCGTATGTAATGTTGCCTTTTAATTCTGATGTTTTGACATATTATTTTAATGATTGACTTATTTTTATTGCTGCTATGTGCTTTGTGTTCCTATTGATTGATTATGTTTTATTTTATTTTTTATTTTTTGACGATTTCAATGTAATTTCTTATACTTTGACATAACACGCAATGTATACTGTGACTTACTTTGGAAAATAAATATCATTCATTCATTCATTCAAAGCATTAAATATCCACAATTTTGATACTAGCCAAAAATACGTCGGGAGGGTTATGCTGATATACTTTAAAGCAAGGAAATTAGGCTCCAGTTTCCTTTTTTTGGGGATAAGAGAGACATCTTTCGCTTTTCAGTGGGTGGTATGACCCATATGTGTTGTCAAACAATGCAAGGAAATGATACAAATGCAACATTAGAAGTAATTGTTCAAAAATATCGACGAAGAAAGAGAAAATCTCCTTTTGAAAACTACAAGTATTGCGATAATTTCACAATGACCCGCACCCGCCGCCGCCCGGCGCTGCTGCGCCTTTTATTAAATTGGGTGTATGGGTTTTTTATGGTCTTTTTGTTTTTACAGGCATTAGAAACCATTTTTGAATAAAATATCGCAACCGACAGCAATGTGTTTTCATTAAACATCGGCGACTTGTGGCGTTTAGGTAGAATTTGACTTTCTGACAGACTAGTGATGTAATAATGTTTTTCTGTACAAGTCGAAAAAATCTATCAAAATGAAATCAATTAAAAAAACCTTTTTAATCATCTAATATATGTACATAATAAACCATTTGTTATAGACAGTTAATATTTGTTCTAACTTCTTAAAAGTTATTCTACGTCTTTTATTTGAGAAAATCTACCTGGTGTAAGAAAATGATCATTTGACTTCGACTGACGTGATGGGTAAATAAAGCATTCTTCTGTAACGTTGCAGCGTATTTTTATTGGTGTTCTCTTTTATTTCAACTTCTTTATTTTGTAATAAGTTATTAATATTTTTTATTGTATGATATCCTGGTTTTTATAATACTTTTAGCTTATGATTACCTTTTGGATGCAGTCTTAGTAATGAAAGTGACTTTTCAGCTTTTAGGTATTAATTTATTTGTCATTTTATCTGGTCTGAAAAGACACTTGAAAAATGTTTCTCATGACTAGTGCTACGCAATTGCCACGAGTCGCCGATGTTTAGTTTTCATACATTTATTTTACTCCTATGAAGAAATTGAGCTCTTTCCGTCATCGTTTTTTGAAAGAAAGCTCTCGTTTCCGAGCTTTTTTAAGAAAATAATATTGTAATGGAAATTAAGTCCATTGTCTTTGCTTAAAAAAATAAAATGTCAGTATTGAGCAAAGTTATTCGAACTTTATTTCCTTGCTGCTAGATACAAATTCCCATTCACAAAAAAGTCCTCTGTTTGTCATATGATGGGCGTTACAAGGATAATGATTGTAACAACAACGATGTAATCTAACAATGCAACGCAAAGTAAATAACTTCGTTATTATTATGAAGAGATGCGAATGCCTGTAATCATCGGCCTACTTTGTAGTATTTTCACAACGAAGGCGTTGACTCGCAGAGTCATTCGTGTGTTCTTATGAAATTTCATTAATTTCTAAATAACTCGGTGTTACGCTTGCCAGATATTTAGAAGTACAGCGCGTAGACAAATTACGGCTACGGATGTTTATAATTTATGTTAACATAAATAAAATAGAAGAAGTTAGGTTCGGTTTGTTATTTTAGGCTTGTATATTCTTACATATCAGTGATAGTTGATATACTATGTTACTAGTTTCACTTCACCAAATGATACTTTTTAATGCAAAAATGCTGGACTTGATAGTCTTCCTACTCAAAGTACTAAAATCGCTATATTATTATGTATGCCTATAATATTTGAAGAGTTCACTTGATGTCTCCAAGATCCCGTCATCAGATCCTAACGTTTTGACAATAGGAACAACTTGTAAGTATACCATTCAAAAAACAATAAGTCAGCCCAGCTGTCTTTGAGTAATCGGGGAACTATAAAAAAGATCCTGACGAATTGAAAATCTCCATCTTTTTTGAAGTGGGTTATTTTTTTTATTGGGTTTGTATGAGACATAATAACGGTACCTATAGCTTTTAGTCATTTTTTAACTTGTCTTTATTTTTGTCTCTGTACAGTCGAAGGCATTAATATCTAAACAGCTATCGCGTCAAACATACGTATAGATGGACCTTTTGGCCAGTGGCATAAAAGTGTAAAAATGTTTTTGACGTCTTGGGAACGTATCATTTTTATGCCCTTGTTTGTCTGTACACGACGAAAAAAGTAAATTTACGCATTTGATGAATAAAAGATTTGCTTTTGAAAGGCTTATCCTTACGACCCAAAGATTGATTTAAAATAACCCCCCCCCCCCACTAACTTGCAAAAATAACCTTTGGGTCGTTACGATGAGCCCTGCAAAAGGACATATTGTATTTATCAAACGCCGCAGAATTCACCATACAAGGGAGTTTTTCAAAAAAAGTGGACATCGTTAAGGACAACAATTAAGAAAATGTAACGTGTAAATTACTTAGCCATACATTTAGATACGTTAATTTTCGTAACGAAATGGAAAAAGTTGAAATTTCTTAATTTTGGACCTTAACGATGTACACTTTTTTTGAAAACCACCCTACTGACACGTTTATCCAAGGAACTGCAAGGAACTCTATACCGGATTATTTAAAAAATGAGGCAAGGGTAATTTTTTAAAAGATGTCCTAAGACATTCAAATTTTTTGAGAACTTGGATGTCAAACGGGACTCTACAACTAAGCTTCCGTTTGGTGTGATTATTATAGTGCAAATCCCAAGGTAAATGACAAATAATAAAACCGGTTTATTATTAGTTGGTTCTTTGTTAGTTGGTTGGGTACTTTTATTTAATATTATTTTTATTACCGGTATATTTATTACCGGTTTTTATTTATTATTTTATGGCATGGGGAAGGCAAACCAGATGCGAGAACGACAAGAACAATGTGTTAGGTTCACTTTGCCTAATGTTAGACCGGTAGGATCAAGCATAATTCTGAATGAAGAGTGTTTAGGAATGGTAGAACTTGCAATTTAGTCCGCATATAGCAGTACTAGCAGGTAAATTAAGTTCGGAGTGGTTAGGCTTCAGCTTACGCTGTTAGGAAAAACAGAGGGGCTAGACAAGTTGCATTCGTCAATTGAAAGCGATTATGTTTCGATTGGAAAATATACGGAATTGACGTAAGCCACCGAGATTTTACAACGTGACTATATCGGTGGCTTACCTCAGTTCCATACATTTGTCTTTCGAAGCATAACCGCTAACGATTATCGAATGCAACTTGTCTAACCCCACAGGCAACTTACCAATATTGAGACAGCTCGCTTAGTTTATAATAGTTATTTTCATAGTGTTACGTCATACTAGTTTGGGGAAAAGCGGCTGATATTCAGACTATATTCGCGTTACAGAAAAGGGTCATTATCTAGATTAATATTTTTGGTTTAGTTTCTAAACCGCTTAGCATTTGCTATGACAATAAATAAAAGCTAGGGACAATTTTTTGTCAAAATAGATCTACTTTTACCTAAAAGTATTCACCCACGGCCAGCTATATGTTGCCTTCTCTCGAGTTCGATGATTCGATGATGTAAAAATCCAAATTGATCAATACCACTGCACAAGATTTGAAAGGTGATACATAAATAACGAAAAATGTTGAAACTATAGAGAAGTTTAAACAAAACAAAAGTTGTTCAGTTTAATGGACTGAGTGCCACAATTAATGTTTGACACAATATGATATATGGTACACCAATCTATCTATGCCTAGCCAAAATATTATTGGTTGAGAACCGATAAACAGAAGGATCATCAAAATTTTATAAAAATATTGTGGATTATTAATATGTGTCTACATTTTACCCGAGCAAAGCCGAGTTTTCATATTGTACTTAAACTTCCGTGATTCCTTAAGAGTACTATTTAAAGAAATTAATATTATGACCGTAGCGTCACAATTCATTTATGAGAAAATTATGCCCGCCCGTGTGGTTGCCGGGTTAGATTAGAATCATTTGTAGGTCAATGCATTCTATTCTGTAATAAACTACCCGACTTAGTTTTAAAGTTGCCACTTTCAGCACACTTGAAAAAGTGCTAAAGCGTATATTATATATTAGCGGGTCGAGTTTTATTTAACAGGCAAAATGCTTAATACCTATTTAGTCTAGGGGACACGGTTTTTGTAGAAGAACGTATTGAAACGTTTTTAATTTCATGTTGTCTTGCTTCGTCATGGGTAGGTACTTATAAATATTATTATTTTATTTATTTGCTCTTGTTTTTATTATAAGTTTCGACCGACACGTTTTCCTGCTTAACTACGCATGACATATTTAAAATTTAATTCATCACACGCTCGGAAAGGGTGTTAAAACACGCAGGCATATAGGGCAGTTATAGCCTATTTACCTCCCGAGGGAGTAAAGGGTTTAGTTTTAAAATATAGAACCCACTAGTACATCGTTTAAGACTCAAGAGGTGTAAAATCAGCCAAGGTTTATTTCCTATATGCAAAACTTGGCTGTAAACCAATTTTACTGTATATAAAACTGAAACGGTACCTTTAACTGAATTATATTTAATTTTATATTTTACAATTATTTCAGAGACATTTGCAATTATTTTCATTTAATTTTATTTTGAAAATCTGGCAGTATGGCCTGTCAAGTTTGAAAACTAATGGCAGTTCTTAGCATTATCTGTGGAACATAATATAGAAAAATATATAATTAAAGTCACGTGTAAATAAGAGCTATCGTACAGTTGACAATACGATAACCTGTCTCAAAGTAAGTGGGAACGCATGAGTGGACATTTACAATCTCATCACTGCAAATACCGTACCACCCCTTAGAACTAAGATGAAATACCTCTAATAATTTCACACCAAAACATAACAATGCGGACGCTGCTGTTTGGTGGTAGTTTAAGTTAAGTTTGTTGGTAACGATCTGGAAGGAACTATCGCCACTAAAATAGTGCGGGATGTAATCATAACACGTAAATACGGATGAAATTACTAATTACCTCAGCATATTGAGCACAGATCGTGCGCGGCGCGAGAGGCGCGCGGTCGTGTGGTTGTTTAAGTATGTACTTGTAACAGGTAATCGAATTTGAGCTACGCCGTGGGTTCCTCTTGGGAACTGCGCAGCTCACATCCCGTGATTCGTGTAACAAGAGAATTGCCGTACACCTTTACTTGTTGCCTGTCAGGTGGCTTAATTAAATTATATTCGCTTTGTACCTAGCAGAAATGCACCTAAAGAAATTTTAATAAAGTGAAATTTAATATACTTTTGCTCCTTCAATTATGGCCTTAAATTGCGCCAAGGCGTAATCACCTTGCATTGTTATTTTATGGGTTCGAGACAAACTAGGAAACCTTACAATCCGGCCATGTCCATCTGTCCGTCTGTCCGCTGTTTAGCTCAGAGGCTCTTGGTACTTACTACAAAGCTGCAATTTGGCATACTTATACATAATAAATTACGCGGACAAAGTTGTAAAAGAAAATGTAGAAAAAAATGTTAAGGGTACATCTTATATAAATAAAACAAAGGTATTTTTTTAATTATGACATCAATGAGGTCATTGGATGGCTCGTAAGAAATAATTATGAACAGTACATGTAATTATATTTTTTTTTATTTGGCCGTTTAGGAAATATTGAGCTCGAAAAGTGTAATTTTCTCTTAAGTTACGTGTCCCTAAAGCCAAAACAACGACTTGATGACGTTCTTGAGACGCGAGCGGCTTAAGTGTTTAAACCCACTAAAAATCACCAAATAATTTTAAATAGAAAACTAGTTCATACTTACTAGTAGTTTCAAAAAAGGCATTCATTTTATTAGCAAAATGCTCTTAATATTTTTTTAAGATGAAAGCTTAGTATACCTATTGAATATCAGTGTATGAAACACATGCGTTTAAATACAATAGTTGCCATAAAACAAATATTTAAGGGCAAGGGTTTTAGTGGTAGCATTATTACTAACGAAACGATGAAAAATAAACAAGATCATCAAAACTTTCATATGATGTTCATAAATATATTTTTTTTCATTGTTTTAACTTTGATAGAATTTTCACTTTTAATACATATACCTAGCTAAGTTCACCTTAGAGTCACCAAGCCAATTGTGTTGCATTAACAAAAATAACGTGATTTGCTTATACCTTATATCTTTCGGAACCCACCACACATAGGATTTTTTTATTAAAGATATGATGCCGTTTGAGAAAAATCTAATTAGTTTTTACGTTAAGTTTATTGAGTCATGGGCGTGCGTTAACTTCATAAGCTCATACTCGTAAGGTAAAAACAGTGGGCAAGTATTAAGTAAGTATTAAGTGGTGGTAGGACCCTGTGCAGGGTCCGTCCGGATCGCTACCACCATCTTATCCATTAACCACCCGCCAAGCAACAGTGTTCGCATTGTTGTGTTCCGGTGTGGGGATAAGACAACCGGTGAAATTACTAGCATAGAGGCATTCCATCTTAGTCCTCAGGGTTGGCAACGCATTTGAGGTCTTGGGATTATAGTCTTGAGAATTCAAATGTCTATGGGTCTCAGATTCCACTTACCATCAGGTGGCCTGAGTGCTCGTGTGCCTTCTCCTTAACATAAAAAAAAAAAAAAAAAAAAAAGTTCATAATATCATCGATCACGTCAGTGGCAAACAAGGAGGGACGTTTGCACCACCAAGTAATCAACTGCGCGTGGCCGATCATGCAAGAAACTTGAGTCCTCTTTTGACCTCATGTAAAAGCTTAAACCTCGACAAAGAGTGTGTTCTTTGTCCCTCCAGTTCCTTCTAATTATATGAAGAACGAAAGTATTAAAACATATGAATAGTTACTGATAGACAGAGAAGTATAACGTTATTGTATTATTTAGATTTTACTACCTTTTATAGACGAACCGCCTTGAGTCAAACCCGACAATGAAGTTAGGGCAGAGCTGCACGGCGATGGCCGATGGAGGCGTCGCGTCCCAGCACGCATACCCGTCGAACGTGGGAGGGCACCACAGACCATCGACTACAAAAATAAAACAGATTATTAACAAAGATTAACCCAGACATCAATAAATGGACAATCAACTGATTTTGTATACGGTACTTATACTGTAAAGCTTCAAATTAATTAGATGTAGATACGAAGTTTTTTCTTTTGATAAGTAAAATATATCTGTTAGATTTGTTTTAAACTAATCACCCATCTGACGACTTTTCCAAGCGCCGGCCGGCTTTAACGTGTTTTGCACGTAATTAATAAACTTACGCGAAGTAAAGTAAAATATAATAATCCTACGCATTTGAGAATAAGGCTAAAATGTGTGTGGCGAAATATGTTAAAGACAGTAAAACATATAGGTACGTGAATGGATGCAAATGCTGTGCTATAGTAATAAGGTTTCTCAGAAATTGCCCTTAGGACAAATGGGACACCACAGAGATGTATCGCGATCCTGGCAAATAGTAGTATTGGATTTGATAGGTCCCTTTCCTATGAGTAAGAAGTGTAACACCATGTTGTTAGTGCGGACGTGTTTATTCAGTTGTTATTTCCTCTTTGGCCAGGCAAGGCGAATATACGAGATATTGGGTAAACAGTGTTTGTTGTGAGGTGCTCCAGAATTTACCGTAACTGATAATGGGAAGCAGTTCAAATCTCATTTATTCAACGATTTAGCAAAATTGCAGAATTATATTTACTAGTAAATATAATTCTGCAATTTTGTACACTGTACACTATCCAACACAGCGGTAAATCGTGTCATAGGAACTTATATACCGTCTAAGAAGCATAATTAACATGATATTCATTTAGACGAACTACTTTTGACATTAAGAAAGCCGTTCACTAGTCATCGGGTTATACTACTTCTAACCTATAACATCGGTTTTACAGCATCCGTCCATAGTCAAGCGGGTAAAACTTAACGAAAATCATTCTTAAAAAAAAATCGGTATTGTTATATTCCGCTACCTATTTTTTTATTTGCGATACAGAAACCTAACCGCAACGAAACGCTTTTTTTTCCGGTTATGTAGTCCCTGGAAAAAGCCATCTCTTTCCGAGTAGCAGAACTTGAACAACATTGACATAAGTAGCTTTGTCTTGAAAATAGAATGCCCATAATTTTAATAATGGGTACTTAAAAAAAAAAAACGTAGTTAAAGGTTTAATGAAAACAAAAATCACGATCGCGTCCTTTGTTTAACGAAAGTTAGTCATACAAACTATATGGGTAACTCTCGTTACACAAAAGAATTAAGTTTTATTTTAATTATAGCCTTTAACTATGTTTCTTTTTTTAAACGTCCCATATGTCATCCTAGCTGAAACCATATGGTCTCAAGAATTAAGGCGAATTTTATGCAATGCACTGAATTTACCTTTAGGCTTTTTTACATTTTATTAAGCATTTGAATTGCGTAAAGTGTGAGTTTGGCGACACTGGTTCTGTTTAAATCGCAGCCCAAGTGCCGATCCACCAGTTTGTTATTCCGTGAAATTGATAATTGATCAGGTTCTAGGTAATGGCGAACAATTTATCTAGTAGCTTACTGCAACGGGATTTTTACCGACGAGTTACAATGTAACGACTGAGCTAGACGGTGGGCAAAAGGCTGGTTCGGACTGCATTTAGTAATTTAGTCGCGTAGCAAGTATTTTAAAAATATTGTATAATGGATCAATTAGGTCACATTGTTTACTCTATCTACTAAATTATCGTTGTCAAGACACATTTCATTTCTAAAATATTCGTACTTGCTTCTCTACTAAGGGCCCTAAGGGCCGATGATCAGTAGAATTCACTGAAATAATGGTTAAAAATCAAAACCAATTGTTAAATGTACTAAAATATAATCTGTACTCGTCAGGGTTCTCAAACATATCTGAAATTCTGAACATGCACTCTAAACGCCTTGACAATAGTGTCCAGCCTCAGCAGTAATGTACTGTTATGCTCGATTGTGTACTGTACTGATCAATATAATGCTATTTTAAATTTTTATTAAATATTATCCTAAGCCCCAATTTTAATGTTCGTCTTATTTTTAACCCATTTTATTTATAATCTTAACAATGCACGAAGCTCTACATATAGGTAGTGAATGCCGTGAGTTGGAACGTAATCCCTCTATTGTATAGATGAATTATCGAGAACATGGAATTACATTTGTAGTGGTTGTACTGTTTGCAACTAAAGGAGAATAATTTTCTCTTAATTTAATACAATTAGATGGATCCTTAAGAAATGGAATAATTAGTAGTCCTCTGTTTTTTGCTTTTAGTCGCTATCATGTTCTTCATCTGAGCTGTCACAAGTATTGATAATAAGATTGTTTGAAATTCGATCCATTTCCCCTTACTGACATCAATATTTATTTTATTCACTTTCGACATGGCGACAAATATTTTTCCAGTCCGGGCTGACACAAAATTATTCTGATAATTGTGAGAATACAATAAAATCAGACGTAAAAATATATGCAAAACGTAAATAATATTCACAATTTGACACTGACATTATTTTGGTATTTACTTCTTCAATATAATATATTATAACAAACCTCTTTTTATGCTGATAGTTCGAGAAAATAAAAAAATCAAATATAGAATGCCTGTAAACATACAATACTACTACGTATGCAATTCCATGTTCTCGTTAATTTATCTATACCAGCATTTAGTTTCAAAGAAGGAACTACGAGTATATATTTTGCTTGGTACTTTACATCATTTTATATTCTTGCTCTTTATCGGATGAGCGGTGTATACACACGACGGTTTGTATTGGTTTCAATTGAACTAAGATAAACATATCAACTTACTAAAGATGCTGAAAATATTCATGCCGATCTGCGATTATTGTGCATATTGTGTTACGAAGTACGAGTATACGTAATATGGCGATGGTAAAGAAACTTACTTTTATCCGATTATTCCAATTATATACACACATGTATATTCTAATGGCGTGGTTGGCAAAATGGATTTGGTGCCCATGTGATGACCTTTTAGACGTGGCTGCCCGGAGTACCCAGGCCAGGGCACGCCACGATTACTTTAACCTCGATCGACTGTGAACGCGAAGGTTTTGAATAACCAATTTTAATTAACCTAACTTAAGAACCACCTACAAGAGACTTTAAAAATTGTAAGAATCGGACTAACGCTCTGTTTCCTAAATTAATACATATAGCATTAATAACAATCGCCAAAACAATCGAAATTAGTATTCAGAATCGCCTTTGTACTTTAATATTTTTGTAATTTAATATTTTGTGTATTGTTACAGTTTTATAACAATAAACTATTTACAAACAGGAGTCAAAATGGAGGCCAGAACTTTGTAACGAATTATTACGTCATTTAAAATTGAGTAGCAAGAGAAATGGTATAAAACATCTTATTATTCGTAAAATATAGGTATTTTCTATAGGCATTTTGAGATTTAAGAAAATAAGTGTTATTTGAGTATGTAGATCAAAGAATATAATTATACGTATAGAGAAGAGAAGAACGGAAACTCCATACTACAACATACTACAATCACGTATACTACTATACTACTGACACCGTGAGCTGTAAACGAACCAATAAATGGCGGGCTTTTCAAATGGCACTGGTCCGGAATGTTTCATCAAAATTGTCAAATCTAATTTAATATAAAGTAGCGAGTACAAAATTGAAGGACAAGTAAGCCAATATATTCAGCTTTATAACCACTTCTTCATACAAGGTAGGTATGTAAATGAATGCCCCACGCATTTAAATCTTTTTTTTATTTATGATTTAACTAGAACATTTTAAGATAATGTCTTATATAGTCGTACCGCAACCAAAAAAACACTTGCATAATTCAAGCTTTGGTTTATTCCAATGCATCCGTTTAAATATTATGTAAAAAGTCGATGAGTTTCAGACTTTGTTGTTATTTGCTATTTAACACAGCCTGCGAATGTCAAATCCACAACATAGGAGCAAGTTTTTACTTCGCAGAAAGGTCTTCTATAGTAGCTAGGCCGGTTCACCACCAAATATGAGTTGCTCCAGGTTTTGGAAACCAATCGAAGACATTGTTCAAGACAGTAGTCTTTGCTTTCCATTTATTAACACAATTTCTTATGCGCGTATGTTAACACTATTAACACTGAATTATTTATCTTTATGGCTCGGTTATCGTATATCGTATATTACTCGTTTTTCGTTTTGATAACTATCAGGAAATTTATTTGTATACCTACGTTTTTTTGAAGTTAAACCGATGTTACCGAATGAATACAGATAAAAAATCAAACAGAATATATATATTAAGTGACTCTGTTAAAAGGTAACCAGTGTTACCATACACTATTTAATCATCATCCCTTTGTGTGCGATCTAATAGTATACGAATCAGCCTATTCGTTTTGTTTTAAAATCTAAAAATACTAAAATGAATAATTATAAAATGAAACGCAAATGGTATGCCATTTTTTATATCAATCCGTATCGTAACCAAATATATGATTCTTGAACTGTTTTTTAAAATATTGTCCTTCGACTTCAGTACTTTGTTGAAGGCTGGTATAGAATCGTGGTATAGAACTCACACATGCGTATTTTCATATGAATTCGTCTGCTAGAGATAACAGACCCTGATGTAGATCATATAAAAATTGTGTTTTTAATACACGACGTTCCGCACTATTACTTTTTTATATACAATGACGCAACGGACCGTGCAACGTCATTATGACGGGCGGCGCGGGCAGACTTGCAACGAAAACACTATAGATAGATGCTGGCTGCTAATAGACAAAGTAAGAATAACTTACCGTTGCCGTTCCCGGGAAGTATTTTGAAGATCGTGCTGTGGTTCTCATTCTGCGCGAAACACTCTTCAATGAGCTGCTTTAGCCACTTCAATTTCCAGTTTTCGTCTTCAGCAGTACGGCTTAAATTTTGCATCTCCAAGATTTAAATATTCACATTATTGTGTTACGAAGTCCAACTGCGAGACGGCAGAAGTGCTATGCACGGCCCAGCGGTGACATCTGAAACAGACAGACAGATAAAGATAACTCGTTATCATCGCCTCAATTGTTTGTGTACGATCGATGAAGGCCTAAACAATATACATTCATGTAATTAACACGGACCTACCTCAAATATTGATTACAAAAAATGAAAACGTGAACACCTTAAAGAATATACTAATTATGCCTCTTTGAAGTAAACGCCTTGATGTAAAACACCTGTTGACAATGTTTGTAGGTACTACTTGGTGGAGTGTAGCAAGGAAGCTTTTGCTAACAGTAATGAAAAAAGGTTAAGTGTCGCACCATGCTTCGTGCAGGTTTCCGAAGCCGTTAATATAAAGATAAACACAAAAACTATCTTGAAAAAACACAAGTGTAGGCCAAATTTAAATTGAAACCTATTTGGTGTTATCTGAGGTGATTTCCAGTAAGTATAAACATTTTAGTTGCCTGTAACTCAAGGACGAATGAAGTGTACTTAATCGTAATAGTTTTCCTTTTAACTATGTTTATTCTATTAACTGTCTGCCATTTCCGACATTCCTGGTGGTTTTTTTTTTCTGCCATACAAACTTGCCCTGACAGTAATGAAAACAACAGAAGTATCGAATTTGGTGGAGTCGTTCGAAAGTTATAGTCTGGTCGACATGTACCTTTTTGGGTGAAATTTTTGTATAGCCTCCGAAAATTACGATCAAGGTGTCATTCGATTCGGAATATTATGTAGAAAGTTTAAGAAAAAGTTCCAAAAGGGGCCGATGAAAATTGCAAAAGTTATAAACTATTAAAAAAAAAGAAAGTAGGGGTTTGGTTTTTTTTCATTTTCTCAAAAACTATCAAAGATATTCGAAATTTGAAATCTGAAAAAAAGAGGAAATTTCCTAAAAAAATTCTACTTTCCGGAACTGTATCTTTAATATTTATAATTTTTACGGAGCCCTGAAAATAGCGGTAAAAGTGGGTAGTCTGGCTTCCGCTCGCGATTTGTAACTCGGACACGGTAACAATAAAGGTCATTTTAACATATTAAATATAAAAACAATAAAAAAAAATGAGTACTATTGGGATATATAAATAAACAATAATCCGTCGGTGAAATTTTTTTATCCCCATTTTTCCATTAGTTATGCATTAGTTAATTAACAACTTTTTCTGAATAGAATGTTAATAGAAAAAAACTGATTATTATTAAACTACAACCCTAGGTTTTTTTTCACTTCGTGGAGTTATTCTTGAAAGGCATAAAAATAGATCCCCGTTGGAAAAATTCAAAAATGATTATTTTCTACTTTTTTATTAACAATCGAAAACAGTAAAAAATTAAAATCTGCATAAAAGTAATTAAAAATTATATTTTTTTCAAATATTTCAAATTTTATGATTTGTAACGGTTAAAAGTTACATGAAAATATTTTTTTATTTTTTTTACCGCGATTATTTTAATAATTGTTATAAACAAATGCATTGTTTATAAGATAATCAACAAAATTTTTTTCCTAATCTACTTGTCGATATTAATTATTATTTAAAAAAAAAATATATACCTTAAAAAAAATGCATTTCTTAATTAACAATCGTTTTTTACCACTAAATATAAATATTAAGCTTAATATTTTGCAAAAGCATCTCTAAATCGAAACATCGTCTTTACACACCCCCAATACTTAACTAAACCTATACAACGACTTCCTACACGATGATAAAGGCAAGTAAAATAAGTACTACAAACATAAAAAAAAAACAAGTACTACGAGGGTCAAACTGAAAGTTCTTAGAAAATCAAAAACTGAACTATCCTTTCAAAATAGTGTCCATTCATGTCAATATATCGCTACATCCGATGGAACCACTGAGAAAACTTTGCCCACTCGTCGGGGTCTCTTCGACGGCCTTTTGAAACGCAGCCACAGCTTCCTCGGCGTCCACAAAACGTTTTCCTCGAAGTTTTTCTTTTATTTCGGGAATAAATAAAAATCGCAAGGTGCGAGGTCGGGGCTATACGGCGGGTGATCCAGTAATTCCACGTCTGACGTCGCCAAGTCGATCGTTCGCCTGGCGGTGTGCGACGAGAAGTTGTCGTGGTGAAGGAGGGTTCTACTGCGAGGTCAATTCTTCCGAACTTTATCCAAGACAAGTGGCAAACAATTGTTACCACTCTGCAGTAACTGTTTTTCGATCCTCTAAAACAATTGTCGCGTAATGACCTGTCCTTCCGAAGAACGAGGCTCCATCTTTATTCCGTCGCTTCGACCTCTCTTCACTTTAGTTGGCAACTCCTCGGAAAGAAACACCCACTGAGCAGATTGTCTTTTAGTTTTGGGATCATAACAGTAAATCCAGCTTTCATCACCGGTAAGTATTTCGAGCACAGCATTTGAGTCACCTGCGTTAAATCTTTCAATAATTTCACGGCACCAATCAACACGATGGAGTTTTTGGGCCTCGGTCAAAATATGAGGTATTCACTGGGCACAAAGCTTCCTGATCGCCAAATGTACATGTGGGATTTTGTGTTTTTGACTCATACCGATGCCTAAGCTTGTCCGAATCTGCTGATAGGTCTCTCTTTTATCAGTCTCTATCATACGCCGCACAACACTGATGTTATCTTCAGTCGTCGCCGTAGAAGGCCGTCTTTTACGCAGACTATCGGTGAGATTAGTGCGACCACGTTTAAACTCTTTAAACCAGTTGTAAACAGTGGCACGAGATGAAGCTTCATCGGGAAAGGCCAAGCGTAGTCTATCATTACTTTCTTGTTGACTTATATGACATCGAAAGTCATAAAAAATCATTGCACGAAAATTTTCTCGCGTTAAATTCATGCTTACGTGACAGTCAATTTTCAATTTGCCGCAAAATCGTAAAACAAATGAATAAAATTCCAACTCAATAATATTGGCAAAGAGTTCCATTTTCAAAATTTTAACTTATTTTTTAATTATTTTGTTTACAAGTGGCCAGTTCTACAAAGTTTCAGTGCTACCCTCGTAACTAATTTTCAATTTAAAGTCAATTGGTGCCGTCTTAGATGATTTTAGTAGGTATAAACACTTTAATCGCCTGTATCACAAGAACCAATGATTCCTACTTAGTCGTGATAGTTTTCCTTTAAAATTCGTGATATGCTCTAACATTTTTTTTCAGATTTTTAGTATTTGTAGTTTTGGCTGTAATGGGGGGGGAGGGGGGGGGGCACTAAAGCTTAATATTTCATAAAGGGATTACTTAAATAAAAATCTGTTTTTCAAACCCATAATGTTTTCCTGTTACCTATCCAACGACGACACCCCACACTATTGGGTATACAAGAAAAAAATACATCCCCACGTTACGTCTAGGCGAGGTACCGTAAAAAAAATTTTTTTTTTACATTTTAGTATTATTTTGTTGGCGTTACTACTATGTATATTCGTGCTACATTACAGCTTCCTAGTACTAAGAATCTCTGCGCTAGGATGCGGACGGACAGACGGACATGGCGAAACTATAAGGGTTCCTAGTGTGACTACGGAACCCTAAAAAAACCGTTTTACGTGTACTTACATAGAAAAAACATGTATGATTTTATTTTACAACTTTTTTGTCAGTATGATTGTAATGTACAACCATGCCAAATTACAGATTTTTACTACCAAGAGTCTCTACGTTATACACCACGGACAGACAGACGGACATACAGACATGGCTTAACTATTATTATAACTTGTGGGCCACGGAACGCTAAAAAAATAGCGAAGTTAATTTTATTCACCGTATTCTTATTTAGAATTGGGTTATTTAAGAACCCTCTCTCATTGACTGAACGTACCTACTGTTTACGTATTTTAATTATAGAAGTTTATAGAACTATTCTAAAATACGTAAATAAGTAGACTGAGCTCTATGGACATAAAACTAGACGCCGGAGTTGTTGTTGATGCATGATTGTTGATATTTTTTGACGCTAGCCGAGCGGTTTTATCGGCCGATCTCTTTTCTGGCCTAAATGTTCTTTAATTTCGGGATGGTCGAAAGCTTTGACGATCAAGCCGAGTGATTCACTCCAGAGCGCTGGAGTACAAGCAGCCAATTTGTTATTTTCATGTAATGAAAGTTTTATTACCGCACTGTTAAATATAGCAGTATCTTCACGCTAATTAATTACGAGTTTTCTAACAGTGCTGTGCTGGGATAAAGTCAAGTGAGATAATATTTTCACTTAATATTCTGAAAAGAGGAGTTAGGCTATCAGAAATGGCTAAAGACGTTATCTGCTGGAGGTGTTAATGAATAAATAAATAAACAAATAATTACATTAGCCCTGTGCGGCAATATAATATTGGGAGAATTAGATGTTCTTATTTTGCAGTACGAGTACATACAGTACTAGTAAATTACTGCACAGGCTGGAAAATAGGCTATTCCGGGTCGAGTATAAGTTAGAAGTATTTATAGAGTTGTTGGTATTTCTGTAGCTCTGCCTACTCCACTCTAGGAATGAAATGAAATCAAACATTACCATTGAAAAAACCTGCCATCGGCATTGGCATCCCTCCTGATGCCATAAAAATCAAAATAGGTACTACAAAGTAGATAAATAAAATACACCATGAAATAAAATCACAAAACTGAAATCTATTTAACTAAGAGTTAAAATTATAACATTAACTACGCGCTTAAGTTAATTCGGCCATTCAATTTATTTATGAACGCAATATGTTTGAAAATATAACATTTTTTGATATATTTTTAAATACGCTGTTCATTAACGACGTTCATAAAGGTTCCTCCTTCCTTTTAGTCTTAGACATTTTAAAAAGTTAAAAAACTTGGAAGAACGGATTCTACGGGTGTATGGCTGTTTAGAGTTAGTTATCCTAGCCCAAACATGGTATTAAAAAGTAAAGGCGTAGTGAGCTTCAACTACGCATTCCCGCTTGTGCGACTGTGCACTACAAGAGATTTAAGTAGGTACATGTCAGCTTAAATTTTATTCTGCCTAACAATATTAAGCGGTCAGATTTTCCGGAATTTAAAAATAAATTGTATACCTAAATGGTGCTTGGGGAAAACTTACTATGATCTTAGTGAACACTTTGAATGACAATTTTCTTTTGACATTTAGGTACATGATTTTGTCTTCGTTATTTTTTATTACTGTTTTACCTCTGCAATACTAATTTTAAATTAAATACTGTTATTATTATCAAAGTTTTATATTGTATGCCGATACTGGGTGATTGTGGTGACACTTTATACCATGACATAATTCCGTAATACCCACTTTCGGATAATAAATTATCTTGTATCTTGTATCTTGTAATGTAATTATATATTTACCTGCTTCGGGGCCGCTGCGATTGGTAAATAAGTAATACCTTTTTTAATTTTGGAACGCAAACCTTCGCGGGCTGTTTCAACTACAGTAATGTTAACATTTCCGAGCTTGTGGGAGAATTCCGTGTTTGATATATTTTAGAGAAAATAATACATTAAACACAGACGGCCTTTCTTTTAAAAAACGAAGACGCGAAGGGCTCCTAGGATTAAAATAAAAAACGTATGAAAACCCAATCCTGTCCGCTGCGTTTTTTTTAAGTGCTGTCAGATGCATACAGAAAAGAAAGGACCAAGAGAAAAATCTTACACTGCCAAGGTGCGTGTATTTTCTGTTTTTTAATTTTGTTTAAAATTGTCTGGTTAGAAAAAGTAAATTATAGACAAAAACTTATTGAAATTAAGACGTAGAAGTTGTTGTTGAAGTGAAAAAATAGTGAAATAATTCAAAAAATAACTTGAGTGATAAATGTGATGATGAAAGTATCGTCGAAATAAGTGTCACAGCGCCTAATTTGAGAAATGAAGATTTCTCGACTAGACAAAACTTACTTCCTGCTAAATCAAGGGAAATGTATTTGTATAATTTCCTTCCATGTTTGAGAAAAGCATTGTACCTATATGCCTCGGCGGAAACGGACGGGGGTTGTATAACTCGTATTACAATACAATACAATACATTACAATACAATACAAATACGCTTTTTTGAACACCACGCAAAGAAAAATAAACAAGGAAAGACAAAAACTTGAGATTCTTACACGGTAGACAACTGGCGATCTCTTCCAGACAACCTTGGATAGAAGAGATGTAGCAACATCAACATTAAAATAATGTAGGTGGTGAAAACAAGGATATTTTAAAATTGAAAATATAAGATAAAAATATAAAATGGAGAATTAGGTTCTTTACATACATCATACTTTCCGCGACTAAGCAATAATGAACTATTTTACTAATGAAAAGTAAAAAAGCTTGGCCTTTGGCAATTCCAGTTTGGATAGAAGTTGACTCTCTAAATTTAAGCCTTCGATTATCAAAACCAAGTCCAGTCACGCATATCTCAAAACCTTAAATTCACTCACTGGACGTTAATCTATTTTTACTTAAAAGCAAACAGCGGCGGTCTAGTTTGGTTGTTTGTAGGTGTTCAGCCGCGCTTGATACGCCGCACTCACCCTCACTCAAAACCACTGACAATTATTATACACAGTTGTGTGCTGTCTATTACCAGATCTAAGGATGATAGTAAAAACCTATGACAGGGCTCGTAAATCACGTCTGGAGTTTATATTGAAAAATGGAAAACTCCCGACCGACGCCATGTGTCGTTAGGGTGCCGGCGGAGTGGATAAGCCTCGCTGGGTGTTTTTGGCTTAGGCACAATTTTCCAAAGCAACATATAAAATTTGTTATATTTTTATTTCTATTTACACTATAGTACAATACATAAAGTACGTTACCGACACAGCTACAATATTATATTTCCTAAAACATGTATACACACATTACCTGCCTACCTACCGTCTCGTCTATCTATTGCATGTTAATAATAATATACAAACAATCCTATATCAAAAAGGCTTTCGAAACTGTTCTGCCTGATCACCTGACTGACAGACAACGTACAACCAAAACCACTGGTCCATAACTTTGAAGAGAATATTCTCTGGGTACGCCGGAGGGTTTTGGGATTTAAGGCGTCTAATTTTCAATAATGTTTTTTGATGGTTGGCCTCAAATGAAAGATAATAATAGCCCGTCCCAAATATATACCATAGCAATTATATATATTATAAAACTTTGATGCTATGTAAATATTGAGATTTATTTCAGCCTAAAGTGTAAAATAAACTAAATTATGAAAAGAAACCCGACTGCAATAATACAAATTAATATTATGTTATTGCAGATGCTTAAATAAAACCGATATACACCGTGGAAACGCGAATTCCGACAAACTAGATTCCGATGCCTAGAGGAGAAAAAAGAGAAGAACAAATATTGTTGGATAAAGCTTAACTTTCGAAATATTATAAAATTTCGGAAATTGACACGTTGAAAATTCTCTAGGGTAGCACGCCGCTTTTTACGCGGATGCGCTAGCTTCAGTCCTACCGGCCAGTAGTATCAACTCTTCGTATTCACCCTTTGGTTAAGGAATTGTTAATAAAGAAGTATCGTACTTAATTAATTTATTTTGTTCCCGAAATTAGTTAGGTTAAGATAGCAGAATAAAATTGGACTTAACATTATTTACTTTTAATAGGTACCATCAGAAATACGTAATTAAAATCTGTTTGGTTTATTATTCCCACGGTGCAATTATACTACATACATCATACTTCCCGTGCCTGGGCAATCCGACTACAATAATATAACATTAACATAGCATTTTTAGAGTTTCGTAGTCAAACTATCTTTATAAAAAGAGATCGTAACTTTCCCGGGGTAATTGGAGGCGGCACAAATGTCTGTAGGTAACGTTTTTCAATTTTGATAGGTACTTTCCGTATTCAAACTAGGAACCCTTATAGTTTCACCATGTCCGTCCGTCCGTCTGTCCGCAGCCTAGCGCAGAGAGTCTTAGTACTAGAAAGCTGTAATTGGGCATGAATATGCATATTGATCACGCCAATAAAGTGGTACAATAAAATGTAAAAATAAAATAAAATAGGGTACCTCCCCTACACGTAACGTGGAGATGTTTTTTTTTTCTCGTCTACCCTGTAGTGTGGAGAATCGTTGGATAGGTCTTTCAAAAATATTATGAGTTTGTTTAGATAGTTTTTCAATTAAGCAATCCGTGTATGAAATATTAAGCTTTAAAGCGCTATTTTTTGTTAGACTCAAGTGACAACCCCCACCCCTCCCCTACAGCCAAAAATACAAATACTAAAAGTCAGAAAAAGTCTTAAATGAAAGAGCATATAAGTAATGAATTTTAAAGGAAAACTATCCTGACTAAGTAGACATTTGTTCTTGGGATACAGGCGATTAAATGTTTATACCTACTAAAATCATTTAAGAGGGCACCAATTGACTTTAAATAGCAAAGTTAGTTATTACTTGGTGATTTTTATGTTTGTAATACTTAACGGCTTTAGAACCCTACACTGAGCATGGTCCGACATGCTCTTGCCCGGTTTTTTTAGTTTAGTTTTTAAAAAGCACGAAATTTGGTGTGTTTTTGTATTGCTGCAAATTGATGTGAAATTGTAAGGTCGATTTAATGAGACATGGAAATTGATCGGTGTATAAACGGATCTTTAGTTGCTTGGAATACGTTTGTATCAGAATTGAAAGATACGTTGGTCAATATGTCACGCAAATTTAGACTCAATAGGTACGAGAACTCTTACAAAAGTGGTAGCCGTTGTCAGTATCGTCGTCGTGCGTGATTAACCCATGTTCTCCTGCCCCGAATGAGAATTCTTAATGCCCTTACATCAAATTATTGCAATAGTAAAGAATACAAATTACTTTCGCTTCTTTTTACTTTCTATAAAATATGGTTTTAATTTACGGTATGTGTTACTACAAATTTATGAAACTCTTTTATTTATTTTTTAAATTGTATTTAATCTCAGTGACAGAAGTACAGAGCCTCTATTCTACTGCGTTATAACGATATCCCGTTTGACGTGTTTTAGAATCATTAATTTCACAGTTGCCATTATTGTAAATGACATAAGAGTTATCAAAACATTGACAATACAGAAACACGTCAAAGACGACACGTTATTACCGTGTAGAATCCTAGCCCAGAACTTATGCACCGATTGGATAATATCGCACCAGGAAAGGCGATAGCGGAGGCGGATTAGTACGGGTAGGTAATTCTCTTAACTTGATCTTGAACTCGACGCACCCATATTAATCGGCGAGTTGAAGTTGTCCCGTCAGAGCGTAAAAACCACATTTAAGGGAATGCATATTTCGCATACCCGCTTTACCCGTCGAGTGAGAGAGCTCGTATGACTTCGCTCCCTCGATCGATCAATCGGCCGTTGGACAGAGAGCCGTTTTTAAGAGAATAACACCTTAGTTCGTCCGCAGCTTAAAGCGTTTATCCACCGAGGGTTGATTCGTATCAAGTGATTGATCTTGATCACAGTAATCTTTTTGGTCCGAAAGCCAAGTTTGGCGCGCAGTTACACTAAGTTGCTCTAGATTTCTTTAGTTGTTGTGCAGAAAACTGACGAGAACTTCGACCTGGATACAACTACGTGCATAATGTACAGGGTGGGAAGGAGTATACCGACACATTTGGACCATCGATTATAGAGCCTATTTCGGAGTGTATAATGTGGCATTACATGTAGTGCAATAAAGCATAATTTTCGAGTATTTTATTATTTAAAACAATTCCATAGTTAGTTTAATTTGAACTCTGTCTCCTTAACCTGAAGCCTTTTTTACTAAGAACGATTTATATTGTAAGTAGCAAATCATCGAGGTAAAACATAAATTAATTTAATATATTTCTTGGATAATTTAATAATGCTTTAGAGTAAGGTTCAAATTAAATTAACTATGGAATTGTTTTTTAAATAATTAATACCGAAATTACGCTTTAATGGACTACTACCACATTATATACTTCAAATAGGCTCTAGAATCGATGGTTAAAATCTGTCGGTATACTCCTTCCCACCCACATGGTTGGTTAGGTTAGTTTGCCCGTGACTTCGTCTGCGTTATCCATTATACAAGAATAGTGGGTTTATTTTTAGATAAAAGTTATCAATGTGTTTACTCAGAGTATAAGCTATCCATCTCCATTCACAATTTCATCTAAATAGGTCATGGCGTTTCACATTGAACGAGTAAGTACACACACACTCATAGTTCCGCATGAAAATCGCTTATTTTGGTCCCTACCATGTACGTACAAAGCGGGTTGCTTCCATCACAAAATGCAGTTTTTTTTCATAACAACTATGAAATTATTCAGGTCAAGAAATCGATCGGTTAATTTTGCATTTTGGTAAAACTTCGTTTCAACTAGTGCTGGGCGTTTTAATTCGTTAAGTTTTCAGAGCCACTTCCTAACTAGCACTAAAATTGCAGCCTATTTGGTAGCATTGAGTTGTATAATAGCTGTATAAGAATTCATAAAGCAGTTTAATATTGCACAAATGCTTCCGCAGCTGACTGTAGCTTCGAAGATGACTAAAAGTTACAAGAGCCGAATCAAATACCACCCCAGCCTTTATAACAGAACATTTTAGAACTCGTTTGTCACTTATACCTATTAATGAAAGTTATGAATTAATTCTTAACCTCTAAGCTGCAGTTGGGCTTCTATTGCCACTGTAATACGCCGCAATACTGCATAAAAGCATGCATGTTAATTTCAGACTTTTTAACGCAACTGTATAGGAAACAACTGTTTCTTAAATCATAGTGATTTATTTATTTATTTGATTAGACACGTAATATTATAGGGCACACCTAGGTATATCAAATTTAAGAAAATCCCTAAGCATTTAACAATTGATGAGATGAGATGTAAATATAATATTTATAATTAGTTTTGATTATATCTACTTACATTATACATTTCAGAAGTAATTTCACTTTTTTTTATTTTAGTACACACAAATATTAATCATATTATTCTAGTTTATTTATAGTTCTTACTATTACATAATGACAGTTTAAAAATTATACTTTACTAATATAAATATAGCATTTATCTTACTTTACACTCAATCGCTCGCAAAGCTATAAGCATTCTTTTTCAACAACCTTCCAACCAAAGAAACAGCAAGAGCGTTGGGCGCAGAGCGTATTGAGCGCGTGCAGCGCGCGGCACACGGGGGAGAAGCGGCGCGACACCGTGCGCGACGCGGCCACTGCGAATAGCCGCACGTTGTCGCTGCAGAAACGCGTGCGCTGGTCTGGGACAAATAGGCGACAAATCCTTCATAGACTGAGTACGAGCAATGGGCACACCGAGAGAGTATTGTCCTACTATCGTCTATTATGAGCACCTAAAACTCATAACGTAGCATTTGGACGTATTCATATAGGTACAGACGATTTTCAATACTACATTCATAAATGGCGTCCAAGCTGCGCTGCATGCCCTGACAAATCCTTCGGGGTCCTGACACCCACATTCAGTTTGGCATAATCCGCATACAACAAGTCTTGCAGTTAAAGTGTCATAGCAGAAGTAATAATTACTCTTATGCAGACTGAAACTGCAAATTGACACATCGTGTTACTAAAGACTACATTAAACCTCTACTACAAAAGAGGCAGGAGCTGCCTAAAGTAAAACAAACGCAATTTCTTATGCGCTTATGTGATCAGTGGGGTTAGACAAATGGCATTCGACAATCGTTAGCGATTATGTTTCGATTGAAAAATCTATGGAATTGACGTTAGTACCACGTGACTATCTCGGTGGCTTGCGTCAATTGCATACATTTGTATATCGAAACATAATCGCTAACGATTATCGAATGCAACTTGTCTAGCCCTACAGATCATAAACGTAAACAAGCTAAAATAACGTTTTACCATTTAACTATTATACATTGCCGATGAAACACGTACAGTCAGCATCAAAAGTAGCTAAGCCAATAACATTATCTTGCCAATAATAGAGCTTGATCGTTTCATAAACACACACTCGTATTTTAATGCCTTTTATTATGTAACGGTCACATAAACTACTGTCCGGTCTAGACTTCACCTTTTACATTTCATTCCATTTTTTACTGTCACAACAACGAATAATCAAGGATTTCGTTAATTCGTTAAATCATTAGTCTAAAAAACTTCAAAACTTCAACTTCAAAACAATTCACTAAAAAACGAACGAATGCTTTCTTGCCAAGAGAAAAAACAGTTTGGATTAAAACCGTTTCAAATAGCTCTCTCACATCGCTCACTACTCAAAACAACATTAAAAGCGAGCCCAAAATAGGTACCTACTAACGTGATGAAAGAGCAATTAGTTCGGTGCGGTACAAATAACCCTTTTTTAATTATACTGAATCTTAATGTACTTTAGTATTAACGATTTAAGATAGAAAATCTAAAAAGCCTGTGCTGAAAGAGCTAGTGACATAGGCGGCAACGAAATGGAAACAGTTTTTTAAATTAAGCTTTTGCTAAAATCTTACCCTAATAACTAGCAAGCTTAAAATTTATTGATTGATTAGCCAAGTCAATAACTAGTTTCTTTAGATGAAAAGCTTTGTGCTACTTTAAAATAAATCTTACACGTAAAGTTATAAGGCATATTATGGCGTTTCAAATAATAAATAGTGAGAGAAACCGGTTATAGGGCCGTATTCTTTTTATTTTACATATTTAAAGGTAAGTATATGAAAACAAAAATCACGATCGCTTCCTTTGTGTAACGAAAGTTAGTCATACAAACTACAAGTATAGGGTAACTCTCGTTACACAAAGGAATCAATTAAGTTTTGTTTTATTTATAGTATATTTTTTTTTAAATCCCTGTAACCAGTCCACGGCGTCCAGGGAAGTTGTTTGATCAGTAGCTAAACTAACAAATTGTTAAAAATCGTAACTAATGATAAAATCTCAAAGAACTGTCGCATGTTTATTCAAACAAATAATTAACTCAAAACCAAATTCAGCTTTAAATAAAACTCTACTAACAGAAGCCAGGTTTGAAATTCGAATGTATTTCTATTTCACGATATTTCTGTTTGATTAAACAGAAATATCGTAATATCGAGAAATATCGTAAAATTACTCGCGGTAATTTTATGATTCCAATAATAACAGATACGCCTAGGTTTGGTTCAGGCATTTAGATATTATCGTGGAATAAAGAAACTCACAAACATACATCAATGAAACGTCTTGTACGGCGACATGTCTTCCCCTTTTGCTTTAGTCTAAGAGAACAGGTCAATGATAATAAATAACAACGTAAACCAGAAGTTTCTCAGATATTAAATATGTATCTTTTTTTCTAATAACCTACAATAAAGCTTTCACTAATAATGCCACATGAAAGTCATTATTCAAATAAAGTTATGAAATATAACGGAAATCTAGGAAATAGGCTGTACGAATATTTACCTACTGCCCGTGTCTAGCCATGCGTTTAAAGCGTGTCTGCTGCATCAAAAAACTAACAAAAGATGTTGGAAAAATATGTTAAAAAACATTTTTAGATAGGTACATCTTTACGTCCATTGCGATATTGGAGTGAACAATGTAATGTGTTTAGACAACTATTATCCTAGTCAAATTTGTCATTTTTGACGTTTGTCTATAGGATTGTAGGATATTTTCTTTATTCCACTCCATTGAAAATAATTATAAAATTATTCTTCACTCTAACTCAAAACTTTCAAAAGTCATAGATGATCCCCTCCCCCGCAGACGAATGCGCGCGGGGAATGTTATCCACCCGTGACGGAAAACATGTTTCTTTGTTTTTAAACAAAAAACCTTTTTGCCACGCCCCTTTTCTGTTCGAAAAACATGTTAGATGTTTAAAAACTCCGAAAACACGGCGCAACGGATGCGGCACTGGGAGCGAGCAAAAATATCATCACAAAAATTTCTTGGTAATCGGATAAGTAATATTATGTTACCTATAGGAAAGCAGAGAATACGATCGCACAACATTTATTTAAATACAATATTATAAGAAAAAAGTTTTTACCCTTTGGAGCTGCGAAGTGACTTAGGATCTCTTTGTGTCTTGTACAGGCTCTATCACGGGGAGTGCTCTGAGGAATTGTTCAGCTCAGTGCCTACAGCACTCTTGTATTATCGAACTACTCACCACCGGAGCAAATGTTCATCTATACTATCGGGAACCATTAAAATCAACTGCAGTCCGTTTCCAAAGGTCCTATCTTCCTCGTACTTTGAACTATGGAATGAACTTGTCTACGCACTAAGACATGACCTCCTTTAAACGCGGCTAAAAAAGAGCCTTTACTGAAAGGCTACACTTGACTGTGCCTCTAGTATAGCTGATGTTTATGGACGACGGTAATTTACCATCAGGTGGTCCGTCTTATCGTTTGCTTTCTATGGCAAAAAAAAAAGTACTACAAGCCCTTTATAGTACTACAAGCCCTTATTCCCTTAGTCGCCTCTTACGACATCCACGGGAAGACATGGAGTGGCAATATTCTAACCCGACAACCACACAGGACAGTTGGAAATTTGAAAATAGCATGATAAATAATCTTTCATCACTGCTACAGTACTCGAGCGTGTAAAAAATTCTTTAAATCTTTAATACACAGAGGAATGTAATCAGCCGACGACACGTATGTATATAAACTTCGGTCACAATAAAGATTCGTAATCATTATTGCCAGCATAGTTTATGGCGGGCCGTTATAAGTGTCGGAAAGATAAAGTATTCGATCAAATTACAGAAAATGAATGCTCATTGGGACGATTCCTCTAAGTAATTTTACATAACCCTTGATACTTATACTGCAAAGATACTTATACAGGGTTCCCAAGAACTAAATGTGAAAATGATAAAGCAAGAAACATTTTTTATTGGCCCAGCATATATACAGGCTGGAAAAAATCTATGGGCCCTGGAGGGAAACTACCTCATCCTTAAGTTTTTAGAAGAAACATAACTGCATTTTTATTTATTTGGGGAGATAAACCAAATAAAAATTAAAAAATAAACCCTTGCTATTTTATTATAAGTCAGATTATTGTACAGGATAAAATTTATCCAACATTCATTATTTTGGCCCTACACTCATCTATTGTACGAGATACCCATGAAATGGAATATTTGTTACAAATTCTTTATTAACAATACTTATTACTATTCACTTGTAAGATGTAAACGACACGTTATAATTTTCTTAGCTCTAGCATCCTAAATTATCATCTGTGTACAAGCTTGCTAATTTTAAACGTAGACGTATCCGGTACGAGGGGTAATTTCGAGCAAATTAACAGTTAAATTATTAAGATTATTTTCTCTTCTTGATATTCTTCTACGTTAGTAAAATGTTTCATGTTTATGATAAAATAAAATAATTTAGTCTTCATTTTTTTAATTTAAAAAAATTGAATAGCTGATTGACCCAAATGTTTATTAGACAAATTTAGCTAACTAAATGATTTAAGGTAGTTCCCCTCCAGAGCCTAGATATAGATTTTTCCACCCAGTATAACTTTTTGAAATATATTATGTCTGTTAGTTTCGGAATTAATATAATGTTAATAACCCTTGCAATACACTTTTCTGACTTGACGGAAACCGCTGTAATTCTGAATCTGATGAGTCTTGATAAGCAATCCTGAATAAACACTCTCGCTGTACAAAATAAACACAAAATCAACGTCGCGATTTGTTTAATTACATCATTAAATGCAAATATCGGTGCTTAAGTTTAGTTTATTTTATTCATCAATGTAATATTACGATATAAATTGCATTGAATGTCAAAAAATACGTAATTACATTGAGATTGTCAACATAAATACTAATAATCAAAGAATACAAAAATAACATTCAAATAATCAAAACAACAATCATCAGCATATTATTACCAATAGGTGTACATAGATTAATAAATGCTAATACAATAGTAATTTTACAATTTAGGTTCCATATATTCATCCACGGAATACAATGGATTATCCAATAAAAGGTTTCTCAGCTGATGTTTAATTTAAATGCTTCGTCAGATTGTAAATTTTTAAGTTTGGCGGGTAGACGCTCTTAGTACCTACGTGGGACCTATGACACACGGGTTCTTACCCGCAAGTGCTATGCGACGGGGAACTGTTCTCAAATGCCCGGTGTGGCGGAGCTCCTTGACAAGTATATTAACGCGGGCGAAAGAGCAAATAATATTTCTTACGAACATTAATAGTTGGAAGATGTAAACAGAATAGTGCGTCAATATGCGGTGCGCTACGAAAAGGCCCCTGCAAGAGTGCCTAGGTTTCACCCCGGTTAAAGTGCGTAAGGCACCCTTTTGCATAAGCATTACGCTGTTGGCATTCGTGGCGTATCCCCATAGGAGCGTGGCATACGACATCAACGAGTAAAAATTTGCAAAGTACACCTGTTTTATTGCGTCATTTGCAATAAGCCTCCCTATTTTACGCATCGCAAAGACGGCACCACTCAGTCTATCGCACAGTTTGTCAACATGGCACTTCCAGTTAAGATGAGAGTCAAGCGTGAAGCCAAGGAACCTACACTCATTGCATATCGGCATCGGACTGTTTGCCTCGCACGGAGGAAGTTTAAAAAAGTTCAATACTTATTAAGCGATTTTCAGAATAACTCGTGGTATGTTCAGACGTGGTATGCTCCGGGGATTCCGCACCGAAGTTTTATGCGTATGAAATGCGAGTATTAGAAACACCTAAGTCATGGTGCTGCTTAATGTTGTTTTTCTGTTGCTGACCTTTACAGTTTTTTTTTTGATATTCCGTTCTTTAATTGCTGTTTTAGATGTCAAACCACGTTAGACATAATAGGTAGGTAATATCTATAACTACGAGTATTTTGAGTACCGTGAAACGGGGTGTATAGGGACTAAAGGGTGAATCGGGATAAGTTCACCTTTGTACATTCTTTTCTTGTTACACGACTGCCCCAAAAGAGGAGTGTAATGTATTCAGGATTCATTTATGTATATTTGTAAGTTTCTTTATTCCACGATAACTTCCTAATGCCTGAACCAAACCTAGGCATATAGGGTATCATTGGAATCGTAATTACCACAAGTAGCATAGGCTGGGTTTTTTCTTAGAAACATGTGATGGCAAAGATATCAAAATAACAAACTCAAAACAAACAGCATTATGCTGAGTTGGGACCATTACGTGACTGCATTTTTCTTGTGCGTATTCTCTGACCTTTGTTGTTGTTTGTCACGAATAAATGTATTTCTTTCTTTTCTTTCAAAATTCAAAAAGTAATAGTATTCGATTTTTTTAAATCATCGATTTGAAATTAAAGAGTTGGCTCCAGAAATATATAACATTAAAGTAGGGACCGATGTGGTTGCAATGGTATCAAAATACCAAACTCCAAACAAACAGCATTATGCTGAGTTGGGACCATTACGTGACTACATTCTTCTTGTGCGTATTCCTCTGATCTTTGTTGTTGTTTGTCACGAATAAATGTATTTCTTTCTTTTTTTTCTTACAAAGACAAACAAATAATCAAATATGATTTTTTTAAATCATCGTCTATAAATTAAAGAGTAGGCTCCAAAAATATATACTTAACACGTAGGGACATCGAGTGATGGCACTTTTGACGTTTGCATGCTCATGAAGTTTCCTTAATATTGATAGCAAGTATAAAGGAACAGATGTCAAACTTCATTGCTGTAGGTACCGGAATAGTGATGTACTGCTGGGGCTGTAATTTACCGAAACGCATTTCGTAACTAGTTACATATTGAGGTTGTTTTTATTTGCTCGCACTCTAGCGTTCATCGTTTTAATCATAACTAACAAAAAATATCTTAATAAAACAATTCACGTGATGATAACATTGATAACAAAGGACCGCTGACTGGTACAATAACGTATGACAATCAACTCTTTACACTTTCACGTCACCGCCGCTGGCAAACTCGCGTTCTAGCTCTGAGTAAACGTGGTTTTATCATTATTTATTTACATATTTATCAATGATTTCAAATATTGAATATTTTGACTCAACATTTAAAAAATTTGACAATGTCGTCTTTTTTTAGCCTTAGCCTTTTTTGGCATAGTTCCAGTATTCGATAACAGACGGCGGTAGCAGTTATTGTATGTATATTTATTTGTATGTTTTGCTTTTCAATCGACGTCTAATAATGAATATTAGGTATCACTAAAATAAATAAAACAATTTATTTAAAAATCCGCCTGCTATGCCTATAAGTGAATTTAAAAAAGCAATAACAAGCATTGTAATCAATGTGATAATATGCCAAGCAAAAAAGGGAATCGAGAGATAACCAAATTTGTACTGCATTTGGGGGACAGTTCTATGGAATATTATCTTGAAAGTCCTCCGACTGCGATTTATGTTTGGTTATCTCTTGATTCCCTTTTTTGTTTGGCATACATTATCACATTGATTAAAATGCTTGTTATTACTTTTTATCTTCATTATATTGTTTCTGTTTTATTTTGTACGAGTACTGTTTGATAAGTCCTTTTAAAAACTATTTGTAAAACCAAACACTGGCAGGCACAATCTTTCAAAAGAAGACTGTCAAAAATGCAGTAAAAAAAACAAGAAAATGACACTTCAAACATTGCTTGAATGTGATCACTTCTTCATTTTGCACAGCTATGGAAAAATCGGTTTTTTGTGCCGTAATAAAACATTTTTTTATGAAGGGTTGCAGTGCTACCACAATAATAACTGAACTTCATTCTATTCATGGCACTAATACACCAACTTTGCAGACTGTTAATAACTGGTTAAATGATTTTACACGTGGTCGGTCAAGCACTGGTCGCCCAATCGAAGTCACTACTGAGGATGTTGTTGAAAAAGTCCATAATATTGTACTCGACCGAGCCGGCCGAGTGAAGGTGCGTGAAATAGAACGTAGGCATTTCCACTGAGCGAGTACATCAAATACTGCACGAAGATTTGGCTATGATAAAGCTGTCTGCACAGTGGGTGCCACGTTTGTTGACGATCGAACAAAAACGCAAACGATAGCGTATTTCAAAGCTGTGTTTGGATATGATGAAGCGTAAGCCTAGGAATTTTTTGAGTCTATTTGTCACCGTGGATGAAACTTGGGTCCACCATTATACACCCGAGTCAAAACAGTAATCCAAACAATGGATGGCTATTGGTGAACGTGCCCCAAAGAAGGCCAAAACTGTTTCGTCGGTTGGGAAAGTGACGGCGACAGTTTTCTGGGATGGCGAAGGAATCATCATGATTGACTACTTGCAAAAGGGAAAGACTACACAGTTATTCACAGAGTTCTTGGACCGTATTAATGCCGAATTGTTGTAAACGACCAAAGTTGTCCCCCAAAAAGTCCTCTTTCATCAAGACAATGCCAGAGCACACGTCGTGCAATGGCTAAAATAAACCGCAATTTAGAGGTTGCCTTGCAACAGTATTTTTTCAAAAATAATTATTCAAAACTTTATAACTACCAAAATATCTTTAAAATATGGATGTTAACAATACGTTCGGAGTCCAAATAAGTAGGTTTTTTTCTAATGGTAGTCCTTTTCCAAATCTCAGCCCGATAGTTTTAGCTATTTCGCAGATATACAGGTGGACATACGGAGAGTCCCACCGACTGGGACAGCCAACAACGTTTTTTAGTATTTGGAATAGAAGCACAGTGGTGCTAGACAAGTAGCATTCGAAAATCTTTAGCGATTATGTTTCGATTGAAAAATATATGGAATTGACGTTAGTGTCACGTTACTATCTCGGTGGCTTACGTCAATTCCATACATTTATCAATCGAAACATAATCGCTAACGATTGTCGAATGCAACTTGTCTAGCACCACAGAATAGATAATAGTACAAGTACAGAAGGCACACTTCTTTGATCTTTACATTAAGCCGCTTTTTTCTATGCAACCTGTCACTAATACACTGGTAAACATCGTAGCCTACCTACCTACTTGTGCAAAATGTGGTTACAGAATAGAGAACATGCATGAAAATCAGAATTGAGTTTCATTGATATAAAAAAATGTAAAAAAAAACATATTAAACGCAAGACACTAAGTTTTGACCCATTTTTTAAGATTTTATATAATTCAAAACTTATTTTAATGTTTAGATTGTTTTTATCGGCATCCTCATTTTATTTACGTAATATTTTAATTCGACGATAATGGCTTAAACACAGTCATTTACGAAATAAATGCAAATTACTTTATAAGGTCCTTATATTTTAAACATGGAAAAACAGCTGTGACGTCATTCCTGTCGTCGATTTTGTATAGTGTTTTTGCAGGGGATTCGACCTACGACTTTTTAAATCTTCATATCTTATGAAAAAATACACGTCAATTATTACGCGTATACAGTTATTTCTTCTTTCATAGCACTTTCCAGAGAGCGTAAGAAATGAAAATATGCATGTTCCCTATTATCAACAAGTAGTTTTAGAGATGTTTTTCTGTACCTCTGCCTATCCCGCTTGTATGTATGTCATAAACATCAATGTGACGTGTATGATATAAAAAACGTATGTACGTCATTTAGATAATTCAATCGCATCGACTTATTACAATTTAAATGGAGGGTTAATACTAAGAAGTAAGAAAAGTATAAATCGAATAGTTGCGAGTTTTTTAACCTATTATTCGTTGTTCCATGAACGAAAGGGTTTGTCCCCGGGGCACGGAGCGGCTGAAATCAGTTTGGAACTTGAAAAAACTGCTTTGAAAACCGTTTGTTTCATTTCTCCACTTGTTCGCCGCGACTACGTAGCATTATTATAGTGATTCACTCCGACGCCCATAACGTGTGAAGTCCGGGTCAAATTACCCAATCTAACTAGGTATATCACACTGAGTAGGGAAGATGGTTTCTCGGTTTTATGAGACGCATTGTCTGGTTTTACGACAAAATATTCACTTCATGCAAACGATATTTTGCTTTTTATTATCGAACTGTTACCTTTTACGATGCCTTTTACAGCATCGATAAATTCAGTCGCTTTTAGATTAACTTGGTTCTTAGCGTACAAACGTTTTTAAATGTTTGCTAAACTTTGCCAGCTAAAGTTGAGTTAGTTGATAGTTAAATACACTTATAGGGCCTCTATTCTGCCTTTGACATATTGTCGTTTTGTCAACCATACGATATCTCATACTTGACAGAAATGGATTAAAAACAATACGATAACATGCCAAATGCAATATGGTTTAACCCAGTAGTATAAAGGGTCTTTAAGTGTACTTAATTTACCATCAACTAACTCAACGTTAACTGGAAAACTTTATCAATCATTTGAAAATGTGCAATTCCTTCCATTTTCACTCAAATCGGAAAAAGTAATAAACGAAACTTTGAACTGACCATTAATGGTAATGGTGGTGGCAGGATGTGATTAATCATTAATCACATCCTGCTACAACTCATGAGTGCACCTGCCTGCGCTGTAATGAAGCACTGGAACTTCATTCACTTGGGACTCCATGCAGAGGCAACATCTACGATATATACAGGATGTCCGAGAGATAGTGGCCAACCTTACAGAGTAGGATACGAGTAGCTAAGCTCAGGAGTGTCCAAAATATGATAAATCATGTTCAATAAAAGCACCAAAAACGAGATAAATCAACTTTTATATTTTTGAATTGCGGTACTCTGGTTCGCCATTATCGATGCCACGACCACAGTTATCTCAATTTTTCAGTTTTTCGTTTGCTGTCAAAGAAAGCTGAACATATTTGAAAAAGATCCTTTTAAGAAAATCAATCAATTTCTTAAGTTTTCAATTCAAATTTAAAGGATTCTAAGTTTTTCTTCGAGCAAGATTGACATCGCACCGTGTAAAAAAATATATGAAAGAAGTACTACATGTACTGCTTTCTCAAAAATTGCCTGTTTAATAGAGATTCTAAAATGCAAATGATATACCAATTGAGTTTATTGACTTATTGACTTTTTAGTTTATTGAGATTAAAGATCTCAAATGCGTTGCCAACCCTGTGGACTAAGATGCAATGCCTGCATTGAAGACGTTCATAACATTACAAATTTAGAATACATACATTACAATATATAATTAAGAGTATGTTTCCTATATTCGGTTTTAAAAAGACTGTAAATCTTTAACTTAAAATAGTTTGTGTTGGTTCCGTAAAATATGTTGTTGTCATTATTAAGAACTTCTGTTCTTTCATGATTTTGAATATGGCCCTCTAAATGTCTTAAGCTTTTGAATGCCAACGACGCCTAAAGTAGTCATACCTACAATGCCACCGACACTTATAGTTGTCACAGGAACAGTACCTATAAATGATTATTTCGTATGGATTAAGTTAAAGTTTGCGTAACTTTTAATACATATTTGGCATTTCAGTGACGCGTTTGTACTTTACATAAGGCCTTGAAAAGGTTAAAAGGTTATCATCTCTTCCTGACTCGTTAAGATGTTCATCCGTTAAGACATCCTATGGTTTGAGTAACATTAAATAAAGCGGCTGGTGGTGGTGGTAAACGCTTTAATTTATTTTGCCTGTTTTTAAGCCGTATCTATGACACGTTAATTTATTCTACTTAATTCTATTTCCATATAGGTTTTATATCCTTTTAAAAATAAGCATACTTACGTGGTTCGGAATAAGTATAAGTACATTATTTTATATCTCACTGAGCTCTATGCCTCATTAGTGTTATATTTTATGCCTGTGTCAGAAGAACTTATTCTTCTATAACAACGTGTTAACTACCAATTTTGTGTAATAAAATAAGCATGATCAATAAAAATTAAAGTAAATTAAAAGCTGTGTACATACGAGGGGTGATCCATAAGTTTTGATTATCGCTAAGAACCTTTCCGTAATGATATTCTTTTAATGAGAACTATACCTTGGCACTAATAAACCTTTAATAAGAGAAAAATGTATATACATTATTCATTTGTTTTTCTGTGATAGCTAAACAAAAAACATATTATTTATCAATAATGTTATAAGTCGGCAAAATAAGCCGCCTACCTTGTTATGTAGCCCTTGCTTTCGACTCCTAGTTCTGTGGTAGTCGTGTGGGTACTCGTAAAGAAGTTGATTGTTCCATTTACCGCGGCACTCGGAGACATTTTAAAGACGAATATTTAAACAAACCGCCACGAAAATAATCTTAGTATTAAATACAAATTTTTTAGCAAGATTCCAAGTTGAATGATGATCGTCGTGTCCCAAAAATAATATTTATTTGTTGGTTTTTGTGATTCAAACAATTATTTATTTCAACAATTAAATTATTAGATACGAGTGTATGTATATTTATTTGCTGCTATTTAACGAAATATTTAATACATAGTTACTTGATGAGGCAACCAATGAGCGTTACTATGACGCGATCAGCCTAACTCAGAGATTGTGTGTCTGACCACCTCGTCTTGTACTGGTAATAGTTAAATAGTATGGTTAATTTTCGTGACGCAACGGTCAAGATACCGTTTCTTATTTTAGTTCGTCATTATGAACAGTATTTTTTTAAAGTTAAAACTTTGATTTCGTACGTTTGTTGACTTATACATTTTACACATCGAGGAAAATATTATAACGGAAATATCAGAGAAAGCCTTATGCGGTAGAGGTATGCGTGCGCTCATATGGTAGGCACTTCAATTATAAGTGTCCCTCCAACCAACATCTTGCCGACATGAACAGTAGGTACATATTACCTAGTCTTGCCGTGTTATTTTTTTTACACCATTCATTAAAGGGCTCACTGTGATGCGCTCGTTGATCCATCTCCGTGCAAACATCATCAGTTTGAAAGTGTCCTGACCTTGATCGAACTACGAAGCAGCGTCAGTATTTTTACCCAACTGCCCGAAGAAGGGTTATGTTTTACAAGCGTATTTTGTATGTATGTTAGTATGTATGTATTTTATGTCTGTTTCGGAGCTCCCTCTGCAGCCTAAACAGCTTTTAACACCTTTTCCGATTTTCAAGTTATGTAAGTACATTGCTCTTACAATTTTCTACTGATTAAAGAGCTTGTTTTTCGCTTTACAGGTGATATTTTTGATGCAGTCCGGTTTCATAAAATATTTACGACGCCCAACAAGCCCGTACGTTTCTTACCTATGTTCTATGAACTATTTAACTTGTTCACGCTCACGCTCAAAAATTACACAAATAGGAAACATGTATGAAAAACCGAATTGAGTTTTATTGATACAATTTAGGAGGCAATGTAAGAAAGTTATATAAAAAGCGATACACTAAGTTTTGACCCGTTTATTAAGTTTTTGAAGTTACAGAATTATACATTTTTTTTTAGAGTTTTTGGTATTTCTGTAGCTTTGATAAGGCGTGATGTTATGTATTCAGTTTTTCATACAGCCCTAAAAGGCAAACAAGCAGACGGACCACCCTAAGCAGTTACCATTGCCCATCAACACCAGCAATGCCAGGGGCGCAGCCAAGTTGTAGCCTTTCAGTGAATACTCTTTTTAAGCTGCGTTTAAAGAAGGACATGTCGCAGTGCTGAGGAGAATCTACAGTGTGTTCAAATTTTAAAACTCCTTTTAAGGTTTAGATTGTGTGTTTTGGCATACTCATTTTGTTTACGTAATATTTTAATTAAATAATGTTGGCTTAAACATTAATTTCAGAAATAAATGCCTTTAGAAGGTCAACATCCGCAGTGACGTTATGCCTGTCTCCGATCTTGTATACCTATAGAGTGTTTTTGCAGGGTGTCTTAACTATGAAAAAATATCACGAAAATTGTTTCGAGCATACAGTTATCCTTCTCTTTCATAGCACTTTCCAGAACGCGTAACTTAACTGAGCTCTAGGTTAGTCCTACGTAACAGAAATCGATATACAAACTTGTATGGAAAATATAGGTCCATAAGACACATTGGAAACATCCAAGTCGGAAAACTTTCCTTGTCACAAAAATATTTACTCTTACCGCAGTTCTAGCCCTGGACAGCTAGCCTGTTGGGCACTTATATAGATTAATACTACACGTATAGGTTACATTTCATCTTATTAGACCAAGTAAATTAAGTAGAAAACAGTTAGTACCAAAAACAAATAAAATAAAGGATGGAGTGTGTTTAATCCTCGTAAGGCCCGGTGTGCAATAGAATGTACATAATTAAGGCAATTTATTTTAAACTATATCTTAATAAGAATAACATTAATTTTGACATTATTTCCTTGCTGGTAGATTTTAATTCCCACTCACAATAATCTGCCTGATTGTGTATGGTGGACCTCATGAGGTTGGAATGATGGTTCCCAAATAGTCGCATTATTTTGTTTAACCTTTAAAACTAAATACTAAATAGAAAATGGATCATAAAAAAATAATTTAATGTTTTTCTTATGTATCTGTACCCATCTGTAAGCCACCGCTTGCCCTTTTAACAGTAAGTAGGTTAAAGAACTTATTTTACTCGATCCAGCCTTTTCTACTGATTGAGTGCTTTAATATCTCTTGTAAAGCTACTAATTTGAAAGTGATTGGCCAAAAATCTACTAAAAATGTTGTATTCATGTGTCAATAATGATATTTTTACACTTGCGTCTTTTGGCTACAAGTCCAGATGACCCGTTGTTCATTTTTAATTAAATTTAACTTAAAGTATTGCGACAGTAATAACACTAACTAATGCACACGAGCTGCACAGCCGATTCAAACCCTAGAGTAAGGAGTAAATCCTGAATTATATTTGTTCATTATACTTATTCGAACATAAGGAAACGGTGTGGGTGACCCTGCCTTCGAAGCTAACTGGTCCCGAGTTCAAATCCCGGTAAGGACAGATATATTTTGTGTGATGACCACGAGTGTTTGTTTTTGAGTCTTGGATGTTTACGGTATATTTGAGTATATATTGCTCTATATTAGTAAGTTTATTGTTGTCTAGTACCGATAGTACAAGCCTAGAGCTCAATCTGGGGCTAGGTCCATTTGTGTGACATTGTCCCGTGATACTTATTGTCCGTTTTGTACGGCAAACATGGCGATAGGCGACGAATGGGCTAACACTCAGAAATGGTACATTAAGCTTTTAAACTTACTTTTTTCTCTTTTCCTAAGTAAAAAATTCGCTTCTGCTTACCGTCTAATTAACATTTGCTTGCAAAATGATCTAAGTAAATAGAGATATATCTAGATGGTAACATTTCTCTTTCAAATTGGAGAGAACTTAAAGGCTTTGCGGCATTTTAATTTTGCAATAAATTAACATATATATCATTGTTGATTTTAAAGTATTTTAAAAGACAAATAAATGTAGCGCATAAAAAAAAAACAAAATTACCTTTAGAAGGAATCCAACTTATCAAAGTTGTGTGTTAAAAGGTGTATATATTCTGATAGGTTAAAATAAAATGTAGTAAGTGGAGAAAGTTAGACGCGGCGCTCAACAGGCGGGCAGCGGGCACTGCGCGGTCTCGCGGCGAGGAGGAAACTGACTCACTCGGAGACAACACTCGTCTCTCACACGCCGACTAGAGTTGCGCACCTATACACAGAACATACACCACAAGAAAATTACCGACCCAACCATGTTTATAAGGCTAACGAATAGCTTTAGTAAAATATTAACGGCCTTATAAACACCACTTTAGTAAGCAATACGTGCATTTATAAATTAATGGATATACAAATCTATGGGTTTGGAAATGACATGATTTACAATGTTTAGTATATCCCCACTTAATATAAAATCAAATGCTATAATTTCGTAAACTCTATATTAATTGGTTTTAACTATCACAATCTATTATCAGAATCAACTTATGTATATCGTTCAAAATCGATTGTGCTCATTAAATATAAGCATTACAATCTTGAAACTTAGAATCTATAAAGCTATTTGCTCTAATGTTCATGTTGTTTAATATACAAAACAAATAAAAATGGTTTTCATTGACTTGCAAAACCAGCGAGTAACCATGGCGGAGAGCGATGTAGGTTTAGGTTACAATAGTTTCGCAGCAGGCCCGGAAAGGGCCCAGTAAACACCCAGAAATAGGAGCACTGTACACTCTGTTGAAAATTAGTTTTTGGGCCCTTTGTAATACCGCTGTTCGTTATAACTTTGTTACAAATTTAGGTTTCCATATAGACGGTTCTCTGACTCAAGCTCGTATACTGAATAACTTAATTTTTTAGTAACGCGTTAAAACTGATATTTGTGTCCTTTTTCTACTTAACTGATTAAGTGGTTTTCATAATAAGATAAGTCTTTACGTGACCTGTAATATTTGATATAAAATAAATGAGTACGAGTATGATGACGAATATAAATTAATTTTATCTCATCTTATCTTATATCGTATGTTTGTTTGTTATGTATATCTAAATAATACTGTGACCTGTCAACATGTGCCCTTGATTCCACAGGACAGGCCTCGCCTATTATTGGAACAGTTGGAATTACAAGCAGTTTGTAAAGTTAAACAATATTTCCATCACACCTGAACGGCTGAACGGATCTGAACGCACAGAGATAGATTTAAGTCTGGAATAGCATTTAGGCTGCTTTGTTCGAAAATTGTATAATGCTCTAGGAAATAACGATAAACGACTTCTACGCAGGTGGATGTGTGCGCTAAGCTAGAGCAATTGAATGCTTAGACAGCATGCATGCTTAGTATTTTTTATATGAAGTCATATCATATGTAGTAAAAAAGTGACTTTAAAAAAGTAAAATACGTGCTTACATTCACATAATGATTTGTTGTTAAATAGGAAATGAACATACTGCTACTATAATTTTGTCATCACAATTTTCACATGATGTTAACTTTTTAAATGACTGCTGATGGCTATTAACATAGACATTTGCATTCACAAGAGTACCTACGGTCTTAGGACTGCATCCTACGACTGCAAATACGTTGCCAACCTTGAGGAGCAGGATGGAATGGATAAGATTAGCTATGCTAGTAATTTTACCGGATAGACCTGGCACAAGGTTCTACCACCACTAAAACTAAATAGAAACTATTAAATAACACAAGTCTGTTTGATAAGTGCGTTTTATAACATTTACACATGGTGTTGTTTTTACATTTTGGCACAAATGTAAAAGCAACAGCATGTGTAAATGTTATAAAACGCACAAGATTCAAAATAAATAGGTGTCAAAATGTTATAAATTTATGCGTTAAAAAATAATGCATTATAAAATATTTGTAATTTAAAAACATAGACCTAATATACCAAATAGGTGTATACGAAGATTACTATTAAATTATCAGTAAGGCTAATAATACCTACAGTCAGCGTATGGCATACAGATTGCTGATTTCACGCTGTTCTTTTTTGAGAAAGTAGACGAAGAACAAGAGGAAATTGTATTAAGAAAGACGCAGAAAAGGAAATAAACGATATTACTAGGTATTCATAGGTAAAATCTAAGTGTACACAATGGTGGATGTTTATCTTATGGGTGTGTCAGTACAGTAACATTAGACCCCAGTAAAATGAAAATTCCGCGAAAAAATACGCACACTTCCTAACCATCGGCATTTAAAAACAAAAACTACGTTGTCCATCAAGAATGCATGAAAAAAGTTTGTGAAAGCTACGAGTCGGTTCAGCGAATTTTCGGAGAATGCTACAATAGCAAAGAAAATGTAGACTCTCATGGTTTTACTGGGACTCTTTGAAAATAAAAAGAGATCACTTTACAATCCCCGAAAATGATAATAACATTAATTTAGTTATACGTTACTTCAACGTCATTTATCAAACTGGAAGATGTGGAGATGCCATTCATTTTAAAACTTTTTACCATGGGAAGATGGCAAAAAAGAAAAAAATAGTATTGGAACTAACTAGGCCGTGAAAGTCTTGAAATCTGGAACTGGTAAATGTTTTTTTTTGGTGACGGGACTTTTAAGGCGGCGCCATTATGTTTAAACAACTGTTTACAATCCACATTGACGTGAACAGCGCCGAAGAACAAACGAATGTAATGCCATTGCTTTACTCACTGTTGCCTAATAATAACATGAATACATAATATATAAAGAACTACAAAACAAATTTTGAGAAGCCAGAAATATGTGCTGAAAAACAGGTCTACGAAAAATGTGAAATAAGCGGATGCTTCTTTCACTTCAATAGAGGTGTGTGGAGGAAGTGATAACCTTAAGCTAAACAAAACTAAAGAGGGACGAAAAGTAACAGAACTGGTGTCATAATTGCCTATGTTATCAGCACACCTCATTCGAACGAGTTTTCATAATAACATGAAAACTGTTCCCGAAAAAACTACCAGCATCAAAAGATTCGAAGAATATTTCTTGAAAAGGTGACTAACGAAATTACTGTAACTTTTGTTTTGGAAATTAAAACGCAATCAACGTAATTGTAGGTTGGGTAAACTATACAGTTATTGCCCACGACCAGTGATTGCCCACTTTATTTTTTTAGAGACTGCAATCCTAAAAGAATAAGCTACATAAGTGTAACAAGCAGTAACACAGCTATGTTTCTATGTAAGCAAATATTTTTCTCTGTGATTCAGTCAGTCTCTAAAAAATGTAGTGGGCAATCACAGATCGCGGGCAATAACTGTATGGTTTACCCTTTACCTAATTTTATAATGTTTCAACAATGTTAAGGGGAATGCTCATGTTAAGTTTGCTATTGTGTAGGTATGCTAATGGTTATGTTTAAGCTAGAACTTTATAAATTCCTAAATTGTTAAGGAGAATAGTTATTGTTAAAACATTTGCGTTCGCATTTTTTTAAAGAATTAAATTTCTATTTTTATTTATAAATAAATAAAATAATCTTTATCCACCAAAAACAAGCAAATACATAAAATCTTAATTGTACAAGGGCATCTTCATTCTTCTTCTTCATGAATAAGCGAACACATTTTTGCTATCAACCTACGTGTTTCAAAAATTATGTACTCTGTGTAACACTGTCTTTAGACACAGCACATAGCCCTCAAATTATCTGTTGCTGTCACCGTTATGTAGCATATTTTCTACGTGGTTACGCGATTTCTGTCATTTTATATTATTAATCTAAATTATATTCATTGTAATATTTATACTTTAGCTAGCTATAAAATAATTGTACCAAAATGTCGGCTTCACTTGACTCTGCCCTGGACCCTATGGAAGAGATTCGATTCCGCAAGAAAAATGGCCAAATCTGGGCTGAGATACAAAAGGAAACTCACTTTACATTCGATGAATTGGAACGTATGTATTTCGTCTCTAAATTATAACATTACTCAACATTTTTATAACCTATTCCAGTTTGAGAACCTCCCGTGGTGGGTAGGAAAAACCAAAACTGCAACAAACTACGTTCTCGTCGGTTAGAGAGGCCTCGAATCGTTTGTTGTGATATGTTGAGTCCGTTTGTCAAGCCGACATCAATCGTGTACAATTTTAAGACAACTATAAATTAGAATTGTTCGATTTCGAGTGAGGGTATGTTAATAAACACCACTTTAAAGCCATTGGCAAGCCTGTGCTGGCTTGACTAAATTATCTCTCTTTCCTCTAACTTGATTACTCTGTAGTACTTGTGAGAGACTTGTGAAAGTTTGAAATTGTTTTTTTACATCTTAAACATGGAATATTTTTCTACATAGCATTTTAATTAAACGTCGAAACAAGAGTCTAGATACGCTTACATACTCGACAAAGCAAGACGTTTACTTAGGTCTTTCCCGATAAAAATAATTTTAATCGTCTGTTTCAGAAATAATGGTGATATTTTTTAAAATCCAAAAGCGCGACGATAAACCAGCCGCGTTAGATTTGATTTCAAGGTGAGAGATGTTACAAATCTTTTTAGTAATGTGTCGTTTGCATTTGGTAAAGGTACTGATAAATTGGGTGTTGGCCGCTTTTGCTCTCATCGCCAACACTACTGTATATTAGGAACTTTTACGGATTTGTTGTAAACACGTTTTTAAAAGGTCATTAAGTTTTAAATTCTGATTATTTGTAGAGTCGACGTTGACCGCAAATGCATAAAATCGCATTTTGTGCACTTGTGTATAAAGTTTTGTCATCATCTGGACTAAGACATTAAGCCCTACAGCCAGACAGACTAGGTAACTACACTAAAAAAACTTGATATTTGAATACATTTACGTTAATTTATTTGCCTTCTATTTTGCATCTAACAAAAAATTAAATATATAAAATCAACGTACTTATGACTTGGCAGTATTGCGTTCGACATAATAATATGATAAAAATCTCATGCAAATAATTAAAAAAAACTGTGGCGGGAAAGAGGTTTTTGTCTCGTTTTGAATGGACTAATACTTATATGTTTTAGTGCTCACTAGTACTATTTATCGGTGACTGTACAATCTACTATTATAGCACAGTGAAGTTATAGAAGTATTAAAACTATTATTATTAGGGTCGCCTACCCATTGGGGTGCCAACGAAACCCTATTACTAAGCCTCCGCTCCCGGTCTGTCTGTAAGCGGGCCATATTATCTCATGCATGAACTGTAAGAAGCAGGTAGATAGTCGAAATTTTCAAAGAGTTCGTAAGTATTTCTATTGTCGCCATAACAACCAATAATATAAATAAAAGGGGTTGCAATGGCTTCTTAGTCTGGAGTCCATACTTAAATAAACTAAATAAATAAATACCTAAATAAATTACTTTTATCACCACATCATTTTGGCGATGACAAATTTGTTGAATTTTTATATTTCCAATCCAATAGTTTTACTTTTTTTCATTTTGAGAAATTTCGATATGTTCTTCATTTAAAACAAATTCAATTTAACAAAAGTAAAATTCACATTTCTCAAAACACACGAAAATGTTTTGGGTAGATGTATAAAGGAACAAATGTACGTAGGTAACGGCCCCAGTACTCGACAAAGGACCAATGTTCGACACTGACTTTTAATCAAAGAAGATAAGAGTTATTCATTTGTTTTGTAACAATCAATTTATTACCCTATGATCTTCGAATTAAAAGCTTCTGTCGATGATTGGTGCTTGTCAGTTAAAAGTGTCGAACACTGGTACCCTTACCTATCACGACGCAAATAAATATTTTCTGTTCACATGTCGAGCACTTGGGAATCTACCTTATGTTATGAATACTAAAATAATTGTGTCTTTATAAAAATAAACCGTAACTTTCCCGGGGTAATTTGAGTCGAAACAAATGTCTGTAGGTAACGTTTTTCAATTTTGATAGGTACTTACCTACGAATAGGTTTTAGGGTTCCGTACTCAAACTAGGCACCCTTATAGTTTCGCCATGTCCGTCCGTCCGTTCGTAGCCTAGCGCAGAGACTATTAGTACCTACTAGAAAGTGGTAATTTGGTATGAATATGTATATTAGTCACGCCAACAAAGTGGTTCAATAAACGTAAAAAACAATAAATATTAGGGTCCCTCCCCTACACTTAACGTGGGGATGTATTTTTTTTTCGTCTTCCTAATAGTGTTTGGTGTCGTTGGATACTAAAAATCTGAAAAAAATCTTAGATGAAAGCGCATATTATAAGGAATTTAAAAGGAAAACTATCACGACTAAGTAGACATCATTGGTTCTTAAGATACAGGCGATTAAAGTGCTACTAAAAATCATCTATGATGGCACCAAAAGACTTTAAATAGAAAATTAGTTATTACTTGTTAATTTTTATGTTTGTAGTAAGCAGTACGGTCATGGCAAATCTATAGTCCATTCGCTTAGATAGTGTCGCGTCACCCGCACGTACTTGTGGTTATTGTAATACGAGGGCGGGTCCAAAAAAAGTTAGTCAACGGCGGCGTATTATTAATCCTATCATTTCCTAGCTTAAAGGCAAATTTTATTACAAACTTTTTGGTTTAATGCTACAGGCCTTTCCTCAGAACAAACTGGATCTCAGGCAGTTTCTACCATTTTGCATGATCACCTGAAGCTTTGGAAGGTTGCGCCTCGATGGATACCACATTCTCTCTCTCGGGATCAAAAAGATAGACGTGTCGATTGGTGCAAATTTATGAGAAATAAATTCGAAGGAGGCAATTCACAACAAGTGAGCTACATTGTGACATCTGACGGATTTTGGATATACAGCTACGACCTATTTACAAATCAGCAATCAACAGAATGAGTCTTTATAGAAGATGATTTACCAACTAAAGTAGTTCGCGGCCGGAGTAACAAAAAATGTGGTGGCTGTTTTTTTAAGACGCCTGGCCGTAACCGTAATTCCACTAGAAGATCGGAAAACGGTTACCAGCCAATGGCGAATGGCAAAGCGAAGTTTTTATGCAGCAAGCCTCTTAAAAGTAACGCTCCTGTTCACACGGCTGCCAGAATCATGGATTTTTTTTAACAAATCAGGAGTACAACTGCTACCGCACTCTCCCTATAGCCCAGACCTGGGTCCGTGTGATTTTTTTCTATTCCCCACGGTAAAAAAATGTATTACGTGGACGACGATTCTCGATGGCGGATGAAGCAGTGGACGAATTCAGGCGACTTTTTTTTGACCTTCCGCAGGAACAGTTTTTTCCCTGTTTTGAAAGTTGGTTCAGTCCTATGCATGCATAAGTGCATAGATGTAGCAGGGGAACACTATGTAAAGTTGTAAATAAAGTTTTGTAATATTCCTTTTAATTTTTGTTTTACTAAAAAAACTCGGACCTGCCCTCGTAATATACAAATTTAAACCGCCAAATTCACTTGCGGGTACACCGCTGGCATTATCAGTTTAAGCAGCGGCATCATTTGACAAAAGGCGGCACGTGCCACGGCGGCGCGATACAAAGGCTAAATAAGGGTTTATAGTTTGACTTATAAATCCTGATAGTGCTGATAAATAAACTAAATAAATAGACTTAAGAGCATTCGCTAGAATGCTCGAGTAAATGCTCGAGTCTATCAGCACCTCATTCTAAAAACTGTGTGGGGCTATATTATGTTATTGTTTAATCAGAGTCATTATTTTGAATTTAACGTTATTGATCTTAAATTAGTAATTATTTGATTTTTTCTAGTATTTATAATTATTATTTATTACTGTACTTTGTAATTTAACTTACTTTTAAGTATATTGTATTTTATAATTGGAAAAATGACCTGCTGGCGTTTTTTACGGTGCTTCTTCTCCGCAGTGATGGTCTTGTCCGAAGCGCTAGTAGATTCACGGCATATTGCCGACGTGTAAAAAAGGGAATCGTATCATTATATAAAGTTCTAAATACATTATGGTCATACTATATAATCGTTTTATGTCTGAATCCGTAAACATTTCAAGATTTATTAAAGGCCGAAGGTTGGGTTAAACACCCTGAAAAGTTGACGGTTTCATAAATAAAATCATTATGTATTTACCATTATGAATTATGACCTATTATGTATTTTGAACTTAATAAATTATGATATGTACCCCGTAAAAGAGTTCTCACGTGGCCAATTAACTGAATAAATTATTTGTTTATTATTTTTTTAGTTTGAGTTGTTTCTTCTTCAGGGCACATTTTCGCGACGTGTTGCACACCGGCTTAGGCATGACGGACGCGTACATGATGGAGCGGGTGATGGTGGCGCTGGACCGAGGCACCTCGCCCTACGTCACCATGTCAACCTTCGCCAAGGCCATGTCGCTGTATTTGCGTGGCGACCTTGAGGAGCGAATCTTCTATGCTTTCACGGTAGTTTTTCCCATATAGAGTAAAACACCCGGTTTTTGGTTTGGCCCAAATCCCTTCGGCTGCCCTTTTGTAACTGGTAATGAACGAAGAAAAAAATATATTTGTACGATAGGTACTTACTGTTTTCGAACAAGGCGTTATTTTTCTTTACACGTAACTGTGACCATCGTTTGTCAAATGGTTCATACATAACCAGTTACATAGGAGGAATACATTTTCTTAATACGATCCTTACTGTTCTCCCGCCCGTTTACAGGAATTAGTGGTGTAGTGTTTAATTTAAGTATAAGAAAAAGGACTCCTAATCTATTACATAAACAAAACCCAAATTATCAATTAGCTATTATTTTTGATTTTTATTTAGACGATTCTAGTGCTCTGTGGAACAAGTCTAAAATAGTCACTTTACGCTCTAATTTCTTGGTATGGTGCCCCGATCATAACGCCAGTATTTATTTATTGACTCATCAGCTTGCTCAGACAACATGCCTATCGGTAGTGTACTGTATTCTATAATATGTGGACCATGTATCAGTATCTTGTGTAAAGTGACGAACATGTAGAGCCAGTTATATATTTGTTTGTACTTTACTGCAATAGAACAAATCTACAAAAGTTGTCGTATTTTCAGCGTCAATATGTAACCCATACAATAGAGCAACCAATCTACTCGTAGTATCATCCACATCTCTACTTATGCCTAAGATTTCAGCAAACGTTTTTCGATGTATGTCCGATAACGTTGTTTGTGCAGTGTTCCCGTCATTAGTGTTCCCTGCATTCGGACGAACAACATCAACTTACAGTGACATTTCAGGGCCTCTATTCAGGTGCGTTAAAACAATATCGTGTGTGACACGTTTAAGAATCGTTTATGTCACAGTCGCCATTATTGTAAATGACAAGTTATCAAAACGTTGACAATACGGAAACAGGTCAAAAACGATATCGTTTTAACGCAGTTGAATAGAGGCCCTGTTCTATATTCCGATTGTATTATTTTTGCTCCTTCTTCTACTGTTTTAGCTTCCGGTGTGCTTTTTGTTACTCGCCACTTAATAACTACTAGGTCATTATTTATTGGCCAAATAAGGTAGAAATACGAAAATCCTTAAGTGTGAAAAGGGCTTAATTCACGTCTTAAAGCTTCAGGGTTTATGAGTTTCATACTAACAATTTCAATCTCCGTGTTCCTTTGTTGATTGCGTTTAATATTTTTTTTGGTAATAGTTATTACCTTACTTAAAATTTGAACCCAGAAAAATAACGAGACCGTGTAGAGAACTACTGATATTTTTTTCCTGTATCATGGAAATTCATAAATTAATGCCTACAGAAGAGTATTTTTTAGATTTTAATGGATATTTTGGTTTCATTGATTTATCTGCTTCAACACACCAAAAAATGCTTTCCTATGGTTTCTCAGATTTTTTCTTGATGTTTTTTAATATCTCAAAAACTATGATACGTACCTATACATTGTTAAAGATTGAACGTGAGGGCACATAAAATGAAAAAATAAAAAACAATGTAAATCATAATTCAAGGAGTGTGCTTTCTAATATGCCATTTTGCGTACTTTGCCTAGAATCCGGCTCATTAAGTACTATCAGGATATTTTTGCAAGCCCAAGTCCATATTTTTTGCAACTCAGCTACCGATTTAAGTTGTCTACCTTTCTTTTTAAAATGCCTTCATTATGGACCAGTATTCCTAGATCGGTCTTAGTTTAGGACAATTCGGACGGTTGCACTGTTTAGGTACCACAGCGCATTCTGCTCATACCATTCAGTCACTGCTTTAGAATAGTGACAGCTCGTAAGACCAGGCCAAAACAATGGTTGTGAACTGTGACTGCGTAAAAAGGGTATCTAATAGATGCTTTTGCACGCCCTTTTGGCGACTAAGGCCTATAAGTAAAAATGAAAAGGTATAACAATGACTAAAAAGAAAATTGGAGAGGATTTATTGACTAAGTATAAAAATGCCGACATTCAAATACGTAATTATTTGAAATTAGATAGTGTCGACGGAGCTAACGGAACCTAAACCTACCTACGTATTTAAATGTCGGCATTTTTATGCTTAGTCAATAAATACCTTTCTCCAATTTTATTTTCAGTAATTTTTATACCTAGTCATTTTTCGCCGCCAAAAGGTTGGAAGCATTCTTTTTTGTAGATATCACCGTTTATAGTACCTATTGTGATAAACTGATAACTGATAAAAGTGATAAATGACCGACTTTGTTTACCACAACTACAAAATAGCCTGCCATAACAAGAACTTTTTTTGGAAACTTCGATCTTATTATAATCTTGCAGTCTTCAGGGGCACTGAGATTCTTAGAAGTGTAAAATTCTTGCCCTGGTATCTGCTAGAAGTCTACTTTTATGTACGTCATCTAATAAAAAGCATTTTTTTTTAATGCTTGTACAATTTTTGTGCTTTTCACCACTACCCGACTTCTATTCTCGGGATTTTTTTAAAACCGTGCATATGGTGAATTGTGGATATTTTAATAGGTTTTGATGGTGATCTATAGCTTAAATGGGGTTTTTCTGTATGTTTGAGCAAAATAAATCCATGATTCTGATAAGCCATGTTTCAGAGCTTCGACATAGTGAAAACAAATGAATGAAGTGGTACGCGGTCATAATATTTTTTGGTTACATAAGCAAGGATTTTATACTAAGTAATAGAACTTAATAGTTTCTATACAATGTAAATAAAAAAATACAAATACTTATGCGTGTCCAAGTTTTGGCGTGTTCAAGCTGTAGAAATTGTCCGGTAATGTGAACGATAATTTCTTGACCGTATATTGTGGGAAGTTTTTCTTATGGGGCATTTTGCTCTTAGATCATTTTATTTTAATGATGTGTCACTTTTGGAATGTTGCTTTTAGGAAATTTTGCTAACATGACGTTTTGCTTTTAGGTCGTATCGCTAACATGACGTATTCTTATTCGTTCGTTCAGGTCATTATGCTAATAGGACAATTTGATAATATAATATTTAATTTAATAGGTCGTTTCGATACGAAAGGAAACATATTTCTACCTTGTAATTTAAGAACCAATTAATTCTACATAGTCATAATAATAGTTACCCTTTTAAATTCGTTATATGAGTACGGGGTGGAAAAACTCAATGGGCCATGAAGGAGAAGTACGTTAATACGTACTAGTAATAATAATAAGTACGAGATATTTTTTCTTAAATAAACATTAGATATTTTTTTGCATCGTCACTTGTAAGTGTTATTATATTATGTTAGATATTTTACATTGGCCTCTTCTAAATTTGTATTTAGAATTAACGATCCAGCGATCTGGGGCCTACTCAAGAAAAGCATGTTCCTTTTACATGTTATCGTATTGTTTTTAACTCGGCCACCATTACTGTTAAGTAAATAAGAGCTACGAGTATCATAATCATAACGTTGACAACACGACAACAAGTCAAAAGCAATACCTACTATGGTCTTTTCGAATAGAATTAAGTCCCAGATTCAGTTTGTATAGATACTTGTACTTGTACTCATCCTGACTCCACATAACATTGTATGTTTTTGGAAGCCTTTTCTTTTTTTCTGATTTTGTATTTTCGATGATGATTTGTTTATTTTTAGGTGAGCATTTGTAACATAATCAATCACACCTTCGTTACATCCACTAAATAGCACGATTGTCATTTTTACGTGTATTGTTCAGTGTTACGATTTATTGGGCGAAGGTCATTTACGAAGAGAGACTATGTACCAGCTCATGAAGAAAAGCCTGGCAAAGGCGTCCCGGGATGACGACGTTGAAGAAGCCGTAAAGGTTCGTGGTCTTATCATTATTGTTATTATTATTTTATTTTTGAAAGACAACAAAATGGGTAAAGAATATTAGTATTTAACTAGACGGAAACTAAATAAGGAAAAACAGCAATTGTCTGCAAAAATGGAAACTTAACCGATGTGTGAACCAGCCCAAACGTGGCCAATTACCTGAATAAATTATTTCTCTTTATTGCACTCGCTGAAACCACCTCATGTATGGTTTTGGCTAGATTCAAAAGTCCCACACTTCTACTGTAAAACGCAAGTCTCGGTATGATTACGTGCAGATTTTCCGTGATGTTGGCTATCATATCACAATCGTATTTAAGGCAAATCGTTAATAATTAATAATCTTGACATGGACAAAACACCAGCATCGAACTGTTAAGTGGGTACAAGTGTACACATTACAAATGCCACGTTGACAGATTGGAAAGGATTCAGAAGAAATTCTTGTACTTTCTTACAATCCACCAACATAATCTCTCCTTACTAAAATCAGTTATTTTAAGATGACTTCTCGTGAAGACCGCCGTTGGATATCAGATCAGGTTTTACTTCACAAATTTTTGGCCAGTTCTGTAGATTGTCCCCAACTCTTGGGGAGGATTGGATTTGTAGAGCCAAGACCTCATTCCCGTTTGTGTAACTTTAGACCATTATTTGTCATAAATTTTAAAACAAATCTAGGTTCGCATAGTGTTTTTCCTAGAATATGTACTAGGCATAATAAGCTTTACAAAGCAACAAAAGTGGACTTCATATCAACTTCATTAAATAAATATAAGAAGTTCCTATTTAATTATAAGTCTGATTTGTATTAATATTAATATATGTAGGTACCTAATTTATGAGTGATTTTGTATTGGTTTATAGTCACATTTGATTCATTTGGAATAAAATGTGACGTTATTTCAGAACTCTAAAAGTTTATACTTTTTTGCCCTTAACATTTAAGATATAAACAAATATTGTATAGTTTAATTAGTAACTTATAGTCGCTTTTCACTTAAACGACTGTTATATTCATGCTGTGTTTGCCTATTATTGGATAGCACTTTGTTTTTTCTTGTAGCGATGATATTTTCGCTTAAGTCTGTACCTACTTCGAAACTGAAAGCGAAAAGGAGATGAGAGAAAATAAAATAATATGCATTAATTATGCAGCGTGTCAAATGTATATGATGTAGCCAAATATGGTGAACAAAGTATAGATAAATAAAAATAAAATAAATATCTGGGGACAATCTCACACAAATTGACCTAGTCCCAAACTAAGCTTTAGGCTATTACTATGGGTACTAGACAACGATAAACATACTTATATAGAGAAATACATACTAAACATCCAAGACTCATCTAAATCATGTCTTTGAAGTGCTACAATATATACGATGTGGATGTACTTATATTAAATAAATAAATAAATAAAAGACTCAGGAACAAATATTTGCGTACATCATACAAATATATATGCCTTTAAAGAGATTTGAAACCAGGGCCGCTGGCTTCAGAGGCAGGGTCACTCCCAACCCAACTAGGCCAACGTGTCAAAACATAAGTTATATGCACACAAGCTCTTAACTATTGACCACAGGAGAGACAACTTTTGTTTTTAAGAGTGTGCATGACCCTTATACAGGGCACTAACACAAATAAGTAGAGACAACTCAGCAACGACCAGATGGAAAAAAGTTGGGTTGAAAAGGTATTTTTTACTTTAGTCTTAAAACGGATAATTGACGGATATGAATTAACGTACAAGGTATGTTGCATTACCAACACTTGGTACCGGAGTATAAATTAAAAACTGTCAGGGAGCTCAGGGATCTGTGCATAGGCTTGAATTACGGGAATATTCGTAATTTTACTCTATACGTCACAACTCGTCAATTTTGTAAATTAGTAAGTGATCGCTTGTCAATTTTTGATATTGTTCATACAGTCACGTACGAGTACAATAATATTCTGCAAAATGTTTTTAAATTTTAGCAGTAATCTAAACTACGAACTTACTTACTCATATATGTTTTTTTGTGATTCAATAACTAGTAAACTAAGTAATTAAAGCAATATGCATGCTCTATGTAATCTAATCACATTTATTTTTAGCTCTATTCAATTCTTGAAACTATTTGCAAATAATTAAGAGTACCGATATTTTTTTCCGGCTTATGTACCCTACTATGCCTCTGTTAAAGGTAAGCATCGTTTATATATTATACTCAAACAACTTTAGCTCTCTAATTTCTAAATATCTGATATTCTAGATTCTTGAATGAAAATAGTTAGTCCCGTATTACGGCGTGTCTTTGTTTCGCTCTTAAACTTGCTTCGTACTTATTTTTGCTACCCCACTGTACTGCACTGTACTTATTTTTACCGGCAACATTACGCCTTCATTCCCAGAGTGCGATAGGCAGAACTACAGAAATACCAAGAACTTTAAAAATAGTCGTTGGTAATCCTGTAGTCGCATTTTACACAACCAGGCTAAGATGTATTTTTCACTTTTCATGCTCGTAAAGTTTTTCTTTATGCTGGGTATAGGCTGCATAAAATCGCATTTTATGAACTAGTGCATAAAGTGGTGTAGTCATCTAGAATAACGGCCGAACCCTATATTCAAACCGCGGATAGATAAGACAATTAAGCCCTACTGCCAGACAGACGTGGTGACTGCACTAAATAAACTTTTTATTTGAATACATTTACTTTAATTTATTTGCCTTCAATGTTGCATCTAACACTAATGAAATTTTAAACAGTTACAAACAATCATCATAAACAATCATTTACAAAATCAATGTATTACTTGGCAGTATCCCGTTCGACCTAAGTAATAAGACTAATAAGCAGGGCTCGGACAAGTCATCGCAGAAACTGATATGGACATGGGACAAGACTATTATAGAGTCGCGACTTAAGATTATTATTATCTAAAGCTGATATAATTATTATCGTAATTTATAATTTAACATTTGACCTTTTTAGTCGCATACCTGTCATGGATTTGTCAAAGTGGCTTGAAACAGTTTTGTGGTGACAATTTAAACAAATACAATTATTTGCTTAATTAAGGTTATTTCTAAATATTTTAAATATGGTGCAAATAAATACAATTAATAAGTGGATTAAGGAGCTCCGTTATCAGGAAAATGTCAAGGAAATATTGTGTACAGCATGTGACATTCGTATTAAACAGTTAAAAAAAGATAATAATTAATAAACATATTAGGTCAAAAAATCACAAATTGAAGACAGCTCCGCCAAAAATTTCTTATGAAACTTTTTGCATCGATTTGTTGATGTTCCTAATTTCTGTTAATATTCCATGGAATCAACTCAATAATTCACGCCTCAGGGCATTTTTCAAAAAGTATCTGTGGTGCCCGTGGGAAATACCTGATGAATCCTATATTAGGAAAAAAATCTAATTGAAAAATAAATGTAATTGAAAAATATAATTAAATAATATTGTACATAATGCGATTCTATTGATCTTGTTCTATTGCCGTCTTGCGATTGTTTTGCGATGACTTGTCCGAGCCCTGCTAATAAGTTTCATGCAGATTTTAAAAAAAAATGTGGTAAGGAGAAGGCACACGAACACTCAGGACACCTAATGGTAAGTAGAATATGAGACCCAAAGACATTTGCATTCTCAAGACTATGATCCTAAGACCTCAAATGCGTTGCCAACCCTGAGGACTACTAAGATGGAATGCCTCTATGCTAGTAATTTCACCAGTTGTCTTATCCCCACACCGGAACACAACAATGCGAACACTGTTGCTCAAAAGAAATACAAAGGGAAAGAGGTTTTTGTCTCGTTTCGGACTATTAATTAGTTGTTAAAATGTTGTCAAATGAAGAGGAAATAATTCTCACGCCTAAAACACTGATGGTTAAAAATGCAAAAGTACTTGAACATTGCTGTCTAAATCCAAGAGAAAGATTTTATAGTATTCCTTTTTTTTATTTCCTCGTAATCGAAGTGAAAAGCAGAGTGGACTTGAATAACTCGGTCCTAAAACCATTTTATCCTCGACTTAATTATCTACCCTCAACTACCGGCTCGGATCAATACCATAAGTCTCGGATAAAATGGTTTGTTTTATGCCCTTGTTCTACAATCTACTAATTTCTAATAATAGTAGGTAAATACATACATCACGCCTTCATTCCCAGAGTGAGGTAGGCAGAGCTACAGAAATACCAACAAGTCTAAAAATAAAGACTTGTTTATAATTCTCTAACCACATTTTGCACAATCAGGCCATAAAGTTTTACGAGTGTATTAGTGACAGGTTGCAGGTTTATTACTTATAGTGTTATACTTTAATTTTTATTGTTATAAATTAACCAGTCAGTAACTGCAATACGATAAACATTAATGATACTTGAAGCAACACGAACCTCGCGCTCCTAGCGGTGATTTAAGAAATCATTTCATTCGCAAGAGGTAAGTTTTAAAAGGAGCTCGCCGAGTTAAGAGTTTAGAAAGTGAACAGTGTTTTCTATAGATGGCGCTAGGGTTTATATAAAAGGACTATGGGCAACTTTGTATATAGCCTGGCCCCAAAACCAACAAAGATGAGAGTTAGGTCATTAAATAGGTCTTAAAATCTACTTCATTTCGTTCTATGGACACAAAGTCGATTTCCATTGCAGAACTGAGATATTCATATTTTAGTCAACGTGAATACGATCTATCAGGAAACGGGTTTCTCTTGGAGATACCGATCATTAATTATTAGGTTACCGAAGTGTGTAAAATAAACACATTTTTGTAGCTAGTCCCGCTGTTTTTATGAATACAATTACTATTTACATCAAGTTACAAATATACAAAGTTCTCATTATAAATCTGATGATTAAATGGCATATTATGCCTGCCTAACCCAAATACCATATAATGGAAATTGTGTGTGCACAAGATCCTATTGTGCCTCTGCCAGTTAAACAAGAACAGTAATAGGCAGGGACGCAATCTGTGCCAGCTTGGTTTCTATCCACCAGAATGTAGACGTACGTGCTCGACAATGTCTCGATTGCACACGGGCTCTAATCAACCATACATTTTGAGCCTGAATACTAAGCCGTTCTGCTAAGTCATGTATATTATTTTCACGGTATAGTTCTATCCTATATAATCCATCTCGTAAATGCTCGCTACAGTACAATTTTGCAAGGTCTATTTGATATGACCCCAGTGATATCATATAAATTTTATGATAATTATGTTAGTCGTGGAAAATCTTCTAACTGGTTATTACTATATTTTGTCTTAACTACCCTCCAGAATGTTCAATACTTATAAAGGTGCAGTATAAAAAGAATTTACGCAGACACGTGAAATGGAACCTTATATCGACGGCACAAAGACTATTACATGTAAATACATTTCACTCCTCAACTATACAGAATTTTCATAGCTCGTATTCACGCTGACTAAAAATATGAATATCTCAGTTCAGTAATGGAATTCGACTTCGAGCCGATAGAATGAAATTAATTAGATTTAAAGACCTATTTAATGGCCCAACTCTCATGTCTGTTGGTTTTGGGGCCATTTTGACGCATGGTCATTTGACTTCTATTCCACCCCAATAAACTGCGAGGCGTATAACAAAAAATACATTGGTAGACGTGTGAGTTACATTGAAATTATAATTGATTTGATTAGAATGCAAGTATAAAATATCTCGTATTTAAAATGTTCAACGCCTTTCAGCCAGTTGCAGTGCAAAAATTTTTCTCCTTTGTTAGCAACTAGTTCTGAAAGAAGAATAATTTACATTAACTGGCAACTAGTTGTGTACCAGTTGCCACTTGCATTATTTAAGAGGCCGCCGAGCGCTTAGTGGCTTTCATTACTTTTAGTGTGTTTTCTAATAACCATAAAAACAAAGAGCGCTTAACTGTTGTACAAATGAATACGCAATATATAGAGAATATGCCATATAGTCCAGTCCATAAGGAAGATAAAGTGCGTGAGCAGGAACCTAAGCAATTTCTTCAGAACTTTTTAGGATGCTTAGGGAGTGGTGTGACGAAGGGTAAAAAAAAATAAGAACATTTGAAAACTTATAAAATTGACTACAACTTTTATTCAGTACACTTTTTCAAATTAATAAATAACCATTTTTGAGCAACGTGGGAAAAGTATTTTTTAATACCTGACGTTTTCCACCAAACGTACCTTGATAACATTTTACATATTTATCTGACCAATTTTTTTCGGAAATGAAGTTGGAGATAATTAAATCGTCTTTGAGAATATATACATATGTCTTTATAACCAACCGGTCAACAGTTACGCCAGTTTAAGCATTGTTGTAAAAATTCTCCGTATTAATATTTGTACTGGCTAAGCGTTCAGCGGTAAATAAAAGCTTTAAAAATGTACCCCGAATTGGAACTACGAGTAAGTATAATGCAAAGTAAGTAGTGCATCCAAGGTGGTCTGGGGGAGATTTTTTAATGGGGTTCCGTACTTTTGACAAAATCATCATTTGGCAAACTACAGTGAGTTGGAAAACTGATTCAATATTAGCACCTTAGTAGAATGTTAATAAGTTGATGACAATCAAAGCTATTTTCAAATACTTAGTACATAATAGTTATCTTTGAAGTAAGCTACAAAACTGCTGTATAAATAATTTATTTGTCATTTATATTTTTTATAGATTTTGAACCATAAATTGTAAAAATTCAATGTATGTTTTATACTAGTAATTTAGTTTTATCTATGGCAACCCCAAATAAGAAAACTATTTAAAATAGAGAATTCCATTCTTTTTAAACAGAGGTATCAACTTCTTGATTCAGGGACGTAGTTTTATAGTTATTGCAGAATTTTAATCCCCTACCATAGTGAACTAACAACCGAACTAATGTTGCCAATAACTGCCACCAAAAGTATACATGTCCGATTTTAATAATTTTCTACTTATTTTAGAAAGGCTAAATTTCTTTAATTTTATCAGGGTCCTTATTTTGGGTTGGCACAGAGATAATTAAAATATTAGACAAATAAAAAAAGTTAAATTCAACAGTTTTTACGATAAAATTACTTAAAAAGTGTAAATAACAGGTAAATCATTTGGTAGGAGTATTTGTAGCAAATTTCAAAGAGTACTTGTCGTATTAAACATTTAAAAATACCTTTAACTATCATCAACTTATTTACATTCTACTAAGGTGCTAATATTGACTCAGTTTTGCAACTCACTGTAGTTTGCCAAATGATGATTTTGTCAAAAGTACGGAACCCCCCCATAAACGTATTTGTGCTTTGCATATTATTAACCATTGCATATTATTGGTCTTAAATTAATAAGGTTAGGTTAAAGTTTTGACCACAAAAATAATTAAAATAATGTGGCGGGAAGTACCTCTTTGCCAAATGCAAGTTTGTAAAATGATATAGTTTGTCTAATGATGATTTGGTAAAACACTAGGGAACCGTACACGGTAAATGAAAAAGGCGCCACAGGATGCTCGGCACCCTTAATACGCAACCAAACTGAAGGATTCATTTAAATGGGTGAACAGGTAGGAGTGTTGATAAAGACTAGAGTCCTTGGAGTCTTCATTTGTAGGACTCGACTTAGTTTTTTAGACTCTAGTCATCGAATCGAAGCTTAAGTTCTTTTGAAATTAAGGGGACTTAAGTCTTCTGTAGTTTTATATAGAGACTCGAGTCCTCTACAGAGGCTCGAGTGTTTTGTTTACTCTTAAGGCCTTTAAAACAACTGAGTCATGATTAGAACTCATTTGGACTTATAATTGTATATGAACACTTGTGATTATGAGATTACGGAATATAGGTACTGAGTAAAGTAGTATTATAGTAATCAGTACCTACTATGGTATATCTTTCTTTTGATTTTAATGCTGTCTGTTTGTATGGTTTTCATAATGAATTGATATACGGGCCTTTGGCATTCACGGCTTAAAGAACTGATGACGAATTGAAGCCAAAATGAAATGTAACTTTTAAATTCAACTAGATGACGCCAGCAAGTTTGTAAATTTAGAATTCTAGGATGATAAATGTTGCATGAGCTTCCTTGGTCCTCTTATGGCATTTGTAGTCATTGTACTATTCGTTTCTAAAAGAATACCCACCACCCTTAGATCGAGGGGTCTCCAAATGACTTATTTCAGTATTTTCTTAACAGCGTAGTTACAAGACATAAATCCGGAAGTAACTATATGTTTCTGCCTATCTGTCTGTTCCTTTCACGCTGAAACCATTAAACCGATTGAAATGAAATTTGGTAAGTACAGAGATAGTTTGAGACCCGGGGATGAACACACAGTAATTTTTATTCCAAGAATGCCTTTGAATGAAATTTGGGATGAAAGTTTGGACGGGAAAATCTATTACACGCGGAGGAAGTCGTGGGCGGATAGCTAGTGTTATAAATATTATAATAACTTATTATGACTACAAATGCCATAATAATAGAATTAAGTAGTAACAGCTTTTTTAGAATTTTGTATACATAGTAGAGTTTATATTTTGGAAAATTACACAATTCCTGAAATAACCACCATAAACAAAATATACGCGGACAGAGACGCGAGTAAAAGTATTTATTAATATTTTAATGGCGTTATTATTGATAGCCAGTTATTTACTGTCACTCAGCCTCATCGTTTGATGGGTATGTACTTTCGTTCTTTGTGTTTACAAACATGACATATTTTGATAGAACCCATAGCAAGCCAACTAACTTCAAAAGCAAGTCGTCATTATAGGACTCGAGTCTTCAAGCACACCTAAAGTTGAAATAAGACTTTAAAAAGATACGATGGCTTGAATCTTTCTAAAGCTTGAGTCGTAACTACAAGACTTAATAAAACTCAAAAAAGAACTCGACTCACAACTCAAAAGACTTGGAAGTCTTTTAAGCTAACAGTCTTATAAATATGGGTCGAGTTCTTGCATTTTAGACTTCAGAGACTTGAGTCCCTATCAACACTAGGTAGGAAATACTGCTACGAAAATCTCTCTCGCACATTAATTGACAAAAACTTAACCTTTTCGTGATAAGTCAAATCAGGGGTATCAAAATATAAACAAACAAATAGAAATACAATAAATACAATTTATTGAAAACTTTTACCTAAAATAAGTATTTTTATTTGTTTCTATATTGTTATTTGTTCTTCTTGCCTGTATTTTTCAATTCATTCGTAGGACATTCAACAACTGGGGCAATGTTGGATATCTTCTTCGTGTACCGATTTATTTTGCGTGTTCTACATATTTATATTATTATTATTATTAGGGTTTTTCTTTATGAATAATTTATAATATTTCCTTATATACTCAGTGGCTACCTTCTGAACTAGCCCAACACATCGTGTAACGTGCCCTTTTTCCGTTCTAATTTTAATATGTAAGGTCTTTGCTTTTCTCCATCTATAACGGTTGAAATGAAAATAACCAAATCAAAGGGACTATCGTATTATTATATCTTTGCCAAAACCATGTAACGAATAAAGTTGAGTAAATCCTTTCGGACAACTCCTGAAAGTACCGTCAGCGAAAAAGTGATGTTAAATGCTTTTTTTCTCATTTTTAATAAAACAAACAAAAGTCAAAAAATACAGTGGTTGCCATCCGCGTAATACCAAAGCAGGATTTATTTAAAGGACAATGGGCAATAATGTATGGAACGTGGTGCCCGCGCCAAAGGACATAATTTATACATCATTTGAAACGTATTTTTATGTTGGCAAAGGTAACTATATCGCTTATCTCTATTTTCTGTCGGAACTGAGTTATTATATTTTGAATATAAGTTTGTAATCAAATCAGTGGTAGTTTGTTAATGAATTGTCTATACTTTGGATGTTACCATTGTTTTTAAAGATTTTCGCGTTAACATAAAGTTATTTTTTTATTTGATATTGTTTATTAAAATACGTTTGTTATAATATGATTGCGTTTTTTACCCTGATAGAAGTATGATTTATTCACATTTATCTGTGGCTACTTTTTTACGTGAACAAGCCTTACACTTACGAGTAGTTTACCTTTAGGATCTTTTGTGCAATTACCCTCTCACACACTCAGCTGTTTGAATGTGCGATATTTTTCCTTCAACGTAAGAGCATCGGATAATGTACTAGAGTTAGACAAACTCATTGGTACATGGTGACCGCGGGGGTTCGAACTCGGTACCTTACGATCACGAGTTTATGGTTTGGGGTTTCACGTGTTTCCCCGAAGGATCACGTCGAATATTTTCATTTAGTCATTACCTACTTGTTTTGATTTTTTACCCATTTGACAAATTATATTTTCCGTATTACTGGTTTCGGCGTACGAACAGTTTTCCAATGTAATGGTTTGTCAATTTAACTATTTCCCATTTCTGGTTTTACCTAACTATCATTTGTCCAATGTTACGCTCAGTTTACTAGTTTACCTATTTTAAAATCGTTTCTTTTATTTAATTAAAAATATATATATAGACGATTTCACACAAATTGACCTAGTCCCAAACTAAGCTCTAGGCTTGAACTATGGGTACTAGACAACGATAAACATACATAAATGTTGATGTCGTGAAGTTTTATTAAGGTTGCTTTAGATATAAATCATATTGTTCATTTTTTTCTTATTATTTCTTCTGGCCAGTTGCAAAAATAAGCTAACCTGTTCGAGTCGGTTCTACCCTGATTCGTGTAGATCTTTGCATTTTCGGGATAAATTACAAGCAAGATTTTCTAAGCAATAAAAAAAATCTCGAAGGCCAAGGCGGAAGCTTTGCTCTTTGAGTCGGTTCTGCCCTAATTAGTCTTGCTAGTTACATTTTGTATACAGTTAAAACTAATTAGGAGCAAGATTTTTCGAGCTGAAATGAATATTAGACGTAACGTAGCGAAATCTACATGTGGCATTAATGAAGTGAAAAATGGGTTAAGAAACAAAGTACGAAACAATCCCCACTCTAGTTGCAGCTTTGGAGTAATGAAAAATAGGCTTTGAAAAAATACGTTACACTACATAGGGCAAGTGGCACAAGGGGCACAAGCAGACAAGTTGCTCGGACTAAAGATAATGTTTACTTAATTTCAAATAATGAAATAAAAAAATGACGACTCGTGCCATCGAAGAAACGATAAAAAACAAAACACTTTCACTCAAATGAAATTCGGTAAAAAAAAACACTTTTGGGATAGGTTACCTTTTTGTAGATAGTCCTACTTTATTTCCTTTCTGGTACCTTCTACTTCGTGAATACCAACAACGGATTTTCTAGCCCACTCTGTCTTATGAGCTTTTCTTATTTTTGTAGTTAGTCTTTCTCTTTTTTCTTTCCTGTACTACTTTTTGAGCTTCAGCTACAGTTCTTCTCAAAACCCACTCCGTGACTCTATGGGCTTTGATGTTACGATTTTGACAAGTCTGGACGGTAAATGCTTCTTAGTCTATTGTATTCACAAAATAATTCCTGCGCTTTAATACTTCCATAGTCGACATTAAATAAATGTAAGCCGCCGAGACTTGTAACCATCGAAAGTAACACGTAAGTTTGACCGGATGTGAATACTGCAGAACCGATATCCATCCGCGCATTACGAGTATTTAGACTTAGGCCCTGACTTTTGTGTATAGTTAAAACATATGGGAAATTGTTCGCGATGGACATAAGCTCTATTAAAAATTTCACATTTAAACATGTTCTTTATCAAATGTAATATAATTATATTTTTTTTGGATTTTCCGGATCAACTATACTATATTTGCACTATACTGATAGTACCATTAACTAAACCAAGACTCACGTCAATATTTCGCCTTAACTTGACTTCTGCTCCTAACTTTATAATTATGTTCTCTTCCAGGTCCGCATTCTGTAACAACAGTCTACAGCTTTTTTTTTCCAAACTACCCATTGTGATCGTCGTTTGTGTCGAATATCTCAGACCAGCGTAAATGAGTATATGTTAACATAGCATTGGATATCATCGACACTAATGATCTCATCGATGATAAACGATTGACTCTACTTCTTTCAAATCTGATCTCAGAACTTGAAGCACTTCATCAGAAAGTGGCTTGCACTTTGGTGTTTCCTTATTTTCCACAGGCACCAACCACAAACCACACCAACTACAAAATAACTTTGTAATCCCATATAAATATGGATTACAAAGTTATTTTGCAGTTGTGTATCTAGAAAACTAGACTAAATTGCAAAATATTTTAGTTTTTCCTTGATTTATACACATAAGATAACACTAATTGTATTCTAAATTATAAACGTCTATGTCTGGTAGAGAAGTGCCTTAGAGTTTTGATGATCGGTCAGTGAGTGAGTGACGAAATTAAGAAATTTTGACTAGTTATAATTCTTAAACTACTGGTTCAAATTAAGTGAAATTTGAAATATACCGTGTTTATACAAAGCCTGATTGGTAACTGAAAATTTAAGCTTCTAGTTTCATTTACAATGAAGTTATACGAGGTCGAAAATGGCCTGAACTGCTTCGAGAAAAGGATGTTACGGCCGTGCCGTTGTTTTGCTCGACTCGGCGGGGGCACTACCGTGCCCCCAGATAAATTGGCCATCTTTCATTTACCTACAAACGACACCGACCAAACTCGAACTAGTAGGCCAAATACGCGTACATCCGCTCGAATTTTACCTCCAACGCTGGAGTTTACACACATCAAAAATGTTCAAGGGTCATTGCAAAATATCAAAATAATATAGGAATATTTCTGATCCTTAAACATTTTTGATGTGTGTACTTTGATCCCTCTCCCCTCTCGTATGTCGGAATTATGATAATTATTATCGGGCGTTTTGGGCTCAGTTTGATTTGAGTAGTACTAGCTAATGCGGATCGTCAATGCTCTTTTTTCATAACACATGCTCGGAAAGGGTGTCATAACACGCAGGCGTATAGGGCAGTCATAAGCCCATTTACCTCCCACGGGAGTAATGGGTTTAGTTTCAAAATTATAACCCGCTTGTACATCATTTCAGACAGTTTATTTCCTATATTCAAAACTTGGCTACAAACCAATTTTACTATTTATAAAACTTATAAGTACCATACATTTAGAGGCATTATATTTATATTTTTGATTATTTCAGAGACATTTGCAGTTATTTTTACTAAAATTTATATTGAAAATCGGTACAATCTGGCAGTTTGGCCTGTCAAGTTTGAAAACTAATGGCAGTTATTAGCATTATATGTGGAAGACTATATTGAAAAAAGTTTAGTTGACATGTTGACAATCTCTTAGCGATTCGAGTGCCATTATTTTTTTATTGTTGTTTTCTTTAATAGTCTATTTTATTTATCTCCTTGTCAATGTGATGAAAAACATTGTGTGTATCACGGGCAGTAAGGAGATATTAAAACTCGAGTCATTAAAAGCCTACGGCGTCGGGCTTCCTAATGTTCTCGTTAGTTATTCCCATCTTACTTCCCTTGATGAGCAATGTACTATAAGTGTAACACTTATACATTATACTCGTATATACCCAATAGATAACGGGATAAACATAGTTATAATCTTTATAAATTTTCTATCCCTTGCATTTCCTGTTGCTCCTTGAAACAAAGTTTAATTAGCTTTTTTGCGTACATTTAATATTTTTCCTAGGAAGCTTAGTACACGTTTCCGAGATATTTAATACTATAAATGGCACATTTTAACCCCTCACTCGCCAAAAGCTTGCGGCTCCTGGCTGGGGACTTTTATTATAGGCAATTAGTCTAGATAGAGTACATGATTGATTGCATTTATTTGCCAATTTTGGGAGTTCGTTGACTAAATTAGTAACCACGCACTGTAAATAATCAACCAGATACCGGAATTCTTGTGCCACTTTTGAACAATGATGATATAACATATAGTACTCGTACACGCTCTCTCATCTTTTTTGTGTCAGAAGTTTTGTGTGTGTAATAAGTAGGATACTATGTATGTAGTACGTTGTCACTCATTGTCAATTCCTGTTACACAATTTCCTTTGAGTAAATATTGAAAATGATTCGGAATAGGAAAGATTCTATAGAAAAAGGGTAAGAAAAATACCCGGTGCTTTTAAATAGCCTAAGTGACGTTTGCGTAGACGTGTTGAAATATAAATATTTATTTATATACCCCTTGCAAAGAAAACGGGCGCTTATGTTTTCTAAAGCTAAATACTATTTAGGAACAGATTTTATGCTACAAAATGAAGAAAGTATTATTTACGACAAATAAAAGTAATTATGTTTAAATAATAATAATATAGTCAAAACGAACACCAAACCACTGGGCGGTCACTATGCATACTAAATACGCGCTGTGTTCTAAGTACTTCTACAACGTGAGCTTGGTAGCGTCTGTACACGCGCCGCTGTGTGAGTAACATCATAGGGTTGCCTCGAATGCGACTCGTGCATAATCATAAGTGGGTGTATTTTTAGAGCGAATTTTTAGACGTCCCAAGCTCATTAAAAGAAAAGCGAATGAAATTAACACTACAGTTATTTTTTTACACATTGAAGACACTAAAATACATTCAGGCATTTCATTTTTGACATTGTTTTAATACAAAAAAAGTCCAAAAAAATATACAAAAAAATCAGGTTTCATAATGCACTAAGTCTGTGAGCATTGTCCCACTTGCGGTTTACTTCAAACAATTTAGCATAACTGCATGTCTAAGAAACGTATTAATAAGTATTACACATATTTAGAAACTAGAATAAAAGACGCATTTCACAGTGTTTCGTTTATTAGAAATGCATTTTGATATTATAATATATTGGCTAATGTAATCTTGTCCCACGCTTAGCAGCTAAAATCATAACGCTCAAACACCCGCAAATAACTCTTTACTCGACAGTTGTACCGTCATGTTTGCATTACTTTAGGCAAGTACGTTAGTTTTGCTTCGGTATTCAAGTGGAGTAGACGCGTTACAACGGATTATTAAGTGTCTGGAGAGGTAAGTCTTTTACGGGACGTAGTTTGGTTCACTTTAATGTCATTTCCGTGGGATACTATTTGAGGGTCAAAAAAAAATTGATCCCAGTTTATCTTTTGACACTTAAAATCATATTTAGTTATTATGTCTAGTTAAAGTCTGTATATTCATAGCATGATTGGTTTAGCAGTAATCGTCAAAATACTCGATTGTCATCATTTCGCTGGCGTCATTTCCATGGTGATTTTACCCACCGAAATGACGCAGTGACAGCGAAATGACGAACACAGTTTTATTTTATACAATAAGTACAGAAAATATTGATTAAATGTAACTTTAACACGTTCAAAATGTGTTATTACTAAGACAAAAACGAATTGCGGTAAAATTACTCAATATGAATACTAAGTACTATACGAAACTATATCAAAAGGGTCCAATATTCAATACCCGAACAAACTGTGGTATACAGCTAGCAAAAGCCGTTTAAATTATGTGTAATTTGTTAGCATACAATTAGATAATTAACAGTTGCGTTACATTTAATATTTCTAAGGGCAATTGAAAAACATAAGATCAAAATGAAATAATCTATACATATACAATTAACGAACTCACAAAGCTTTATAACTACTTCTTTTTTTTCAAGTTAAAACATGAACAATGGCCAAGACAAAATAAGATAAAAAAGAGCAGTTAGAGAAAAATAAACTTGCTGAGAGAATAAGGAGAAATAAAATAAAAAGCGATCCTGTTCAGTATGAGTTAGTAAAAAAAGAGGATAGGATAGTGCAGGGTCCGTCCGGATCGCTACCACCATCTTATCCATTAACCACCCGCCAAGCAACAGTGTTCGCATTATTGTGTTCCGGCGTGGGGATAAGACAACCGGTGAAATTACTAGCATAGAGGCATTCCATCTTAGTCCTCAGGGTTGGCAACGCATTTGAGGTCTTAAGATTATAGTCTTGAGAATTCAAATGTGTATGGGTCTCAGATTCCACTTACCATCAGGTGGCCTGAGTGCTCGTGTGCCTTCTCCTTAACATAAAAAAAAAAAAAAAAAAGGATAGGGAAAGATATTATGTAAACAAATCAAGAAAAAAGATTCTCAATATCACAACTTACTTGTTTTAATAAATAATGCCGAATGAATATACTTACTTTGTTTTTTGAAATACGTTCCCCAGTAGATATCGAATTGATATGATTTTTACACTAGTTATTAATGATTCGTCATTTCGGTGTTGACCACGTCATTTCGGTGGTACATTTTTTTTCAAAATTTATTTACTGCTAAATTATTAGCTTCTGTGAAGTGCCCTAAAAAGCATAGCAACCCTTATGTTAATCTTCATCCAAACTAGTATCGTTAGATGCTCAAATCTTGAAAAATTAAAACCCCACCGAAATGACGTGAAAATATTGTTTCAAAAATTCACCCAAGTACAAGTACAGTGTAGTTGGACCTAAGATGTCGTTTTTATTTAGAATTTTACTTACTGCGGCATTTTGACGTAGTTCAACAGATACTTAGTGGTTTAGCAATCCATGGCCATTGATACTTTTTACAAGCTTTTATTTAACTTGCTTCGTTCGTATGTATGTGGGTATGTAAGTTGTCCGTTAAAATTTGCAAGGAAATTTTGAACCACTTCCCGGGGACCGATTGAGCTGAAATTTGGCATAGTTATGTAAAACCTATGACATACCCCGCGAAGTAGCAAATCTGAAGAAGTTGGTTGTCACTATTTATACTACGAACAAATAAAAATACATGGTATTTAAATCATCAAACTTTTTATTTAATAACTCATTTATTTTGACTTAATTTTGAAACAAACTATGTTTGTATAATTACGTCCTTATCCATAAATGTAATGATTGAAACTACATTTATGGATAAGAACATCTATCGTGAATTTTATAAAAGCTTTGATGCCACTGAACATTTTTCTCTATTGTATAATGTTCTCTTGATGTTTTGAATTCATATGACTAGGTGCTAGAGCCTGCCAGCCACACATTTGATTTTTTATAGAAGATGATTGGTCTTTTATAGAAGAGGGATTTAGCACATCCAATGTTTTATCCATAAGACTAACCAACTGAACAGTTCCTGAGGAGGATATAACCAAATAGCCACATTCCATTGTACAATTCATCGCAGCAGCTACTGTGTTGCTAAATACCTACGTAGTGAATTCAACTTTTTTTATCTCGAAATTATTGGCGTTGATATAAACTTCTGTCGATTTAGGTGCTAAGCGGTAACTTTTCTCACTGTCTAGTCTGTAAAACCTATTATCCTCCCACTTTAATCAAATAATTACGGAGTGATTACACTAGTAAACTTCTTGACCTGTTGCGCAAAATGTTGTTATTTATTTATTTATGTAGGACCTTCAACAATAAGTACACTGTTACATAAATAATTCATACTACGTTTTTTTTTTGCAATGGGATTAGGTAATAATGAATAAGAGGGTTGGGCAGATTAAGTATCCTAGTTTAAAAAAGTCATAAAGCCAAAACGATACTTCAGATTTCAAAAAATACATATATTATTTTAAACTTACTCTAATCCTTTCAAAATTAATTCGTAGGCTTTAATCGCTCTCCACTAGCTTGTACAACTTTACGCTGTGTACCATAAAATGAGTTGCACGCACTACCTCATCACTCATCAGGTATATCATCCCATATTTTGAACAACCGTAAAGTCAAATAGAATTTAGTCTGGTGAAGACGAAGGCCATTCTTGCCAGAGTATAAAATCTGACTCAAATTGTTCAACACCAGTCTTGAATGCGTCTAGCTTTGTGAGATGGGGCATTATCTTGTTGAAAACAATAATAGTCGTTTTCATTATAATTTGTGGTCATTTTCTAGCATATGACCCTGCAACACGTTCTGAATATAGTAATCTTGATTAATTTTGACTTCCCGATCAATGGACAGCAGTGGTAGGTTGCCTCTAGGCGATATGTCGATATTTTTTGGACCGATCTATTATACCGTGTTTTTTTTGTTTTTTGTAAGCCTTCTATCCAAGACCATGTAGTATTAATAAGTAGGTATAATATACGTACGACTCATAGATCGTCGAGATATTCTCACGTCTTTAGCGAGTGCTTGCACTTTGGGATGGATTTAGTTACGCTCACGAACGTTTTTTGATGATATTTTTGACGTGAACAGTTGCTTTTCGAGCAGAATCGGGCTTGATCCGTGAGGATCCCATTTCTTTGAATTGTTTAATGGTCCGCGATATGAACCTTATATTGATATCTAAATGCAATATTATTTTTAACTCATAGATTTAAAAAGTGGTAGATTGGTCAGAACAGGCGGGGCTTTCATATTTAGGTCTACGTAAATTTTGGATAAATGTTAACCCAAATTATAAATAATAATATATCTGTAAGACTTCTTTATTTATCATTTTTTTTTACATAACATACTAATTATAATTAGACCCCGGATTTTGGGGTAGTTTGGGGAGTAAATGGAATGGTGTTAATTAATACGGTAACCTGGTCTATTGGTGTTGTACGGAATTAAAAACCGGGCAAGAGCATGTTGGACCGTGCTCAGTGTAGGGTTCCGAAGCCGTTAAGTACTACAAATATATAAATCAGGGCTCGTTACCGGTATTCTGACAACCGGTTTCAAATGAGGTATAACCATATTGCATTTCGCTATTTATACCGCTAAAGCTCTGATTACCGGTATAATGAATACCGGTATTCAAGTATATTATCGGTTTAGCCAATTGAGAACAATACCTCTTTTTGATACTTTACCTCTAAAAACCATTAGCAGTAATACTTGTCAGTTTCAATATTCTCGTTTATTCGTATATGCAAATGTTATCGGTGCTCTTACAAAAAACTTAGACTCACCTTAGACAAGTCTGAAATTGCAGTTAATTACAGTCTAATTTACATCACACTTATCAGGTGCAATGAATAGCGGCATTGAATACAGGTATTTAATACTGTAAATAGTGTATACATAGCGATAAAAACAAAAGCGGAATGACAACAATACCTCTAATTTGAATATAGGTATTATTTTTAGCGGTAATAATTTGACAATGTAAATACAGGTATTGAATAAAACCGGTTTTACAATCCCTGATATAAATCAATCACGAGTAAATAACTAATTTTGTATTTAAAGTGAATTGCCGTCTTATGGTGAGATTTTAGTAGGTATAATCACTTTAATCGCCTGTATCTTAAGAGCCAATGATGTCTACTTAGTTGTCATAGTTATCCTTTTTAGTTTTTTTTTAAGGTTTTTAGTATTTGTAGTTTTGGCTGTAGGGGCGAGGGGGACACTTAAGTCTTACAAAAATCAGCGCTTTAAAGCTTAATATTTCATAAACGAATCACTTTGTTGGCGTGATAAAGATGCGTATTAATGCGAAATTACAGCTTTCTAGTACTAAGAGTCTTTGAGCTAGGCTGCGGACGGACGGACGTACATGGCGGAACTATAAGGGTTCTTAGTTTGACTATGAAACCCTAAAAAAATATAATCAGGCATTCACGATATTTTATATCTAAGGTCAAAACTTAATTAAGTTAAAACTAATAAAGATAATTCTAATATTACCAATATTCCGGTTAAAAAAGTTAAAGCGATATTATGCAAGTTTTGCGCATAACATACAAAAAAAATCTGGTATATTACATTGGTGAAAAAGTATTTGCCATTCCTTATATTTGTTTTTTATCAGCAGGTGTTGTCTAATATGTTTTACTATTTTGTACACATTTTAACAGTTTAACCGAAGGAAGTTATTGTTTCTCAGAGATATGGTTCATAATACCACCGTAAAGATTGACCGCTTAAAGTACTTACTGATTTGAACTTTAATTGATAGCCCACCATAGAATCCTGTCGAAGAAAGCTAATGTCAAAAGGCTAATAGGGTTATGTGAAGAATCGATATGTATTTATAGAACCATAAAGTTGTACTTTCTTGTAGATACGGTCCTTACCAACAAGTCAGAGTCTAACAATAAAAGATATTATGAGTAATGCGAATTAAATGTGATCCATTGCACTATGTAGCATAATTTTATATTGCACCCATCAAAAGAAACTCCAGAAATGTTAAAATAAATTTATATATTTTAAATTATAAATCATTTTGCTGTGTTAAGTTTCCACGCACTTATTATTAAACCAAATCGTGATCTTTATTTTCACTATATTTGTAGCGTAGTGAATATCAGAGCAAAAGCAATAACGGTTGCGACGTCCGGGTCATGTTAGCAGTGAAAGGCAATAGTTGGTTAAGCTTAAGGTAAGAGCCTTATAGTACGGGATCTGATTGTGAGTTTACCTATGTCATCGAGTACCAAATGGAGATAATTATAGGTCCTTAAACACTCCAAAGTTACGTAAAAAAAGCTAGTCTGCCCTAGGTCCATTGGCCTGGTTGATAGGTACTTATAGCCACCCGGGAAATAATTATCTTGTGTATAGCTAGCATCAATGTTTCCAATAATTACACAAAGTCTAAAGAGGAGTACGGATAATTCCGCTTGACTAATATCATACTAAATCCTCTTAGACTATATAAGCGGACATTTAATAAGTTTTTTTTAAAATATATGTACAATATATACATCTGGACAAATTAAAAATATAAATATCTGAATCAATTACGGTTACTACTGTTACTTTGTTATATTAATGTCCAGTTTTAGTAAAGAAGCTGAAGAAATTCATAGGTACTTCATCTTAAAAGTTATTATTAATGAATTCAATTTAATTCCTTATAATCTCGTCTTCCAGGCAGTTCCGGCCAACTGCAACGTGGCAGACTTGTATTTGAGACCTGTTATGTCTAAACAACATACATACATAGATTAAATCACGCCTGTTTCACAGAGGGGCAGGCAGAGACTTAGACTTCTTTCCACCTGCTACGGTCCTGAGAAATCTTTTTCGCTTCTTCCATATTCATACATCGAGTCGTGCATGCAACTCGGTTTTGGGTGCTTAAGAAAAAAAAGCGCCAAGGGCGGCCTTTTCCAATCCTTCTACTAAATTTTTCCATCCATTCCAAACCAACGAAGCATGTCCTTTTCAATCATAGTCACTATATCTTCTTTAAGTCTACATTCCTCTCTGACCTTTTCATTCCTTACTCTATCAATCAATTTCACACCACACATCCTACGCATAGAGCGCATTTCAACTGTATTTATACGATTTTCATGCTTGTCCTGCAACACCCAACATTCACTAACATACATCAGAGTAGGGGCCAACACTCCATTGTAAACAGCCAGTCGGGCTTTTGTGAATCGACCCTTCTGCTCACAAGGGAGTGCAGGGTCCCAATTAATCTGATTGCCCGCATTCACCCTCTTCTCAACATTCTTCTCACACTTACTCTTATCTCTTGTAAAGATACTTCCCAGGTATTTACTCACTTGCTCTACTAATTCACCATTTATATTTATCACGCTATTCGTATTGATCATCTTCGTCTTTCCTTAAACACCATGACCTCGGTCTTGGCAATATTTACTTACATTCCCCTTTTGCTTTAATCCTTCGTTCCTCGTTTTGACCTATTCTGGTAGGTACTACATAAAGTAAATAATAGGGTAGAAAGACCACTTATAATCACGTCTGCCGAGTATGCCTAACCATTTTAGGCATACTCGGCAGACGTGATTATAAAGTGGACTACAGTAGACTTGGTTTTTTACGAATGTTGGGGTGGTTAAGGGCTTATAATTCTGTGCATAGCGTGAATAAGTTGATAAGTCGAGATGTAAAGTTCATGAAATTTGTATTTAGAACAAATTGCATATACTTACTTCAAATTAATCATACCAGCTACGGAATTGTCCCCATGTGGTACTCGATGACGAAGGGAAACTTGCAATCAATTCCCGTGCTATTAGTAGTTGAAGCACAGTGCACGTTCAGTGCGCTGAGCTTGAAAGTTCTTCACGCCGATTTTAACTTGTTCAGGAATTAATGAACGCACGAGTAAGTTTGCTCTAAGGTTATAGAAATATAATGATGATCAAATGCAGGTGCTGCTTATTATTAGAAGTTAATTATTATCATTGAATAATAATCCTATCGAATAGAATAATAAAATAGCGAGTGTTTGTTTTTTAATTGTATTTGGTTCGAGTCCCAGGCGAGGCAAGCGAGTTCTAGAAAATCTTTGAAAGCAGTTTTGTTTCTTTTTTTAAATAAAGGAATGTCTCCTTCAAGTAAAATTAACCAACTAAAGGATTTAAGGTAGTTTCCCTCCGGGGCCCGACTTATTTTTCCACATTGTATAATTACTTCAGTCAAGTGCCAAAACCGAATCCTTACTAATATTATAAATGCGAAAGCGTGGATGTTTGTTACGCTTTCACGCAAAAACTACTTGACGAATCATCATGAAACTTTGTACACATATTCTGGGAGGTACTAGAAGTAGCATAGGATACTTAATATAAAAAAAAAAAACAAAAAAAAGTTGTCAAGAAAGAAAAATTGCAGCGGGCAAAGCCACTGGCGGGTCGCTAGTTAGCCAATAAGTAGGGATAGGGAACTGTTTGAAAAACGGGAACGTCAGAAGTACATAGGCCGTACCTCCCTACGGTTAAAACTACAAATATATTTAAAAGAAAAACTTTCACGGATAAGTTGACTTTATCGGTTCTTGAGATACAGGCGTTTAGTAGGTATTTAATAGTTATTTGTAATAAAAGACTGCAAACTTGTTAAAGGACAATGAAAGTATTACGTAGTTAATTTACTTAATATTTTCATTGTCCGTTAATAAATAATATAAAATGTTAATAAATAATATTGTAGTTCTTTTTGCATGGATATTAATAACTTACGAATAGATAATGAAAGAATCTTATTTTTAATTATAGCTAGTTTTAAATTCGCGCATTTATCTTAAACCCACTCGAGGACACTGTTCTTAGATTAGTAGTAGTCTTTATTCATTGACAAATTGTTACCTTTCGATAACGCAGGGAAACATCACTAAAATTTACTCACACACTTGTAAATTACGCACACGTGCACATTTCTGTTTTGGTGACGCTGGACATAGGAGTCTGTTCGTTTATTTACGCTAGTAATATTGATATCTATGGTCTCGATATTAACAATGTTCTGAATTTCTGAGTCGTCTCTAGCAGCAGTTGCGCGGGGAAAAAGGTTCAACAAGCAATTTAAGGGTGAATTGCAAAAATATTGTACCTACATAATTAAGGCCCTAATTGATGTCAATGTTTAATTGAAACAAAATATTTTTCTATTGTGTAATAAAGATTAACCATACAATTGTATAACTAATTTTCGTTACACAGAGGAAAAAATGATTTGTTTCAATTAAAACTATGTACAATATTTTTGCAATTCACCCTTAAAGGTGTAAAGTCTTGGAATGTGTTTTGTTTTATTAAATAATGAAACCAAGACAACTTGAAAATAATTTTACTCAAGTTTTTCCAGTTCAGTGTTAATATGGCCAATCATAACGATTGTTTTCTAAAATCAAGTCTGCCTGGGTTGCACACAGAAGATTCGGTAGGTAATTGTTGAAGGGTTTTGTGTTGACCTAAGAAAACTTGTTTATGTTGTTATCGGTTATCTTTATTAATTAAAGTGCAATGTAGGCAGCTGTAAATGATTTGGCTTTCCGTTTCACATTATAAAACTTCCGCATGCCATTTTAATACAACACTAGACTATTGATACAATACATGTTATGGGTGAATTTCAACAAGCGTCAAATTATCCTAATTTTGGTGGTATTTTTTATTTTCTTAGTAGGGTTTACAATTAAACGTTTAAGTGACGTCATTAGTCATTGTGAAAACAGTGTTAAAATGGCCCTTTATTATATATACCAAGTGTTTTTTAAGATATAACGATTTTACTAATTATGTACCACCAAAATTGTTATTATCCACCAAAATTACTTTTCTTAGAAAAACTTACGATCAATAATAACATATCGGGCTAATTAAAATATAATCGTTAGGGAATCTTCCTTGTTATTTTTGAAAATCCAAAACGTAAGTTTCTAATATAATAAATAATGATTATTTGTTGTTTAAATAATTTTGGTGGAAACCAGAAATTTTGATAATTTTGGTGTTTCGAAAAGCCACCAAAATTGTACCACCAAAATTATAATTTTTTTCATTTTTTTAAATTAAAAACAAATGTTTTAGTTTAACAAAAATATAACTCGTTACAGTTAAAAAGACACCATAAACATACTTGAAAAAACTATCACACAACAAAACTTTTTGCGAAATAATGACTTATCTGAGTTATCACGATTAATAAAGTGTATTTCATACCACCAAAATTAGATACTTATGTGCTTAGCGGGAAGACGCAGAAAGATGGTACAAATCTTTCACCGTCTATTGCTGGAGTGAAACTGAATGAACATCTGACGCTATATTTGTTTGTTTAATCACGTTTCGTTCGATCATAAAATCTATTTCAATATTCACCAATATTCACCACCAAAATTAACTATTTCGCTTGGACAGTTTTATTTACACTGCTCCCAGTTTCCTTTTACTTGCAAATGCAATAATTGATACATTTTAAAATACCTCAACTAATAAGGAATACAGATAACTAAAATATAAGTCCAGTTGAGACTTAATAAGTTTGTACCACGACATATCAGTATATGCGGGAAGTACAGGACACGACACCAAAATTGATTTTGGATTGAAAATATTTTTTTACGATAAATATAATAAGTTAATAATAATTTTAACTTTGGCTTAATATGGTACTTTGAGTAAGATTATTTATAAAATAAATAGTTTTCCAATACATGTACTTTACACCCCAATTATCACGTCCACCGCTCAAAAAATGTGGTTGAGATAATTACCCTTATGTTTCCTGCAGTAAGTACTTTATGGACCATGCATATTAGAAACCACATGGTTTCATTCTGCCATTCTCATTAAATATGTAGCGCATTATTAAACCGTTTTTCGTTTGACAGGGCATTATTACTGTTTAAATTTATTTTCAATTAGTTTCCTAATACACAAATTTAATTGCCCAACAAATGGTTTCCATATCACGGTCAGTTCTTGTTCGTATTGTCTTTTTAGATATTTATTTAACTACAGTATTTAAAACAAAACAATTGTTTATTTCTCATGCGACTAACTTTTTTTTTGAGTTATTATATCAATAGTATAAAAAAGAATACTGGTACTTTTCATTCCTTGGCCACATTTCAAATTAAGAAAGTACATTCTAAAATGTAAGCACTAAACTGAGCTGGGACAAATCTGAAAGTACAATTAATTAAAGTCTAATTGACATCTCACTTATCAGGTGCAATGAATAGCGGTATTGATTACAGGTATTTAATACTGTAAAACAAAAGCGAAATGACAACAGTACGTCTAATTCGAATATAGGTATTATTTTTTAGCGGTAATAATTTGACAATGTAAATACGTAAAGACGTTCTGTCACTGGGCTGTATCTTTCGAACTGGGTGTTTCATTAGTTTCTGAAATAAATAGGGGGGGGGGGGGGCTATGGTCTTTTCCTTTACGCTAATTGCCCAAATATCCGAAAACATATGAATTACAAAAATGTGAAAATAATTGCTACAAAATTAAATTAAAAGTTATGGTCATGTGCTGAGGTACTTGAGCATTAAATACTAAATTTTACCATTATCATACTTACGAGTATATTTATTCAGTACAGACAAAAAAGGATGTTAACAGACTGCAGTTTATTTCGAGAGTGACAGACACTATACAAAAAAGAATTTCATTCAAAAGTAAATTATTTTTAACGGCAATAATGTCACTATTAAAATGGTTTTGTTTTTAGTTTAGTGTCACTCTCGAAATTAACGTGCGAGACAAGGGTCATCTTCTGAGAGTCCTTTTTCAGTAATTAGGAGACATTGTATTTAATATTAACCTAAAATTAAGTTTGTGTTTCTTTAAGGAATTTGTGGACATAATGCTAAAGCGCATGGATATTGACCTGGACGGTGTGATCAATTTTGAGGATTTTCACAAAGCGGTGGTGAACACGCCTTCTCTGCTGGAGTGCTTAGGTTACTGTTTACCGGAGCGGACTGCGGTGTACTCCTTCATCTCGACTTGGTGCCCGGTCTGGGGGAGAATGTGAATTAATTTTTAACAACTTACATGCGACTTCGATCAAAAGGTTTCGATATTCAAAATACTTTATGTAAAAAAACTCAATGCGTAATATAATATATTTTAAGTAGGTAGCACTAAAGACATAGACAAATGCATAACCACGTAAAATCACAATCGTAGGTGCCATTAGCCTTTTAGGCGCCGCTTAGTCATTGAACGTGCACGCGTCGCCATCTATACAAAATAACCGGACTCGGCATTATCTTTGCCATGTTCGTTATGATACATTATTTATTTATAATATAACCTATAGTTACCCTTCCGCACCGCCATCTAATTTAATAATAGGCATTACCTATTATAATTAAACACGTATTTTCGTGTATTACAGTCATAAAAAAAAATCAATGTGTTGACATTTCTGCATGATTATTATTTTAATTATTTGTGTACATTAGATTTCTGTTGATAATTAATTTATTACACGTATTAGTAGGGAGAGGATTGCACATAATATTTAAAAAGTATCGAAATTGAACATTTTGAAAATCGAATAATACAACTAATATAATCTCAATATAAGAATTAGAAATAAAATGGTATTTAAACGATATACAATGTTAATATATTTCGAACTCAACATATTATGGTTGAAATATCGACAGGTTCCACCACGAAAATTTAGAATTGTATATTTCTGACTTCTCATATAACTTGCAATCCTTCTCACTAATAAATAACTTAATCCATGAATTTAAGCAGTCCATTGATCCTGACGAATACAACGGAAATCTTAAATGAAATGAATGAAATGAATAAATGAATGAAAAAAATTAAAAAACAAGAGTTTAGGTATAATTACCATATTTTATCTCTTCTGCTAACGTCTTCTTAGGGTTTGGTAGCCAAACGGCAAAAAACGGAATCCTTATGGATTCGTCATGTCTGTCTGTCTGTCTGTACGTCCCAATGTCACAATGCCACTTTTTCCGAAAGTGTATTCTGTGAACCGCATTAAGATTTTAACACAAAAATAGAAAAACAAACAATACATTTTAGGGGTTCCCCATATTTAGAACAAACCCATACGTGTGGGGTATCTATGGATACGTCTTTAAAAAGGATATTGATGTTTCTAATAAAAAGAAAGTCTAAACTAAATAGTTTGCGCTAGAGACACTTCCAAAGTGGTCAAATGCTATCACAGAAATCCACCAACCTAAGGATATAGGTTTAAATCTTTAAAAATAAAAGAAAATAAATGAAAACCCGAGTTTATCAATCGTGCTTATGCATATGTATCGATGAGAAAGTCAATGTAAATGTTACAATACCACACATGATCACATCACTGGTGTCTACTATACATATAAGACTTTGGCTGGTAGCCAATAGCAATACGAAATCGAATGCTTTATTTAAAGTTAAGTTTAATCTGGAGAATACAACTAGCTTCTTTCCTTATTTTCGTCCGCGTAGATTTCGACTTTCGTTATTCCCCTGGTAACTTAGCTATCTCTATTCCAAATTTTATCCAAATCCGTCCAACCGTTGCAGCGTGAAATAATAATAAACTAAGATACACACACATAAACTTACGCATTTATAATATTAGTAGAATTAAAGCGGTTTACGTAACTGAATTATTAAAGTAAACCCTGCAGAAGTATATAATATCTTGCAAAAACACACAAGACGAGAAAAATATCTTAATTATAAGATAATGGCTGGACATTATGTATCTTTAATATCAAACTACGGCGGCTAAAAGGTTAAATCAAGTAACTCGCCGGCAATTGCGATTACCTTAGTTTAAACAAATACATGTTTCCGTTAAGTTGATAGTATAAACATTAGAAATAATATTATTTGTTATATTATGTAAACATTTTAGATATTAAAATTATTTCAAAAATGTGTTATGATTAATAGAAATAGTATAATTTGTTTCGTTATTATTGTAAAGTTTTTATTTTAAAATTATTTAACAAATTTATATCATTTTGTATTAAATCTTATGTTAATATATCTTACCCATTGTGTTTATTCCGTCAAACACCATCAAGAAAATAAATGCATGACCCACAGCCTAATAAAAGTTGAAACCTCGCTACGCATGCCTTGGACAAGATGCATTTCGCAAACGTTATAACGATAAATTTAGTTTTTATCGTTATCGAGAATATATAGGATTGACGTGAGCTCCCGGACGGTGGCGTTATTCTATAATTATTTAATTATTCAATTTATTTCCGAAAAACATTTTTGTTTGGGTGGGCTCATACTTTCCGAAAATAAATTTGTATTGGTAAGTAGCAGAATTTCTATTCGCATTCTTTCCCGATCTTAATTTTCCAATCCGGGTTTCTCCCTATTGCAATTTATTATTAGGTCGATATAAGAAGGTAGCTTTAGGTTATGCAAGTTTTGCAGCTGATGCGTAGAACCTAACCGCCCAGGAATAGGAGCTCCGCGGCAGCGCAGTTCCGTCCGAAACTACCAAATTGGAACATGAAACAGTATGCAATACCAAATAGTGATAAATGTAATTCTTACAGGTAAAATTATATTAAATGAAATGGAATGACTTCCACTTCTCGAAAGCAATTATCGCTCCCTGTGAAGTCTCCCCAACTACTGCGCGTGGAAACTAATGGTGCGAGTTTCGCTATTTGGTTTGCATTTCATTATTATTTTATGTTGGTTTTAGTTTTATTCTGTGATGGGGCAAGGTATGCTTGCAGTTGCAGCTCTTTTGCAAACAATTTCAAAATTTTCTCCGTCGCATTTCTAGTTTTATATTGTGTATCTTGTTGATCCCAACGGCACTCTCGCTGGTTCATCTGTCTCAACCTACACCGCATCCACGGGAGTGTTGGGCTCCCCGGCCGCTTCTTGTTTAATATAATATTTTTATAAAACATTGGTTAATACTTTAAAGGGGCTTCTAAAGCATGAAGACGGCAAGCAGCAGCAGGACTTTATTGGGTTTCTCATATTTCATACAAATATATAAAGTGCCCTCAGTGCTCGAGTCCGACTCGAAACTACATGTGTTATTATTATTTAGTTATTCGTGATAGTCAATATCTTTAAATATCACGAAAAAATTTCCTCCATGTGCTGTCAAAACGCATTACTAGACAGTTCTAAATAAATTCTTTAAGCTTAAGAAAAATATTTTTATTCGTAAATTATTAAAAAATAACTAAACTGCACGTACTGTAAGTATACGTTTCTGTTGAAAAAAACAATTATTGACAAAACGGACTTTAAGCTACTTGCAACAGTTGCAACCATTGCGCAGTATTAAACCTGAAATTTCATGGGCAGTTTTATATAAAGTAAGCTGAAGTGTTCATTTTATGCAACCGTTTCGGCTTTCAAATTTAATTTTTGTAGGTGTGTTTGGCAGTTTACTTTGTACCCATAATGCTGTCAATTTCAGCTTTTTGAAAGGAGTAATCAGTAACTGCAAAATTTGTAAAAAACGGATTCCGTTTAATTCTTCTTCTTAATTTTCAACCTATATTAAAACAATGTTTTCGTACAACCAGGCATTATTCGTTAGTCTTGTTTTTGACCCTTTGGTTTGATCAGCAAAAAGAGTCTCGAAAGATGCCTCCCTAAAAATACCCACTGCCAGTTCAACACAAAATTAACTTAAAATACATTTCGTATGAACAAAACAAGCATTTGAAATGATACTGTGTTGATCAGTGCGAAATGTGCAGGTTAATAAAAACGCAATATTTATTTTACAAATAAAAGTGATACTCAAACACTATGTTGTAATGGCAAAATGTAAAAGTTGTCGCAATGCTTTGCGAATTAGAATTTTTGAAACGTAAGAGCGAACCCTCTGTACTCGAGTCCGCAATTTACCGTTTTTTTACAGTACCTAATAGTATATACTATAATGTGGATTTTATTTACTCGTTTATATTAACGTAATTAATTTTGGTAAGAAAATAGAATACTTAATAAAAACGATACGTATTATTTATTGAATTATAATTAAATAACACTAACTGCTCAAAGTAAGTTGAGTAAGTATAATATAAATCTAAAAATAAAAAACACATTTCAAGAACCCTAACACGTTAAATTTAATACCTACTCAACAACCTTAAGTATCATAGTGGCGCATAAGTAACTGAAACATTGTTTTATAAATTGCCGAATTACTGCATTTAATTTTCATTATATACGAAAAAATACAGAGGCTCTATTTTATTGCGTTAAAACGATATCGCGTTTGACGTGTTTCAGAATCGTTTATGACTCGGTTGCCACTATTATAAATGACATAAGAGTTATCAAAACGTTGACAATACGGAACCACGTTAAAGACGATATCGTTATTACCGTGTAGAATCCCAGCCCAGTGCACGTGTTTGATTATTTGGTAGCGTCTATAATTAGAACGGCTCGGCTTTTGTCTCAGCGGAATCGCATTTCGCGTCTGTAATTACTAATTATGGACTGACTGAATCCAAATGGATCAAATCGCATCACCGTTGTCGATGATGTTCGTGGTTTTTAAGTGTTCAAAGTTCGTCGTGCACCAGTTTACACATATTTGTGTTTGATTTATATTATCAAAACTTAGAATTTAGTGTCACACATTTATTCAATAAACAATTAATTTCTATGCCATATAAGAAGGAGAAGAAGAAAGACATTTATTCTCTAACCATAAGATGCACAAATAATATGAGGCCTCGAGGCAGTGAAACGGACGCAAGCTTAGCAAAAGGCTTATGTGTCAGACCTACAGCGCTGACTTTCGATATTTATAAGCTTGATTAATAACAAATAAATAAAAGCAACAGGTTTAAATAAGTATGTAAGGTGTGTAAGTGCTGGACTAGTGCTAGAATTTCTGGGGTGTCAACAAATAGCCGACAAGTTGGTCAGTGATGATGTGCCTCCGTACTCAAGAGGTCGTTTATGGAACGCTGCCGAGCCTGCATTAGAGCTGGCAGCAAGCGATTTGAACAATTACTTTAAATTTAAGAAAGTTTCATTTCAAATTCATGTAAACTGTCTTTTAATATTTTAAAAACAGTAACCTTGATTACAAACGGAAGCTAAAATCGCTTTTTAAATAAGATAGTTTGATGTAATTTAGTCTTTGTTGGACTAACTTAACAATAACTTCGTTGCTCTAATCAATAAACTCGATTCTTATATCATTTTAGAAACTCCATTAAACTGGAATGTTTTTAGGAAAGCAGCACTACAGGTTCAGATTCATTTATTTAATACCGTGCGATGTTAAAATGGTGGAAGAAATATTAAGTTTCCAACTTTTTTAATTTAACTTTAAAAATTAAAAAAACTGCTTCTGTTTATTAATTTTGTTAAAAGTGTCTTAAAGCAAATTTCATCAGCTTTCTTTAACAGGAAACAAAACTGAAACGTTTCGATAACTGTGGTCGTGGCATCAAAAATGGTGAACCAGGGTACGGCATTTCCAAAATTTTAAAAAGTTATAATATAATAATATATCTCGTTTTTGGTGCGGCTTTTACTGATGACGATGATGATGATGTTTTATAATATTTTGGACACTCCTGAGCTGAGCTATCCAACCCTGTAATGTGGTTACAGAATTGGTACATCTATACCTCTGCCTGTTTTTGGAATTGAAGACGTGCAGAGCGCGTGGCGTGCATGCGTGCGTGCGTGCATGCGTGCGTGACGTGACTATACAGTCGCATCATTACAACCGTAATCTTTATTACAACCTACAGGCTATGTTTTAACGATATTCCAAATCGGTGATTGTATATTATTAAAACGAGCCTGAACTTAATTTCTGCATGATTATTTTTCCCAAATTATTACGAATACTATACTACTAATTCAATTCGAAGAGGTGTTTTTGGCTTGCGGACGTTAGGAGTATTTATATCACATTCCTAAAAATAACCGCCATATCAGATACTGTTACGGCAGTTACGAGTATGTTAAGGGCGGCTAGTTTCACACCGTCTGCAATCATGTTACATCCGTAAAAAAGGAACTGTATGACTAATTTGTAGTTTTTAACGCTAACTAAGTAGCAACTGCAACTCGCAATTAGTATTAATTGTGGCTGTTACAGCGCTTATGACTTGTAGTGGCTTATATACGGTGATTATGACTAGTGTTGGTATCAATAATGTAACTTTATTCCTCTTTAACCTCGCAAGGCCCAACGTCCTATTTCTAGGACAGAATTGTAATTCTTGCGGCCCAATTCAATGTTTAAATTTGTCAATTAGCGGCCCAGAGTTCTAAAATAAGGACATTCACTTAGAACAAAACCATTCTTAAAAAAAATGCGTGAAACGGAATTTTACCTTTGACTTTTGCCTGGAATTTGTTTTTTAAATATTTTATAGCAACTCAAAGTTCTGGGCTTCAAGCATATGTGCCTTTAATTAGGACACTATGTCATTATTACAAACGTCCTAAAAATAGCTTGGGCCTTACGAGGTTAAGAAAAACGTTAGTATTGATGCACATACATACTTCAACACTTTTAAAAATAAAAATCGTAGAAAAAAAAATGAAATTAATTATAATGGACAGTAATCTTTTCATAACATCAGTGTTGGAGAATTTATTAAAAGAGAAAGAAAGGGCGTCCGAAGTTGGGAATGCTGATTGTTTCCCTTTACATGGCCATTAAAGGAGATACAAGATGATTTATTGTCAGTAAGTGCGTATTACAAAATGAAGTGAAATGCAGATATAGCTGGTTGAAGTTTGCTGCGATTTCCCCACTCCTGGTGTCTTTAGAAACTTCTAGACTTGAGCCCGTTCCGTTCACCAACTATGAATATGCTGACTTTGGGCATCTCGGCATACGGTGTTACTGCGTAGCGTAAGCCGTAGGTGTACTTTGCTTTATACCTATCTGAGGAGGCGATTTTGTATTTCGATTTAGCCAAGTTATTCTTACTGAACAACCTTTTAACCGCCGTAGTCTGATATAAAAAACACAACATACCCAGCTCATTTCGCCTGATAAATAAGACTAATTTCTAGTTAAGGTTTGGTTTTTACAGGATATATATACCACTCTCGGAAAAAATATTTAGATTAATTTATGCATAAAAGATTAAGCTATTAAAAAAATAATAATAAAACTGGTTCTTTCTATTAATTTAAAGGTGTAAATAAAATATGTATTTCTTAATTCCATTACTTTTTCTACAACATTTCATAACAAGCAGTCAGTCAATGTCTGATTTATAAGACGCTAGTAATGTGATGAAATCATTCGTATGATTGATTCCTTTCCGAGTGGGTGCTTATCGATTATACTCGTAGGTATTACTATCGATTATAGTATTAACCTAGTTATGACCTGCTTTATCTCAATGCTATCTTACGCGTCTAAAGATATATTAAGTTATCATTTATATTTGTACGCTTTACGGAAAAACGCGCTACGTACGCGCGCGTACGCTAGACGTATATTGTAAAATGATTTTTTCTAACTGTACACGAATATACCTATGTTTGACGAATAAATAATTTGAATTTGAAAGAAAGTAAATTTTATGTCAAACAGGAATCATTAGCTGGCCGAAGAGTATTTTTAACGTAATCAAACGTTAAAAGAAACATTTAAAAGGGCTTTTCTGGGCGTTACCGTTTGCATAGCGTGACGTATCAAACAGTTATGGTAACGCAATACCTCTAGGGATATTACGATGACATATTTTATCAAAAGTTGTAATCGCTGAGTTCCTAGTAGTCTTTCCAGCAAGTATTTTATTCAAGAAGATTCTTACTTCGAACGAGAATCGAACCTGGTCAAAATCAATGTGTATAAATTCTGCAAGTCGCAAGAAGCACAACAAAATTGAAATATTGAAATTATATATTAAATATATATTTTTATTTTTATTTTCACTATTTTTAAATCTAAAATCGACGTCATGGTTCCTAAGAACAGATTTCGCTATCTCTCATAGTTTCCGACTTCACCATACTGACCCATTTGGATTGTACACCCGGTATAAACATAGAAAACTCATTTAATTCTTGGATAAATTAATAAGATATTATTCTGAATTATAATATATAGACTCATTATGCGATAGGGCAGTAGAATAGATTTTCTTACCGAAGAAGTTGATTGCAAAATAAATCCATTATATCGCAACATAGATAATTCAAGCCCTACTCTGCGTGGTGCATCTTCGTATCGGCGGCGACACGAGCATGCTCGTTGAAAAATTGTGGGCGGTTAAAGGGTTGAGTTAAATTGGACGGCCCGGAGTTCGTACTTCATATTAATACAAAGAATACACATCGATAGTCAAACATTATGGTCTTTTCTTGTTTGTTTTTACTACGTGATTAGGATTACTGAATTTTTAAAATAAATTAATGTTATAAAATTCTTTCATGTTCCTTTTTCAAGTGATATCACACGGTACTTACTTTAAACTTTTGCTTTTATGCGAAGCACTTTGACCCTGTATATGAATTTTAAATATATTCTTATCCAGTTATTGATGAGCGGTATACATACTCGTAGGGTTACATAATTAGGAGCACTGGCACTTTTCCCTCTCAATTACCTACTTAAATGACTATTCAAAGTTGAAACACAATAAAAAAAAACACCAATTTTATTCTTAACCAATTCAATTCTTAGCTAATCGTTAACTTAATAACTATGATTAAAATTTATGCATAATTTCTTTTCAGTTAAAAAAGGATTATTTAATTGTATAACGAGTTGAGAAAAATAAACTGTGTTGTAAAATGTTATATGATATATGGATGCTCCTCAGCACTTAGTTTTTAAACCTCTATTAATATAGGGTCCATTTTGACAGAGGCTTTTTGGTCATCAAGTAGTTAATGATCTAAAGTTATTTGTAACTTGCAATAAATTTGGTCAAGTACTTACTTTTTGATCATTGGTCAAATTTGATAAGTGATATTCGTAGGGAATTGTATCGAAAAACGCGAACGTTTCTAATTATGTGTCCGTCATCTCATTGTACGTCATCAAAACCTATGCTAAATTACAGGCTTAGGTATATTATTTGATAAAATATTTGTATATAATAATATAAGCGGGATCCCTGGGACTCGGTAGCGCACTGTATCGACCCACCCCGCAGATCCTAAACTTGCGAGAATCGATCTAGTTTTCAGTAAAAACAGATTTGAATGAAGTGATCATTGTAGTGAATAAACACACTACATTAGATACCGTGAATGATTTAGGTATGATAAAATAATCAATTATAATCAAATAAGATTAGCCGGAGATCCAGGGCTCCTTGCCCGCCCGAGCCGTGCTATTTGACTCTGAGTACCCTAGTGGATTGTGCACTTCGTCCCGGGCTGGACCGTTTTCCAGCTAAGTTCTGCTTCTAAGGTGATTTCAACAGAATTATTATTTCTAAGTTTGTCATGGTAGTTGGTACTATAAGTAACAGTAAGCTTTTCTGAGCATCACGAGCGACGTGTTGCTATATTAATCATGAAATATTAAATTGACTAGGTACTCTTTAACAGTAAATCTAATTTCAGTTAACTTTAAGTTTACTTTGCGTTTTGACACGAGTGATAATTTACGTCGTTATTCAGTGCCAACGCGAGCAACGAGAAGCGCCCCTATTCACCTCGGGTACACAGGATAGTTTCTATTTTTAAACTCCCTTACGCCATAACGACAAACAAAGCGATAACTTGAGAATCTATGTCTTATTACCGTCGATTATTGCAAATTATTGCTAAACATGAGGTTTGCGCACTCGTCTAGAAGTGATACCGGAAAGAGCAGCGATTCGTATCCCGACCTATCGAGCTTACAGAAACTAGATAAACACATTCCGCAGCGTAAACGCAAGCAACCAGACAGCGGACTGTGACTTTAAAAAGGGAATATACTCGTAAGATCTAGGCAAAAACATGAGAAAAAAAACTGGTTTTTAAAAGTGTATTTTTTTCGATGCATGAGGATATTGTGCAAATAAAATCTAAAATTGATAGCATTCACAACACTACAAAAAAGAAAACAATATACAGGCTTAAAATATAGGCTAAACCCAAAGTACCTCTCAACCATCACCACTATCTTCTGTAAATATCATTGGAGACATAACAGATCGTTCGGAAAGGCAAAAAATATCATAGTTATTGGTGTAGCTAAATCTGTAGCATATACGCATGAGGAGAGACAGATCAAAGATAGGAGCAAAGCCAAAATATACTGGAATATATCTTAAAATGGAATGCAGCACCACAACCCACAACCCTGGAAAGTTATTAAAAACACAGACCAGGAGTGAATCGGCGCCTTAAAATATGTTTTGACTTAAGTATGACAGTGTTATTTTTTTTCGAAACAGAGAAAATCATCATAACGATGCAATTAAGTTTTTCTCAGACCAAACTCCAACTCAACAGGCGTATATAAAAAATGTTCGTGACAAAAATAGAGAAACTCGCCATACCATGAAATATGTTAAAGAATTTCCTAAAATAATAACTCTTTCAAAAAAACGACCGTAATCAAAGCAGACATTAAACACTCTCAATGAAACGTCCCAAGTAGAGTGGTCCAAGATTGTTTGAGAAAATATCAAATATCAAAGTGCAGTTAAAAGTCACGGCATCCGCTTATTACCAGACTACGGCGAAGCAAAAAGGAGGGTTATAATATAATTTTGACCGGTATGTATGTATGTTCATCTGTTCCCTCATAAGCATCTCCTTATGCCTACACACTCATAGAGGCTATACCCGTGTAAGGGAACAAAAAATGCCCGTGACGTTATTAACCAATGATTTTATCCTACATATTATTCATACATAATGCTAGTTATTAATCTGCCAAGTTTTACCCGTAATTATTGACAGTTCTCTTGAAATGTCACTTTTTTTTTCGAAGTATATAAAAAACTACCGGTCCGGTAATTAACGTATGTTGTTAATGACTTGAAGAGGAATAATTTTGCAACCAGAAGTCTCTAGGTAACTTAATGTTTTTTGAAGTCAAATATTTCAAACAATTTTTTGACAATAATAATGCTATACTGTAATTCTATGGAACTTGCTAACTATGTAAACAAACAATATATTGAAATTGACATCTAATTTCAATTTTAGTATGGCGGCTTGTTTACATAGTTAGCAAGTTCCATAGAATGACACTTTAGTTATTAATTTGCCAAGTTTTACCCTGTAGTTATTGACATTTCTCTTGAAATATTTACAGGGTAAAACTTGGCAAATTAATAACTAGCATTATTGCCAATACATAGGATACATTCATTGGCTAATAATTTATAAGGAAAATCTATTCTGCAGTTTCATTCGCCATTTGTCAATCTATCTTAAACTCCCGTAGGAATATTGTAAACGCTTTCTAGTGATTGTAGATTCCCATAGGGACAAATTATGAAGTGCGGTGCGTTGCCTATTGACAGCGTTCAAAGAGACTTTGACCTACATTTGAACTCAGGGACATCATCCAGGGTACAGCCAAAGACACTCTAAGGCCCGTATATCCAAAGAAATAAATTGTTAATGCAAAAAAAATAGGTAATGAATTCGATAAAGGCATCTTGCCTTGATTGCAAATAGCTTAAAGACTCTGAAAAAATATTTTGCAAATGAAATTAAATATATTGGAATAACGGTACATAACAATAATGGTAAACAGATAAAGCTGGTAACAATAAATAAGCAAAATTGGTAGTATCTACCAGAAAAGAGGTAAATAAATGGAGTGATCGAACCTAAACCATTATGTAAAAAAATTAAAAAAAATCGTATATTGACGAGGTTGCTGGCACACTGTATGTAATGGAATTTCTAGTTATTTATGCTCTATCCTAATATTTTTGCGCAAAGTCGAGTAAGGCCGTAAAGGGTTGTAGGTGCAGTGCAGTCATTAAACAGACGCAAAAAGAGGGGTGTTAAAAGTTTGAAGTGTAAGTGTGTGTGTGTGTATGTGTCTGTCTATGGCACCGTAGCTCTTAAACGGGTGAGCCGAAAAGCATGCGTTTTTTATTTGAAAGCAGGTATTCTAGCGGGGGTTCTTAGATATGTTTATCAAAATCGGTTCAGTCGTTTTTGAGATATTGAGCGTTTAGAAAGTTAAATGCCCCCGAAATTACGGCGACACCTACTTTCAGAGTTGATATCTCATAAACGGCCCAACAAATTTTCATGAACTCTTGCTAAGAACCATCCTGATTAATGTAGCTTTATATAAAAAAAAAATATTCAAATCCGTTCATCCGTTTGGGAGCTACGTTGCCACAAACAGACACTCAGATGGATAAGTTTAAAAAGCGAGAAATAAAAAAATTAATTATAAATTTAATAAACCCCCGACTCAAAACAGTCTGTAAAACACATCTGAATATTAAAAAAAAATATGTATTGGCCTTAAAAGTTTGATTATAAGTAGGTATTAATGTTTTGATCCAAGCGTCATTAACTGAACACTGACACTAACTGAACTGACACGTTGGGGGACCGCTAAGCAAATGAAATAATATAAAATACCCCAGCTACTTAGCGGTCCCCGACGTGTCAGTTCGTTTAGTCTCAGTGTTCAGTTAACGACCTACTTATCAAACAATCAGCCCTTACTCCTACGCAAATACTCTTTATTAACACCAAAACACGGTACAGTACATTTAAAACATAGGTATACAACAGGCGGCCTTACCTCTAAATAGCGATTCCAGACGACCTTGGATAGAGAAAAAAAACCATGGACACAAATCTGTGGCAGGTGGTATAAACTAAGTCCTTTAGAACTCAAACTAAACAACTAGTTAACAAGTAGCACTTAAGTATTTCAAATTTGAAATAAAATAATTTATATAAAAATAAATATAGATACATAAGTAAATAATTTAATAAATACATACTTATTACAATATAATAAATTAATATACAGGGTGTTTTTTGGTAGACTACTTCCAAAAGGTACGGTTTCAAAAAAAAATACGTTTAAGGGCTTTAATTGAAACAAAACTTACTCAATTGATTCCTTTGTGTAACGAAAGTTACCCATATAGTTTTTATCACTAACTTTCGTTACACAAAGGAAGGGTTCGTGATTTTGTTTTCATTTTAAGCCTTTAACTATGTACATTTTTTTTAATCGACCCTAAACATGAAAGATATTTTAATTAATGCTGAATCCGAATATAGGTGAATTGCAAAAATATTGTACATAGTCAAGGCCCTAATTGATGTTAATGTTTAATAAAAACATAATATTTTTCCTTTGTGTAACGAAGATTAACAATACAATACAATACAAATATTCTTTACTGAACACCACATACAAATACAGCTCGAAAAGTAAAATACAATAAAAAACTTACTAAGTGAGTCAATAGGCGGTCTTATCGCTAAGTAGCGATCTGTTCCAGACAACCGTACAAAAAAAAGAAGTTACCTACAAAGAAACAGAAATGAATTGCAGGCGGTGCAAACTAAAGTAACAAACGGAATACTTAAAAAAAAGTATAAATGAAAAAAACCAAACATCCTTACGACATATACGTAGAACATATATAAATGTATTCATATATAAACTGCAGATACATACAAAAGTATAGATAAATATAAAATATACATAAAAAAATATAATGCTGCGAAAACGAAGGAAGCTCACTAAAGGAGAGATAACAGGTGCGCTTTCAAGATATATTTAAAAATAGGAAGCGATTTCGCGCGTCAAAATTCTAAGGGAAGAGAGTTCCACAACCTAATAGCCTGTAAAGTAAATGAGCCAGCATATTATATCGAGTTATTTCCGAAAAAATCCTAAGTGGCCGTGGCTATTGGTTGAAAATTTATTATAATATTTGGGGTGAAAACGTTCTCCTCTTTAGGTAATTTTAGGTTCATAATATTGGAGCTTATAACCAGAGATCGGACAAATGGGTGTCATTATTCGCAATAATGTGGACATGACTCCAATTTTAATCAAACAAAATAAATTATATTCATTAATTTCTTACCTGAACTTACTTGAATCTTGATCCTTTGCAGGATACTTATAATAAATAATACAGGAGTGGCCAGTGATATTATATTAATTTAAGTACATAAAGTTTGCTCCATTAACTTCCGTGGATTCGAAAGGAGCTTTCACCTCATACATTTATTTTAGCCGTGAAAAGGAATAAAATAACTACGAAAAATTATTAAAATACCTGTTTATTTGCTTTAATAAATATACACAATAACAAATCTTTGTATCATTTATTACTGCCTTGCAAAGGATGAAAATATTTTTTAAGATAAGTAATCAATTAATGTAATATAATTTGTTTTATTAAAATTTATGGAGTCATGTCCACATTATTGCGAGTAATGACACCCATTTGTCCGATCTCTGCTTATAACACAAGGGCAGTTGACTGAAATAATGCTTTGTGGCCCCGCTCCGCCGTGAGGGAAACGTGTGCGCGATTCCCTTAAAAACGATTTTCTCAACGGAAAGAATGTTTTAGTTTTTGGTGTTCACGCATGAACGTTACCGATATTAGTTAAAAGTAAAACTAGATATATTTAGCAACTGACTGATATCACCGAGTGGTATACTTACGATGAGAGTACAAACGCAAAGAAACATTAATTTAGTAAATTTCGCCAGAAAATATGTGTATGTACTTATTGTGTTTATGTTGATTTAAGTAAGCAGTAATGGGGTGATTTTCGTCAAGGTGGGAGAGGGCCCGCGCGGGGCGGGCGGGTGCTGAGCGCCACTGTCTCGCAGGCTGGCTTCGCGGGCGCACGCCCTCCGGCCGACCAGTTCGCTCGCGACTCGCGGACGATCCGCAATGTAGTTTCGCTCAACAGTCACAGAACAAGCTTCAAACTGTTTTCAACTTTCTCAAAAGTTGTAAAAAAAATATCAGGCGCCCCGACCGAGGTGTCTCCGGCTGGAAGTCCAGGTGAGTCGAAGACGCGTGCACTCGCACGACGGACACAGACGGAGGGAGCGTAAAAGTTTGAGCACGAAATGAGGCGGGCGCGGCGTCGCAACAGGTAGGGCGGTATCGAGCGAGATATGCTCTCTTTTACTTTTCGGTTAGCGCTGTGAACCCGGACCTCAACCGCCATTTTATCCCCAGGCGCTCCCCGTCTTAGCGCTGCTCCGGAGCGGCGGCAGCCGCCCCGCGGCGCAGCTCGCCTGCCCTTTACTTTTTAACGACCTTTTATTAAAGCACCCATTCCTAAAATTAGTCTATGCTCCTTGTGCTTTATGATTTTTAAAGGAGTATTATAAATTTATTGGTATTACCAGCCGATTTAAATTAGTGTTGTGTCGCGTTTCGCTTTCGGATGAGTTTAATTAACTTCTTGTGTTATCTTAATATTGATAAAATGTTCAAGCTGAAAATATATATTACATTTTAAGCATATATATACTTAATGAATTTTATTGGACTGAGAATGAGTCAAGTTTAATTATCAATCTGTTCGCTAAAATTCCAAATCACGAAGGTCTGGTTCAGTAGTATTACATTTACAATACAATTATCATGCGAAATTTGACAGACTTGTATTATCAATATCAGTAAGTTACTTCAATAGCCCGGCCGCGGCCGGCGGCTGCTGTACAAAACCTGCCCCGAGAAAATAAACACAGTATTGCTGCAGACATTATTTATTTTAAATTACTAAATTGATTGAAATAAAATATGGCTGACAGGACCATTACTCCCTAATAATTTGTTTTTAAGGAATTAAGCAATTGTAGAAAACTAATTTCGCTAAAACTGTGTTGACTCAATCGTTCAGGTATACTGATTTGTATATAGTTCCACTCAGCGAACCAAATATTTCACCTAAGATTTTAATTTGCTAATGAGTTAAGAAATAAGAAGTTAGTCGATTTAAGTTATCTAACTTTGTTCACAACGAATCAAAATTCAGTGATTCAGTAGTATTAATAATAACAAAAAAATCAATAACTAAGTGACTAAACAGGCCAGTGAATCCAAATATATTTCGTCTTCAAATTTTTTAAACATAACAATAAATAAACGTGGTGGGTGATTATTTGTGCCAATTCGCTACTTCGCTCGCTCGATCGATATTAAGAAGCCTTTTTTAACAGAATAACTATTGATAACTAGTAGGAAGCAAACATTTTTTTTAGTACATAATTTTTAAATTGTGTTTTGGAGATTTCTGTATTTACTGTTGCCTCATTTTTTTTGTTCGACACTTTGCGTCTGCAGGTTTTTATAAAATTGACATTTCTAACTCGTTACTCCGCATTGATTTAGATATTTTAGACGTATTAGCAAACTCTTGTTTCAGGAATGGGGTTACCTAATTAGTAATGTTCCAATGATATTTTTCAATGCTTTCATTAGTAAGCCCGGCCTACGCCTACTTCCCTGCTAACTCTTTGAACAGTTCTTACCGAAGTTTACCACTTTTCCGTATTTTCCGTATTGATCATGACAATTTGTACAATCTTTTTTAGAGCTCCATAGTCAAACTTATAGTTTCGCCATATCCGTCCGTCCGTCCGGAGCCTAGCACAGAGACTCTTAGTACTAAAAAGCTGTAATTTGGCTTGAATATACATATTAGTCACGCCGATAAAATGGTAAAATAAAATCTTAAAAATATATTTTTTTAGTGTAACTCGTAAACACGTAACGTGGGGGTGTAATTTTTTTTTCGTCTACAGTATAGTGTGGGGTGTTGTTGGATAGGCCTTTCAATAATATTACGGGTATGTAAACATTTTTTCGATTTAAGGATCCGTTTATGAGATATTAAGCTTCAAAGTGCTAATTTTTGTTATGGTCAAGTACAGCCTACAGTCATAAACTACAAATACTAAAAATCTGAAAAAAAAACTTAAACGAAACCGCATATAACGATTTACGAGCCCCAATGCAAAAGAGTTCGGCTACTATTTAAAATTGAAAGTAACTTTTTTTCAAAGTCAAATCTAGTTGGTAATTTTAATAGCATGGAAGCAATAATTAAAAAAATATATTGTAAAATTAATCAAGTTTATTTCCTACATAATACAAATTAAAATTATTTCTGTATTTAAATAAAAAAAATACAATTTTTCTATCAACGACAACGCATAATAGTTCGGCTATCGATCTTGAGTATGCAAAATAGTTCGCCTACCACTTAGTTGTCTCGCCTTTACTCTTAAGAACAGCCTTGATTCTCAATGGCATCGTCTCTACCAACTCTTCACACTCTTTTAGGGTTATAGACTCCCAGACAGCGACTATTTTCTCTTTTAAATCACTTTTTGACCTCGATGGAAACTTGCGTATTTTTTTTTTCATTTTCCACCCAATGTTTCAATGGGTGACAAATCTAGACTATTCGACGGCCACTCCATAGTGGGGATTCCTTTAGACTCGAGCCAAGTCTTCGTGGTTTTCGCAGTATGGCAAGAAAGAAGTCTTGTTGAAAAGTGTAGACATTTTCATATTTCAAGCTTGGAATAGATGGAATTAAACTTGTTTTCAAAATGTCACTGCATTAACCGTCCCTTCTACAAAATGCAGGCGGCCTACCCCTTTGTGCCGACATGCAACCCCATATCATCACAGACCCAGGAAACTTCACTTTTCTTTTAATGCAGTCTTTGATGAATGCTTCGTCTTTCTTTCGAATGATTTTTTTCCGTTCGTCGCCGACAGTTACTTCGAATTTTGATTCATCACTCCATATTATTTGACGCCATTGCTCGGTAGTCCAGTTTGAGTGCTCGCGAGCGAATTTCAGCCTCTTCTTTTTCTGTAACTCCGTTAGTAAAGGTTTTTCCTTGGCCGTGTAAAAACCATATCCCATTCTTTTGAGAACCCTTGTGCTGGTATCCACTGAAACGTCTTTCTGGATCATATCACGCCATTTTACGGTAAGTTCCCCCGCACGAGCACGGCGGTTTAGTTTGATAATTTTCTTTAAAACACGGTTTTCAGCGGCACTCGTCATACGCGGTCGACCCGAGTTCTTCAAACACGAAATTGTGCCGTGTTTCTTGCGATGCTCAATGATTGACTGGACAGTAGATCTTGGCAGTAATAAATCTCTGGCGATTTGGTTGGTAGATTTTCCACTCTCACTACTGGAAATTATAATTTTCCTGACTTCTTCTGTGACTGGTTTTCCGCGGCCCATGTTGCTCTAATTAATAACTTATAATAATGAAAAATACTTCAAGTTCAAGTTCAATTTTTATATTATATGGCTACTGTCCAGTGGGACAATTCTGCCAGTGTCAAGGTTGGAAGTTACAAGTGATCGGTGAAAATATTTTTCCAAAAGAAGATGCAGAAAAATACTTGGGGTATGTACTTATATATACCTTTGACATGTTAAATGACAATGGGTTCCTAATTTATTTAAATCTTGTTTATTTTTTTGAGTAATAAAATTAAAGAGGCTTAACGTTAGGCATGTACGAACTATTTTGCATCAATTAAGAACCTGCCGAACTGTTTTGCGAAACCATAATATGAATTAATATATATAGGTTTTTTTTTCTTACAATGGATTTATTGTGCAATAGTGTAAAAGCAACGTTGTATTTATGGAGTATAATATTGTATAATCCGTTTGCTGCTAATGCCTTTCTAGAAATAAAACGAGTTGATATAAGATTCATATACTTAACAATCTATGACTTGACGAACTCTTTTGCATTGGGGCTCGTACTATCGCAGCTATAACAAAAAACTATCACGGCTAAGTAGACATCATTGGTTCTTCAGATACAGGCGATTAAAGTGTTTATACCTACTAAAATCATCTAAGACGGCGCCAAATGATTTTAAACCTTAATGCTACAAAAAATAAAAAATAGTTATAACCCGATTTATGCCTGCACCACACATATGCATCACGTCAGCGAACTAAAAAATTCAAAGCGTGTTTAATTACTATTTGCTAGTATTATCAAAAACCGTATTGACTAAGTTTAAAACGCAAAGTCAGTTGTATGTAGCGTATTATTTATAATCATATTAATCATATTCTATTATGCAATTACTTGTTAACGCTGTTCATATTAATATTCCTTTGAAATAATTTCTGTCTGTTTATTTAATGCTTGTGGGCAAAATAATCATTATGCCCCCACGTATTATTTAAAATTTAAAGTTAAATTACAGTCGCTATAGTCAATAAGTTTGAATAAGATTTAGCACATTAAGGATATGAAATGTGTGCCTAAGAACGATAAGCTTTTGCTTTTCGCTCTCTCCACGTGGAATTAGATTATCTATACTCCCTCGGGAACTTTTCAATTTATCGGTGTTATATATACAGGATGTCCCAGAACTTGACATAATATTACGGGATCAATTCAATCTGCTAATAAGTTTAGGACTGCTAATTAGTTTTATTTATACTGGCATACAACGCTGCCTTGAGATACACCTTGGCGTCTACTTGATCTACAATCCTCAATAACGTAGCAATTTATTGATTACACCAATAATTCCAAAATCTCAACGCATTCAAAGTAAATCCATACTTTCATAGCCACTAAAGTATTTCTCGTTTTTCATTCCACAACTTTATGTCATGGTCTTAAAAAAAATTACACTCATTGATTGATTGATTGATTGTCTGAAACGTTGGCGCCGTTAATCAAGATTTAGAAATCGTGCAATTTTTACGTGGCCATTGGAACTCTTGAACTGAACAAGTTTTCTCCGTCGTGTTTTGTCTCGTTGGATTGGTCTTAATAAGTACTATTAGTCGTAGACGACGCCCGGGGTGCGATAAGGAATCCGAAGGGGGCTATTGGAGCTCCTCTACTAAACAAATTAGCCCCGTCGTGTTTGGACTATTTGGACTGATAAAAAATCCGAAAGGTGGCCAAAAGGACTCCACAACTGAACATGGTATATAAAATGCAAAGCAATCTTCTACTCGAATATGCCGTTTATGTAGTGTAGTTTAGGACCGATTTTTTTTACCGCTGGTCATCAAGATTGTGTCACTAAGTCACAGTATAAACAGAAGTTAATCTTCAAGCAAAGGTAAATATTACACCTTTGTATGCGCAATAGTGCTGCTTGCATGTGTGCGTACCTCGACAGTACGCGCCGCGAGCAACCACAAGCAAACTCAACAGGATGCATGAACCCGGTTCTGTCGGATTAGATAATTATTTATTTTCTCTATCTAACTCTACTACCTATATGTAGAGCAAGCCTACAGCTTAGTTTGGGACTAGGTCAATTGGTGTATGATTATCCCTCATGGTTTTAAGAAAATAATTAAGGTAATTAAAGGATGTTTGTTTTACGACTTAAAATGTGGTTTAAGTATGTTACTTACGAGTATCTTATAAACTTATAAATAATAATATTTTATTTAACTTTTTATTTTAGAATTTTAGATGTTTTAAAAACAAGTTCCATTTTGCTGTCGATCATTAATCATCATCAACTTGTCCTTATTTCCATCATTCGTGGTCGACACAGCACGTCTTTTTCTTCCAAACAGCCGTCGTCTCAATATTCACTCCCCTGTATTCATTCACACATTACAAAGACATATTAAGTAAATTTAGTATCGATGGGTGTGTGCGCGTATGTATGTGTGTGGGTGTTAAACCTGTCACTTCTTTATTTTAATGTAGTTTTACAAAAATTAAATCAATTTTTACAGAGACGTAATAGAATAACGCTCGTGCAATATTCGTGTTCCGATCCAATCCAATAATCCAAAGCTCAAAGTGGTTTTCTTTTCATATTTTTCTGTTTTTATTGGCTTTTGTTTGCGTTCTATAAACTTATTTTCATTTCATTCATTCCTTTGGTAAAAAGTCAGTCGGAAAAAGTTAAAATTACAGCAAGTTACGGCTTCTCTTAACTTTGAAAACCGGTAGATACGCTCTGTATAAAACAAGAACTCCACAACTATTAGCGGCATAAAAAAAGAGTTAAAATGTACTATTTTGCATAACGAATAACTTTGGTGACATAAACACCATTAAATTTGACAGTGTTCCACTTTTGCGATACAGACCATGATTGAGATGTGAGTTGTATGTGGATAGATGCTGGTAAACATTTTTAAATTAATTAGACTTTTTTATTACTCTTAATTATTTCAATAGTCACCACAGCATTTCAAATTAAGAATTTGTCAGTTATATGGATTTGGAAAAAAGGATCAGTTTTAGGGTTAATTTCATGGTGTAGCCCCCTAGGGGGTAGTAGGGGGATGAAACTTTGTACATAGTTTTATCACTACATAAAGCATTGCTTATATAGTTTTAAACTCAAGGCTTTCGGTGCACTTTTTCGAAGACTATCCTGCAAGTCCTGCTTTCAAATTTTAAGGTGACGGTTTCATAATTTTGACTAGATTAATTTTTTTTGCAAGTTAAATACGTACGTTACAATATATATTTACATCGAGCGATTCCTGATCGAATAGAACTTGTGTACCTGTTTTCCTGTCAACGGCGGACTGTGATAAATAGTGCACGCCACCGCAAACCTGCACATAGCATGGAAACGCGTAAAGTTTCACGGACGTAAACTGGGCTCCCCTAATGTATACAGTGTGTAAATGGTATACGGGCGTTTATTAAAACTGGACATAGATTAAGACTCTACTAATCATTAACAGAAATAATTATTTTGATTACGCTAACGTATACACCGTTATTAATTTTTGAACATACTATCGACCCGCAATGTACATCGAAGTCCATCTGTCAGGTAAGTACGTAATGTTTACTTGTGAAAATGTGTATTTCGGCTTAAGTAGCCTCCGCTTTAATAATACTTAACTTTGAAATGTCATTAATTGCGTTTTTAATTCATTGCATTTTTCGTTATACATTGCGTGTTAAATTATTTTGTATGGTTATTTTTTTTTTATTTAATTTTAACAAATGCTGCCTAAATGTGCTCAGTAGGGGTTGTACTAACCACAGTTAAAAGGAACGCCCGTATACCATTTACACACTGTATTTAGTCAATATCTGCCGGAAAAGCAGAGGTTGGGGTGGAAAATTCGGACTATCACTTTAAGTTAAATTCACTTCATTTAGTTCAGACTTTGGAGTGTTAGTAATACAATCTTACAACGTAGGTTTATGTATAAGTAATAGTAATAAACAAAAAAGCAATACAATGTCAACAGTAAAATAAAATTTACAATGAAATAATTATAACAAGACAAAAATAGATAAATATATAGGTATATATTATGTACAGTACATACAGTATGTAACATAACGAGAAGCAAACCTTCAAACCCGTTAGTGTCTAGGTGGAGTATAAAGCTATGGTGTATTAATTATTGAAGTATGAACGCTTTTGCATTAAGTCGTTTATTATTTTTAAAAATCTCTGTATTACTTGTTTACATTCTTGTCTTATCAATGTACTCGTAATGGTCAAAGAGTGGTCAAAGTCCGCTAACAACACCCATGCCATATCTCATATGTCATATAGTTGCATGTCAGTTCGAATAAAGCTCTGTTTACACTTAGTACTACCATTAAATGCGACGCAGTTCAATATGTCGTCCATCAGTCGCTCTAATTTGACGCAAAAAACGATGGTTATTGTCATGAACGCTACGTCATAAATTTGGATTCTGCTGGGCACGCCTTTTAACTTTGTCAAAGGCCTGTATGATGCGTAATTTCATTTTTTATTGTGTTCGGTGTGTCTTTCACCATTTATAAATACTGGTCCAATAATGTCCTTATCCCTTACACCCCCCCTACATTAACCGACCACCCAGTCTCGTAAGCTAAGCTAGCTCACGACCAACGTGAGGGTTTGATGTTTTTCAGCCCAGTGATGAACAACTCGCCGATTCCACATTGCGTTCCTCTTAACAAAGTTTCGTCAGTCCAAATTATTTTAGTAAAAAGTTGCCGGTCTTTTGATATTTTCTGTAAAACCCAATTTGCATAATCAACCCCCTTTGAATAATCTTCGGGCTTTAACGCGTGAACTTTTACAGCGGAAAATGGGTATTGTTGATCTCGTTTTAAGACTCGGTGGATATGATTAATACCAAAAAATCGCCCCGCTGCTCTTCTTGTGCTAGAACCAGGCTCGTCTTGGAAATTACTTAATATTAGTTCCTCTTCTCCAAGAGACATACGGGTTCCTGATCCACCAGTACTTAAAGGAACCGGCCAATTATTTTTCCGCAATCGTGTAATTGCCCTTACAATGACACGTGAGTTAGTTGGCTCTCTTCTAAGAGGAAATCTTTCGGCGTATAAGCTAAGAGCGGCACTGCCGTTGCACTTGCACTGGCACTCGCCATAAATAAGTATCACGGCCATGATCTCGTCAGCACTAAAATTCGATGGCATGTTTCTTCTTTTTTATTAAATTGATCTATCACAAAAAGACATTATTTTCGATCTAGGTTTTTGTGTCCTGGGCGAACTGGCTGAAGAAAAATAAATTGTCAATAATCTCCGCTCAAATGACAGATCAGATATGTTTGGATAACCTTGTAATTATGTTTATTTATTTAATTAATAAATGGAAAGATAATTAACAAATACTAATAAGAAGAGTTGTATAATACATACAAAACTAGACCTGGCCATCAACGTGTTCAAAGTTGCTTCCCGTCATGTTAGTGTATATATATATATATATATATATATATAAACACATACGAAGGAATAGACTAGGAGGGAGCTAGTAAAAACATGCTGATTATTTATTTGACATTCTAAATTCCTGATTTATATATATATACACTATTCCGTACATACTCTACTTTCGATTTTAAACTAACTTAACGATGAACTAACTACACTTTTAAATATAGGTAAGAGTTGGATGACATTGCAATACGATTTTGGAAAGTCGGCGCAATAAGCCTTTGTGGCGGCGATGACCTCTTCATTTGACGCAAATCTCTTGCCGCCAAGCCATTTTTTTAGGTTTGGGAATAAAAAAAAGTTGCATGGGGCTAAGTCTGGTGAGTATGGTGCGGCAACAATGCATAGCGTAATTTTTCTAATTTTGCCCCTGCGATTTTGGACGAGTGAGCTGTTGCATTGTCATGATAGAAAATAACTTTTTTCTTTGTTAAATGCGGTCGTTTATTTCTTAAAACAGAATCAAATTCACCCAATAAATTTACGTAGTATTGCCGTTGTCGTTTTTCCTTTTTGTAAGTAATCAATATGTATAATACCTTGCGAGTCCCAAAAAACAGTCGCCATGACCTTTCCGGCAGATGGGACGGTCTTTGTTTTTTTTGGAGCTGATTCGCCTGGTAAAATCCACTGCTTTGATTGTTCTTTATTTTCTGGGGTATAGTTATGAATCCACCTTTCGTCTACAGCCACAAAACGCCGCAGAAACTCATTCGGATTGCTTTTATACTTTGCTAAACATTGCTTCGAAGTAGTCAGTCGGGTAAGCTTTTGTTCCTCGGTGAGCAAACGCGGCACCCATCTTGCAGATATATTTTTCATCACTAATTTGTTTTCTTAAATATATTTTACCCGCTCGATTGAAACATTAATAGTGTGTTTTCTCTAAGCTTTATTCGGCGGTCGTCTAATACGATATTTTCTATTTTCTTGACCATCTCTTCCGTAGTCACCTCAATAGGGCGGCCAGGGGCCCTAGCCAAGATGCAAATGCTCCTAACGTTTTTCTTTTCTATCGCTCGAAATGTATGGGATGAATGTGTATTATGCTTGTAAACAGCTTGCATTTGTACTTTTATCTCATCACATGTTTTTCCTTCAAAAAACAGAAAACGAACTACAGAACGATACTGTACTTTCTCCATATTTGCAATTAAAATCGAATTCTTACATTCAATAGCCGTTAAACGAAAAAAAAACAAAAGAACGCTGTGATATATTTTTAATTTTTCCGGCCCATGAAGGATGCCTTAAAACGGTCGTATAGGTACATATTTTCGGCCAGTGACAAGAATAACATTTGAAAACGGGTACTTATCAAACAGCCCTCGTAAGCTATATCCTAGCATATTTGTGTATTTTTACCTTCTAGTCTCGATTTATGCAATCCCGGAAACACATTATTAAAATAATTTCATTAAGAAGCCGCCTTCATATTTCCTTAACTTTTGCCGGGTTTTTGCCATGTTTAAGTAAATATCCTACCGATTTTCCGATCCCTGAATAAAATACTTCAGAAAATTTTACTTAAGTTATAAAATCTAAATCTGAATCAATGCCAAAATTCCAAAAAAAGCGACGTTTTAAATTTAAATACCTTCTTAAATTGCTTATCGTGATATTTGTAGTAGGGCGTTTTCCAAAAAAAGTGTACATCGTTAAAGACAAAATTATAAAATTTTACTTTTTTCGTTTTGTCACGAAAATTAACGTATGTAAATGTATGGCTAATTTTCGTGACGAAATGGAAAAAGTAAAATTTTCTTAACTTTGTCCTTAACGATGTACACTTTTTTTGGAAAACGCCCAGTTAAGGATTTAAAAAATACCGCTACCGTGCTTCTAACTCATTGTAGTCATTGTACACACTTCTCAAGTCTATGATCGTCAGTACAAAAATCAATAGTCCATTTATAATGATACCATAAAAAATCTTAATTTCCAATAACAGCATATTTGGTAGGTATTGACAGACTGACTCAAATCACTCATCTAAACCTAAACGGTATTTTTCGATGACGTAGAGCCTTGAAATTTGCTATAGAGGCAAGAGCCCTAGCCAAGATGCAAACGCTCCTAACATTTTTCTTTTCTATCTCTCAAAATGTGTGCGATGACAGTTGACCCCGTGGTTTATCGTATCGCATGAGAATGTCATCCCATACATATTGAGTGATAGAAAAGAATAAACATTACTAACGTTTGTATCTTGGCTAGGGCTCTTTCCTATAGCAATCGTTCATCATAAAGCAGTTATCATTCAAACGACTCGCGAAACTTACACACGGTAAAGTGTATACCTACGTTTACGTAAAAAAGATGTTCTTACAAAAAAAAAATGTATTGAACGTGTTCTGATTATTTTTGAAGCTAAAGCTTATCAATTGAAATGTAACCGAAAATAAATTACTGTAAAATGTTTTTAGAGACCTAGTATAAGGGGAAATGCCTTCAATTTGTTGAAAATAGCATTAAATGAGATAAGCCTTAAATGCAGGTGGATGATATCCCGTTCCCCTATTAAAACCAGAGCAATCGCTATTAAACTTTTTAATTTACTTTTGAATTCCCACGATGTTTGCGGAATAACGAAGAGAAGCTTTTTCATAAAGTGCTCGTATCATTTAGCCCACTCTTTTAGTTATTTTTCTTGTTTATTACGATACGCTGCGCTCGAGGGCACAGTTTTTTTATCACAAGCCGTAACTCTCGCAAAAATAGCATATTGCATTTTATTTACCTCGCGCCCACTCAGCCTTAAAGTGTTTGCACAAAATGCGGTGTTAGGGCAACTTTATTAGTAGTTTATTGCGTAGGCGCGGAAAGTGAATGATTGCCTGACAAGATAGTTAGCAGGCCGAGCCGTGGCGAGGCCTACTAAAATACGAGTCAGGCAATCCCATTTCCGCCGAGGCATATATAATGCTTTTCTCAAGCAATGCGAGGGAACTATACAAAAGCATAAGAAAAAGAAAATAAATGCATAATAAGTATTTGTAAAAAATATCGACGAATTAAGAGAGAATCTCCCTTTTGAAAACTACAAGTAGGTATTGAGATAATTTCACAATCACCCGCCGCTTGGCGCCGCCCGGCGCCGCCGTCCTGCGCTACACCCACCCACCTTTTATTCAATTGGGTGCATGGGTTTTTTTTAATGATCTTTTTGATTTTACGGGTATTAAAGACCATTTTTGAATTAAATTTTGCAGCGGACAGGAATGTGTTTTCATACATTTATTTTACTCGTAGGAAAAAAATGGGGCTTTTTCCGTCATAGTTTTCCAAGCATGTTTGTCAAACAAAAAAAAATGTAACTATCACAATGTTTATACACTCGTAAGACCTAGCGGGACCGGGTTACTGTAGTATGAAATGTGTTTGTATTCTTTGATTGATTACTAAGTAGGTAAAAAACACAATCGATAATTATAAAAACCGGATACCGAGTGTGCCGTACCTACATAAAGGAGCATAATTAGCATAATTATTAGGTCAGTCACTCCAAATGGTACCGTGAAATCCGATTACTGGGCCAGGGCTGGAATTCTACAAGGTAATAACGATATCGTTTTTGACCTGTTTCCGTATTGTCAACGTTTTGATAACTCTTATGTCATTTACAATAATGGCAACTGTGACATAAACGATTCTTAAACGTGTCAAACACGATATCGTTTTAAGTTTTAACGTACCTGAACAGAGGCCCTGAGATCTGCCTTTGCCTAACCTAACCAAAAGCTTATTACATTGATAGCACGGGAACATGCTGAAAACTAAGTTGACCTTGCATTACTCAATACAGATATTTTTTTTATTTGCATTCTGCTAAAAGTTCGCCCCGCATATGTGGTTGTAAGAAAACATGTAAACAACAGAGAGGGGTCCAGCGGTCAACAGGGGTAAACGCGTTACTGTTTTTTTTTTAAATTATGAAATATTTATTTAAGTTTATTGATATACTCTTTCAATCTGCACTTTATACAACTGTTAACCAATTTAGTTCGTGAAGTAACTTTTTCGCTGAGCTATACTGGGTGATTTTGGGTCATGATCCGGAATGGCTAAAAGTGAATAAGATGGTCATACTGAACAACCTTTCCGATAGGACCAACCACGAAATCGCCAAAAAAAATCAGCTGTTCCATGCATTAACTCTCAATAAATCCACCGTTATGGGATATAAGTATATCCCATTTTTATATACCTTTCATCAGAAGACACCTCTGTATCATCTTTCATTTCCGTCAAGGATTGAAATGAATTCCAATTAGTTACATTTACATCATCTTGATTTTTTTGCAATAGTTCAAATAAATCCTTTTATGACGTGAGCCCCGTGAGTCTTATTTAGTAATTAGGTATATATTTCATTTCGACATTTTGAAATGTTCAGTTTTTCTTTTCTGTCACTTTGCTTGAAATATCTCATTTTTTATTGAAGTTTCCAGTTTAGAGATAGTTATGATACCGTGTTTTATTATGTATTATTATTACGCTTTGACTTATTGATTTGTCATTTTGCTTATGGCCTTGTGCTATTGATCATTTTCTTTTGATTAATTAGTCAAATAAATGTTCAGTTGAGTATGACTCTTTAGTGTACGGTAATTCTGTTACATATGACGCGTCATGCTGGTACATGTTTTGAAATGTTGATTTTGAACACCTACTTTTGACGTTGTTTGTATCACTTATCTACATCTGGAAGGTGCACTGTACCGATAACGCGAATCGAAAGAATTGTAGGTACTTACCAAAACTTAATGCGTTTCTTTCTAGAAAAGGTGGCATTCATTTTAATTTTAATTTAGGGTCAAATTGGTTTTACGAGCCCGTGGGACAGTAAAACGAAGAAAAATGTATTTACTTATAATCACGTTCACGAAAACCGCTCTAACAAATTCGATGAAATTTACAATTTAAAGGTTTTCGGGTGTGATCTATCTAGGCCTCATTTTTGGGAAAATTCGTAACTGCGTATTTCAAGTAAAGCTCGGTCGCCCAGCACTTGAAGCACGATAGCATTTTGTCGCCGAAGTAAGCAGTCCCTCTCGGACTTGCGTACTTGCTAGAAAATTAATTCTTTATGTCGGCGATAAACTCTATCACGCTACCTCTGACGGTACCTACACTGGAAAATAAACTGGTTTTATGCAGTTTATGTCGTAAAGTAGCCCAATAGCCAACTAGGTATTTTTGAGACATCTCTTTTGCATAAGTTATCAATGTTATCACCCTTATATCTGGCAGTCTGAATAACAATAATGATATAAGTGATTGCTCGTGGTCACCCTACCACACAAACATGCCTGTAGAAGGATATCCCACAACCTGGATACGAATCCTTATAAGCACAACTCGTGTTAACCATTGCTAGAAAAGCACACCATAACACACTTTATAAACTCCTACTATTACCATGGCGTGCAATGCTGAACCGTTACTTAAATATTCATTTAATATATAATATATGCATTCGCAGTACCCAATCTAAATACATAATAAAAGAAACTGACTGACTGACTGACACATCAACACACAGCCTAAGTACCAATTTCACCATACGATGTTAACCACTTAACAGATGATTAGAGCGTTAACAGTTGTTAAAATGTATGAACTAACAGTCGATTACCATTGATTAAAATTAGCATCGTATGGTGAAATTGGTACTAAACCGCTGGGTCTAGAGATTCCGAATTTGACACGTTGGTTCCTGAGGTCTAGGGTTGCACTAAAAAAGGGTTTTTGGAAATTCATCCCCCTATGGCAGTGAAACGGGGGTCCAAAGTTTTAAGGGAAAGCATGATTAGTTAGACTATTTTATTAGAAACTTCACAGGAGTACTCCTATAGATAAATGAGTAAACAAGTGTTTCAGGTTTTTTCAAAATTAAACCCCTAAGAGGATGAAATCAAAGGGATAAAGTCTGAAAATCAACATGAGTGTTGTTTGTATTGTTTATCGGATCGCTGATTACAAAAACAACGATTTTAAAATCCAACGTGGCGAACGTGAAATACTATCATCCCCTGTTGGAATGCCATGGGGTTGAAATGTCTAAATATGAGTATCAATATGGGTGTCGTTTTTATGGTCTCAGAGCAAACCATAAGACAGCCACATAAGGGATACTAAAAGGGATATTTTTTTCCTTTTAAGGAATAAAATGAGACCCGCGTTATCGTAATAGGTTTTCTGTATTTAATGCCATCTCGATCGTCGTCAATCGGTAACTATGCGAGCGTGGCCAGAGCGGCGGGACGGTAAACTGTCCTCTAGTTTTAATATAATTATACGAGTATACTGATACCTACGAGTATAACTTTTTAAATATTACCATGTATGTTCTACCTATTTCTTACTAAGGACATCGTAATTTTTTATCATGGCAATTGTGTAAGATGGATAAATACTTACCACAAACACAGCTTTCTGGCTTACATTGAGTTTAATTTTATTTGTCATGATTTTGAAAGTACGCATTCCAGATGTACCTACCATACTAAATCCATAGTTAATTGAGCCTAAGGTTTGTTATCCGAATATCAAATACTTTATTAGATAGTATAAACATCTTGAGAAATAAAATATATCAGGGGGAATGACACACAAATTGACTACGTCTAAACTAAGCTCTAGGCTTATACTATGGGTACCAGACAGAAATACGCACTTAAATAAAAATGAAAATGAAAAATGTTTATTTCATAAAACACATTATTACACGAAACAGTGGTTTTGGGCCCTGAGCTAGGATGCCCTGTGTTACAGGACCCAGTAAACTAATATTAACTAACAGCAAGTAGCAGTTCAGTAGCAAAACTATACTAGCAGTATATCCCTAATGGAGATGCAACAACCAAAGGGTGCATGACTTAGTGAGGCATATTAATATACAGCAACTATTGAGTTGAAAGTAGGTATCTAAATACACTAGAACATCCAAGACTCGGGAACAAATTCCCCTGCCCTCACCAGGATTTTAACCCGGGACCGCTAGCTTCGTACGTAGGGTCAGTACCAACTAGGCAAACGTTTCGTCATATCCAAATATGATCGACGACGACAAAATTCAATTTTCAAATCTATGTATGTTTCATTGCCCATGGTTCTCCGGAAGATCTTGCTTGCTCGGGTTTAGGATGTGGATTTTTTTCCCTGATGAGTGACCTGCGCTTGCTTCTCGTGGGGAAATCATTCTATAATTTAATGAAAAAATGGTGTCAACATTATTTAAAATTTCGTAAACTAAAAGCTGTCTAGTGGTTTCTAGGATTAGCAAAACATAGTCACAGACAAACGTGGTGCGGAACTATTTACACGGGGAGGTATGACGACTCTGGAGCTCCTCACGAATGTTTTCTCTAATCACGGTCGCGGTGGTGCCAGAGTCGATAGAGCTCTCACCCGCGGGCGAGTCACTTTGTGTGGGAGCTGTTTTTGGTTTCGTGTCTTCGCTTTTTGTTCTCTGTATTCTTGTGCAAGTTTTGTTATTTCCCTAAATTAATTTACGAAAATTTTAGTTTGAAGTCCTGAAACCTGAGATATTAGTGGAACTACTTGTGTTAGTTAGGATAGATCCGAATGATATATTGGTAAAAAGATAATGCTTATAATATTCGGACGTACGTAGCTAAAACTATGAAGTAAAACATTGAATATAGAAAATCGGGAACAGCGCAGAAGCAATTTTTTGGCGAAGAAGAATACGAATCAGAAAAAATAAATAAAGTGGATATATAATATTTTTTTTCAATTAGATGTTAGGAAATATTACGTAGGTACTGTCTAATTCTAGCAAAAGCTGAATGTTTCCTTACGTATAAACTGGAAAGGTCTGAAATCTTAACAATTGACCCGAATGAATAAAATAAGTAAATAAATAAATAAATTATGTTAGGGGATATAATATACTATAATCTCTAAGTACCTACATCATTTATATGCTTAAGCACCCTTGTCAATTAGAAGGCTCTGAAGCACAATTCCTGCCGCAAAATCGTATTTTTTTCTTTAGCTTATACAGTGTGTAAATGGTATACGGGCGTTTATTAAAACTGGACATAGATTAAGACTCTACTAATCATTAACAGAAAGAATTATTTTGATTACGCTAACGTATACACCGTTATTAATTTATGAACATACTATCGACCCGCAATGTACCTACATCGAAGTCCATCTGTCAGGTAAGTACGTAATGGTTTACTTGTGAAAATGTGTATTTCGGCTTAAATAGCCTCAGCTTTAATAATACTTAACTTTGAAACGTCATTAATTGCGTTTTTAATTCATTGCATTTTTCGTTATACATTGCGTGTTAAATTATTTTGTATGGTTACTTTTTTTTATTTAATTTTAACTAAAGCTGCCTAAATGTGCTCAGTAAGGGTTGTACTAACCACAGTTAAAAGGAACGCCCGTATACCATTTACACACTGTATTTTACATTTTTACATAACTTTGAAAAAATAATGTTACATAACTCTCGTTCATTATTTGAGCTCCATCAAAATGGTCCCCTAAAATTATTTACTAACCTTTATTTGGATATTGCTTGCCTATCTTTTGAATACAGGACGGGACAGTTGTTCATCTCTTTTAAAATCAATGTCGCACCAGAAGGCATTCATGGAAGTTATCCCCTGGGTTCCACCTGTCCGGTTCGTATTTTGTACGTCCGATTAATTAACCGGTAGTACTGGAATAAATTATTCTAGCAGACATCCATCTCAATCGTAAATAATTGTTTAGCAACGATACAGGGTATTCACAAACAATTTGTTCGCGTTTAACCTACTACAATGCACCAGAGAAGTATCAAAGAAAATGGACTCAAAGTTACATGATAATAAAGATGAATTGTTATAAAAATATTATGGCATTTTGCCCATGGTCGCATATTAACTCGGTTATTTATTATAATCCTTTATAACATGCTTTTTAAAGCTGTAAAGTACCTGAATGTTAAAAATGTTATATTAGATGTGTAGTATGAAGATTAAGAGGCCACATAAAAATAAACTCTGTAGTATTCCGCGATCTTGATGTCAAAAGCCATAACGCTTTAGTGTCTGTTTTTTTAATATATTAAACTTGCTCTATAGTCTTGAGACAGTTACAATTAAAAAAAAAACCCTGACTAAATAATCTTTAAAAAAACCTCTAAAAAGTAAAAAATAATAAATAGTGGCCCTAAGGGCTGATTGTTTGATAAGTAGATAGTTAACTGAACACTGACACTAACTGAACTGACACGTCGGGGACCGCTAAGTAGCTGGGGTATTTTACGTTATTTCATTTACTTAGCTATCCCCCGCCGTGTCAGTTTAGTTAGTGTCAGAGTTCAGTTAACTATCTACTTATCAAACAATCAACCCTTAGGTGGCCCTACTTATTATTTTTTACAGACTAATTAGTTGGGGGTTTCTTAAATTTCTAATTAAATTGTTTATTTCTCATTTTTTAAACTTCTTCATCTGAGTGTCTGTTTGTGGCATCGTAACTCCCAAACGGATGAACGGATTTGGACGCAGGTTTTTTTTTGAATAGGTAAAGCTACATTAATCAGGATGGTTCTTAACAAGATTTCATGAACCGTTCAAGAGATATCAGCTCTGAAAGTAGGTGTCACCGTTATTTTGGGGGCTTTTAACCCCCTAAAAGCTCAATATCACAAAAACCGCTGATCCGATTTTTATAAAACATGTCAAAGAACCACCGCTAGAAAACTTGCATTAATTTAAATTTAAAAAACCGTAAAACCGCAAATCGGTTCATCCATTTAAGAGCTACGGTGCCACAGACACACACACACACACACACACACACACACACGCATACACACACACACACACACACACACAAACACACACGTCAAACTTAAAACACCCCTCTTTTTGCGTCGGGGGTTAAAAAAAAGCAAAAATAACTTTATTAAATTGTAGGTAGATACGTACCTACCTAATAGGTTAGTCCGACTGATATCGGCAAATATTGTGGTTGCCGACTTCAGTTGGACTTACCTAGGTACAGACCTATAATTTTAAGTAATCCTAAAACGCTGTTACGCAGTCCCACTTCATAGTTGATATGAAACTTCAAGTTATTTCAAGCGCGCTGCAAGAAACGCCGCGGGAAAGTCATAGTCATATTTCAACAAGTAAATATTCATCGTTGTAGTCGCTTAACTATCTTAATTGAGATAATTTATCGCCACCCTTGAAATAGGCACCGTTGAGGAGTTCCATTGGCCATCTGTGGTCCTCATCATCAGCACCAAGTGATATTTTCTGAATGCAAATACACCGTAGCTCTTATACTTGTTACTAAAAATACTAAAATCGCTAAATGTTTGCCTATAATATTTGAGAAGTTCCCTCTATTCCTCACTGATCCTGTCATCAGGTTCAAATTTGGTGACAATAGGACCACCTCGAAAGTAGGTATCCTCTATCAAACAAAAAAATAATTTTCTTAATCGGTCCACAATTGACGGAGTAATCGGTGAACATAGATAAAAAAATACATAAAGTGAAATGTATAACCTCCGCCTTTTTAACCGACTTCAAAAAAAGAAGGTTATACTCATACTCATTTATTCATAAAATTTTAAAAATTACATATCAATTTACAGAATTAATTAGATTTGTTAATTAGTTGCATTATAAGAAGGCACGTAGTAGATATTTATCACATTACAATTACGAAAATAGGTATTATTATACTTTCCATTGTATGTACTTTTTTTTGTAGTCGGTTTAAAACACGCACACACTTAGAAATACTTCAATAACTATAAGTAGTTCCGTCTAGATCAGAAGGTAGGGTAGGTAAATACGTCATGCCTTTACTTTTAATTAATGTTCTGTAGACCGTAGTCGCGTCTTCTCACAAATTGAAATGCAGTTAGATCTAATATATGTATAAAATTCTCTCTTTAATAAAAATTTGTGTGTATATCGGGTAGGTCTGAGAATCGGCCAACATCTATTTTTCATACCTCTAAGTGATATAAAAAAAAATTGCAGCGGGCGAAGCCGCTGGCGGGTCGCTAGTATGATATAAAATACCTTTGTTTTAGAAATTCTTCTTTCCTGGTGGTTGTTCAAGACTCACTAGCGGATTTATTATATCACTGTAAACAAAATTTCTGGCAAAAATCTTCTTCGGAAAATTTATAAATTAACTTGAAACTAAGACAATGTCTGGAACTGGAAAAATACCGAGTTGTAAAGAATTCAGTCACAATTTAGTCAGCCTCAGTACCCATCAACAAGCAAATTGAGAAAGCATGACGAATACAAACATATCCGACATATTTTAAACATGAATTAGGAGGGGCCTGTAATTTTGTACGCGTATACAGAGTTTAGAGTATTTGTTAAAGGGCGATTTTCCAAAAGTCCGTAGTAGGTATTCGCTAAGAAAACCTATAGAATATATCGTCGTATCCTAAAAATAAGGGCGTAATTACAAGAAGTCTACTTTTCAGGAGACACTTTTTTGTGTCTAAAAAAATCAGGTTAGAACTTACAGATCTGAAATTTTAAACTTATGTTTTTAATCACTTAAGAATACCTATTAGTTATTATTTTTAATAGTTTTCTTGAGTAGTTTTATTTTTTAAAAAGCTTTAGTCCCTTCCGTCTTTTTCCTGCAATAAATTTCAAGATACTTATTTTTATTTTAATATCGAGCAATAAAGACGTAAGTAATGTAGAGAGAGAAAATTAAGGGTCACAAACACAATAGAGGCCTTTTTAATAAGGTATTATTTACTAAAGTATTGTATATGCTACTCTATTTTTGAGGTATAATTTGAATAATACTTTATATTTATTTGAAAAATTAATGAAACTTTCGTTCCACCCGCCGAAGAAGGGCGTTATGATATGTAGTGGCTCTGTTCCACGCTTACGGTCTATAACATTATCAAACTGACTGCTTCATATTACTGAACACATAATATGAAATCATAATAAATTATCGGTGGAAATATTATGGATACAAGTAATAGGAAGTATAAAGTCGTGCTTTATACGCTTCATTTACTTTTCAGCCATGATAAAATCACAAACTACTTAAACATTTTTTCCCGCCCCGCTTTTTGCCACCTTGTAGAAGACTGTAGAAGTATGACAGTCGCGGCGACTTTCGCCGGATAAAAAAGCGCCAATGCAATTGTGGCTTAATTCAAAAACTTGAATATCTTTGTAAGTTTTATGATTTCTAATATATTCTCAAAGCCATTTGGTGTAGAAAAAGTAGTAGATTACGATTTTGATAGAAGAGAAAAACGGTATTAATGATGGTTGCGCCCAGTTTCCTAGGACATGACGATATTTTTTTAGTGCGTTTCCTGTCAGTTAGCCAGCCGATTAGTCATGGACGAGTTTTATATGTATACATATCTGTATATGTGTTAAGTAGGAATATTTTTTGTGAAAACCTTACAAGAACGCGGCTTAAAAAAGTATTTATTTGTGTGTATTTTTCGGTTATACGAGGATTATTGAACCGACCATTGCCATTGGGCCATTGGGCCGACGTAGTTAAAAACATGAGAAATGAGGTCGGTAATTCACTCTCGCTCACACACATAGGTTGTACCCGTTGTCCGTACGTGACTACATCGCGAATGTATCGCTGCTTTATTTCACATGTGAATGTAACGGTATACGATTAGCGACTATATCGCTCCTGCACAGCGACTGAATCACTGCGAGCCCTGCAAAAAGTCGCTTTTTGTAACTGCTATTGGATTATTCACTGAAAGGACTAACCTATAGAAATCGTTTATGTTGAAATGGCGGTATGACTTCGACGCAGTGCAGTGCTATGAAAGGTCCTGTACCTATCCAAAACAAAAACAATTTATGGTTTGTACATAAATATTATATTGGTCACGGCATCACGCGTGAACGGCTGGAACAATTTCGCTAACTGTATTTACGTTATTATGAATTTTTAGATTTTCAGATGAATTATAATAAAAAACCACCGGGAAGGTCAGATATTTGCAGCGGGGCGAAGCGGCTGGCGGGTTGCTAGTGTAAAAATTACTGTTAACGTGACATGCCTGTACCCTTTCGTTCTTTGTAGTATTGCACGGGAGGTGTACGATATAGGCAATGGGCGTACTTAATAAAATAGCATTCAGGATGCAAACTCTTTTATTGTGAACCGGACAGAGTGGATTTTGCTTTGTTACTCGTATCGCGTAAGATGCTTACCTGTGACCTTCACACCACACTGGTTCACGAGATGAGATACTTAGGCACCTAAAAACGTGTGAACCGTGTGAATCCCAGTCCGGATCTTTAACTCTGGATTCGATTAAATTTTTCGCAATTCTTAATGAATGACAATAAAATTGAACACTTAAAAAGGAAAAGAGACAGAAAACATTTCGATGCTTTTACCCGGATCGGTTAGTGTTCACATGGCAAATGTAAAGGTACCTACTCGTTTTGCGACAGCTTGCACGTTTGGATCTTTCCTCTAGGGGTTGTAAGGTGTTATCAAAAACGTTATAAAATGTTTATTCCTTTTATTAGAATATAATAGTGGGTTGCTTATTTATAAAAAAAAACAACCTTTAGAGTACATAGGAGATATAAATAGATTTGGAAACACCGACTTTTTGCCCGGGCTTCAAACCAGCTGAGCCTTTAATCTAACTATACTGTTCATTATTAACGCCATGGCTGCCTTTCCTGTCATGTTAATGTCAAGATAATTATACTTATGACCCGTTTAATACATAACTTTTCTAAAGCTCAAAATGGAGATTACGAAAATAAACAAAGACTAACTTCCTCGTATACTTTATTTAATTTTAGGGGTCCATAACCTCAAACGGAAGAAATAAGGAACCCATATAGGATCACTTTGTTGTCCGTGTGTCTGGCTGTCTATCAAGACCCCTTGTGTGATATTAATTGTTTGCTAAGGCAGTCATTTCGATCTTTTTTTAAACAGTATAGGACGAATAGAAAATTGGAGACATTTTACGCGCTATTGTACCTATAACAGTTTTATAAACGTCGCAGAACAGAGCAAATTTTATAACATGGCAAATCAGCGTAAACAATAATAATTTAAATTTCCGTAACAACTGCGTAGTGTTAAATTTACTTCCTCTCGAACGAACTCTGTGATCTCTCGTTTTATAAAATAAACTTAGAACCAAGAACTTTATTAGTACTTAGGTAATAAACAATATTGCCTTGGTAAAGGATTAGCATCGGATACTAATAGAAGCATTAGTGCTTGTAAATGTAGAAGAACTGACAAATATAGAAGCATTTATACTTTTCCAAGTAAGTTTTAGGACTAAAATAACATTCAGTAAGCTGACAATAAGATTATTTCAAAAACGTACATTCCTATAACTGCGCCCAAATCCATTATAAGTGTAAAAAAGTAAGTCTTGAGATAGCTATAAGAACTCGCTTTTGCTAGTTGGGTACTCACTAATCCATCAGGGCATAATTATATTAATTATAGATAGCTTTTCCTCGTAAGTAACACAAATATTTATGAACAAAGAAAACTACAATTAATTACTTATCTAGATGAATCTACTTATCTAGTTCTTAAGGTAACATTGAGCGCCAGGAGGGTTTAAATCGCTTACGGATCCCTGCCAACCCCAAGTGCCACCGGGTATCGACAAGCTCGCCCGTTTATAATAATTTATCATTATTATTCTAAATTATTCCTATATTTCGAAAGGCGTATCCAAAGGCTAGAACAAATAACCATGTTTTTACTACATATAAACATAATATCACGCCTTTAATCCCAGTGTTGGGTAGGCAGAACTACAGAAATACCAAATCTGGAAAAAAAACTTGATAATTCTGTAACCACATTTTGCACAATATCGTGTGTAATGTATATAAATCCTTACTAAATAAACAGCTACGAGATCTAAAATACTGAACTCAGCCCCTTGCTGTATCACAAGCACAAACAATTTATTAATAATTACTCGTATCGCGTTACTATTTCCTTAAAATATATCGTCACATTTCAACTTTCCGTGTATATTATTTAAACATTATACCGGTACGATTTCCTTAGTAACATGAGCTGTAATTAATCTCACTACCGAATTTCGCTTTACTGAAATAAAATTAGTTGGTTAAAATAATTAGTAAAAGATATGCGCGCTACGGCGCGAAATCGAACCCTGAACATCATACTCTGCAGTCATCCCCTGCACCGCTGAGACAGTTAAGTCGTAAGTCAAAAGCTTAAGCTTATGGTTATCGAAATAGACGAATTAGCCAAATATCTGGCAATAATGACCTCTATCGACACTTCTTTCTATGATTTTAATGTTTTTATTTTAGACAAATAATGTTATTTCTATTATGTTTAACTAATTACTTTGACTTAAGTACCTATATTGTAACTTGCTCTTCAATGACCAATTTTTTTGTTTAATTGAAACGTTTTTAATCCATATTGACATGTAATATTTTATAATATTATCAATAAGTGAGTATGAGTATCATCACAACATCTTCACTCGACCCTGTCGAAGAAGTAATTACATTACACAAACTATCGCTAACAATAAAGAGTCTCCCGTCGTCTCGGTTTTATAGACCGGTACTTTATTCGTCCTGGTTTTAAATTACTGACATCCGTGGCGGGGAAAACGATAAATTGTAACAAATATTTTCTTCTCTGTTGTGTTGGCTTGGTTTTAACTTTTCCTCTTTCATGAGAATTGTGAGATAGCATTTCTACAACTCTAAAGTTGTCGTGGTCAAACATAATAATTACCAAGGTTGTCTGGAAGAGATCGCTATTTAGCAGTAAGACCGCCTGTTGTATACCTATGATTTAAATGTACTGTTCCGTGTTCTGTTTTATTTTTATTTTTTGGTGTTCAATAAAGAGTATTTGTATTGTATTGTAATAATTACCCTAGGCGTATCTAACCTACCACTGCTAGAGTTTTACGTTGGAAACTGCCCGTGTGGATAAATAACATTAACAGAATACTAGCAAATAACTACGAAAATAAACCATAATCTGAATGGCTGGAAATTATCAGTATTGTTTATTTTAAAACCACAGATTAACTCCAGTTTCATTTCCCGTAATATTATACCTGTGCGTATTCAAACGGAGCCGACGGTATAAAGCGTTCTTCTTGCACGCTTGATAAGTAATTTCTGAGAAAGATATCCCGCCCCTAGAGTATTTCGGAAGAGTCGCTTGAGGGAACTCGCTCTATTGCTTCGAAATAGTTGAGTAATTATAAATTACTTTAGTTTTGTTAATACCAGCGCGAGGAAGGCACAAACGTGCTCCCCGGACGACTAAATGTTTAACTAATTTACAATAACAAAAACGGAAACCACCATAAAGTAAGTACGAATCAAGAATATTTAATATTTTCACTCATTAATAGCCTGCATTGTTGGATTATACGAAAACATTGTTTTTTAAATTAAAATATATCGTTGCACAAAATGAATTTGAGAAATATTATAAATTCTAACAACGACTACGTTTTATGCGTAAAAACAGGACCGCTAATCTTTAATCTAACGAACATCAGGTCTTTTTTTTTTAAATCTGCTTCGAATCCTCGTTTTTAACCAGAATCACTTTGACCTAGATACATACTTAGGAGGTCTCTTACAGAGCTAGGCTGAATACGTCGCTTTTTCTCGTTACCTATTGAAGTAAAATTATGTGAAATTCACAAAGTTATTTTACTTGTATTTACGCAAAACACCTTCCCTATTTGTATACATGTGCTTTAGGGTTGAATCACATCTATCAGCACCGATTCGCATTTTGTCTACAGAAAATGTCTGTTACATATGAAGCTGCGTACGCATGCGAAAGCAGAATAGATGCGTACGCATCTTCATACAAAGTTGCTATTTTCTATAGAAAAAATGCGAATCGGTGCTGATAGATGTGATTCCACCCTTATGCAAGATTTCGTGATGAGGCCTGCTTGGCCGAAGCGTTTAAGAAGTTAGTATTTGTAGGTAACTAGTAAGATGAGTTTAAGTAATTCACGTGAATCTATGCTAAACTGCGGCCGATCGTAAACAGCGCGAATTGAAACTAACTACAACTAAAGTCGATGTAACAAAGTCGGTCGCAAGTAAGCTAAATTCCGTGTGATGTAAATCCTACAAGGCCTTTTATTGTACATAATTATTAAACCAACATATAAAATAAAAAAGTATAATATGTATGATTTTCAAAGTATTTGTAAAGACTCCTATTGCGACAAAATAATATATTACACACATTTACATAAATACAGTATATGTACCGAGTTATAACGTTACATTTGAAAATTTCAATCAATTTTTCTTTAATAATCACCAAAATACGCGAATGTAATTTCCTGGGCCTGTAACGCACCTGGCGTTAAAACGATATCGTGTTTGACACGTTTAAGAATTGTTTATGTCACAGTCGCGAAATAGAAAACGCATCATATATGTAAGCCGACCTAACTAAACACCGTATCATCACCAATTCATCATCAATTATAAAAATGAAAACGGCTTTTAAAGCCTTTTATGAATCATCTAGTATCAATGTCATTAAGCTAAGCAGTACTATCTACAGCTTTAGGACTTAAAGATCGAAGGTTAAAATATCGTAATTCTGCAATTAAAATATCGGTCTCAAATTCTCAATACCTGAATGTTAAATCGATTGCAAGATTTGAAGCAAACAGCCACAAACAAACAGATTTACGCGGTAAAGCTAAATGAACCCGTTTAAAAAAGTAACTCATTGCTGGCTCATTTTAAATTTATCGTTGATTAACTATGCCTTTTCCGAAGAAAATGCCGTGTAAGATATGAAGAACTTCTTAGAGGTTTAGAATACGTAGACATAATATTCCTTTTTTACTAAACAGACAATCTGTTATATTATGTGTGCGATAAAAGATTTGTTTTTTTCTCCCGCGATAACAATGTATGTTAATTAATTCAACCGCTGAACCTACACCCTTAATTTGGCAGTGTACACCACAGTACACATACCATAATGTTCACTTTTTGTTTTTTTTTGCATTGATATTCTTTTATGCTACTTCTAAATCAAAAAGGGTTTGAACTCACGACTTTTTTATTTTTTGCCAATTTAAGGGTTAACTTAATTTCGGTATGAAGAATATCTTCGCTGTGAAAGCCTAATAAACAAACAAATGAGTAAAACTAAAAATCTCTTTTGAAATATAATTACACGGAAGGCAAAATCAATGTGGTATGTACGCATATACACGTAATAACTAGCTTTCCTTTAGAATCAATATTGTGGTTAAAAGTAAAAATGGAAAGTTATTTTCAAGTTTCAAATAATTTTTCACACAGCTATTTAACATTATTAAACAATTTTAAAATAAAAAACCCCTTTATAGAATACCATGACATAACATTCATAAAGGTGTATACTTTTGGAAAAAAGTACAAAATTCAAAAAATCTATAAAACCTTATTTTGCATTACTAGCATGACCTAAGTATCCTTTATCAGCAGATCAAGTATTATTCACTCAAGTAAATTGGACCATAAAAATATATTTTCCTATACAAACTTTGCAACCACCTTTTTTCACCTTAGGTGATGAATTTCAAAAATCCTTTATTAAACGATGCCTTCATTACAAAATCTATTTCCTCTCAAATTTTCAATTTTTCATCTTTAGCAGTTTGGGCTGGGCGATGATGAATCAGTCAGGACAAGCCTTTTTATATATACAGGGTGTAATCGTTAAGTGTGTCCAGGTGGTTATTCCGTAACTATTACAGATATCAATAAACTTTAAACTGATATCGAAAGTACGTTACCTAATCAGTAAAATGACATCAATAACTTTTTTTAAATCAAACGAGTTGTATCCATGACATTTAACACTCCCATACATTTAGTATGAGATTAGTAGAAAGGTTTTAGTTTCCTTATTTTAAAAGGTTATTTTAGCTTATAACTGATATTAAAGGAAACTGTTTATTAACCCAACAAAGTAAAAATACTATCTTTTAATTTAATAATATTTATTTCTTAGTAAGTACAACATTTTGTATTTAAAGCAGATGTTCGAAGTGACGTCCTTGTTGTGCGATACAATGACGAGCTCTATTTACAGTTTCTAAATGAACTTTCCTAAACATTTGCTGAGTAATTAAAGCAATTGCATGACGTACACCATTCTGTAGCTCTTCTAGGCTGTGCTTTCTTTCAGCGTACACGCTGTCTTTGATAAATCCCCATAGGTAGAAATCACAGGGCGTGAGATCTGGGGATCTCGCAGGCCAGGTTGCACTGTTATTGGCTATTACATCATCAAAATTGTTTCGTAAGAAATTCATTACAACATGTGTATTACGTGCAGGTGCTCCATCTTGTTGAAAAATTATCGACCTGCTTTCAACGTCTGGAATTTGTTCTAAGAGACTTAGCATATCGTTTTGTACAAAGGTAAAATATCTCTGTCCAGTTAAGGTTCCACTGTAAAAGTATGGCCCAATAATCCGATCTCCAAGAATACCACACCATACATTAATTGAGAATCGCACCTGAGCTCTAACTTCATTAGGTAATTTGACAAGGATTGTCAAGGAATATACCATTTTTCAATCCATAAATGAAACAATCACGATTATTAACGCCAATTAAAGAACACAATAAATTGGCAGTAACGACAATCCGCGATAAAGGTTTTGAATTTAGAAAGAACACTAAAGAGTATATTTTCTTTGTTATATTTGTAGCGTGTTGCTTTTCAGCCAGTTTAAATTAATGCGATATTGAAACAAGGTTTATTACTAATTTGAAGTAGTAAGATAATTAATCTACACGTGTATCTACTTGAAAATCATTATTACCATATCATACGTAATCATTAAATATGATTAAGGTAAAATGAGTACTACACCACTTAAAATAAGGAAACTAAAACCTTTCTACTAATCTCATACTAAATGTATGGGAGTGTATTATATCAAAATTTTGGATGTTTCTCGTTTGATTTTTAAAAAGTTATTGATGTAATTTTACTAATTAGGTAACTTACTTTCGATATCAGTTTAAAGTTTTTTGGTTTCTGTAATAGTTACGGAATAATCGCCTGGACACACTTAACGATTACACCCTGTATACGAGGGTGTTCAATAAATTCTCGGTATTGGTGTCTTGCAAACCTTTTTAGTAAACTTCATAATGGTTCATTCGGTTCTCTACAGAGGATCTGTTTAAGGAAGCACAAGTCTTAAGTGTCCGTAGACTATTTCTGATGCGAGTTGCTACCTTTATGCATAGGCAGACTTTGAATTTGCCGACTTATCCTGACATGCTTAAAAAAAGAGTATTTAAAGTACCTACTCCAGCATTTAAAACCTCATTTGCTAAACGCTATAAAGCTTTCATTTTCCCCCACATTTATAATGTAATTCTAAGTAAATGCGACATAAAGCGCTGCCGTGTTGCCGAGGCTACTAATAAAATACGGAGTCTCTTGTATCTTGGAATTACAATCAGGTCGAAGAAGCGTTGAGGTAAGCGTCAGTGGTCGGCATCTATAGCTGCCGACTGATCCCAAGAGTTGATCTCTCGCGCAGGGCTGCCGCCTCTCCTACTCCTTCTCTTTCCCACTTATACATACTTATTACACATTTACACTTACACTATCCCCTACCTACACTCCACACACAATAATAACTAATATTAATTATAGTTTGTAATAAAATGAAATTTCCTGTTTTGTACTATCTAAAGAAGAATACCTACTTAAGTTTTTCTTTTTTGTCGTGTTTTATACTGCATGTTTTTGTTATTTTTGCCGCACTGTCCTCGATACTCTCGTAATGTTTGGATTCCCACGATACAGGCTACGCCTAGTGTGGGAGTCACTGCTATACTGTAAAACCTGCATTAACTGTGTTTTTTGGTAAATAAATATATTTAGTTTTTTTGTTTTTTTTTATAATACTGGCCACTAAGAGTCATTCATTAACATTAAAAAAAGTAAATTTGAAGCCCACATGTTCTTTTGTTTTTCTGCTACTGCTGAACAAACGTGATCACCATGAGCGATTTTACAACGTTAATTAAATTGGGGCATAGAGACGTGATAAAATTCGTGACGAAACAGGGAAAAAACAAAAGTCTATTAAAGAAGAAATGGATTTAGTTTACCGTGAGTCCGCTCCTTCATTATTTACTGTCCAATAGTTAAATGAATTTAAGCGTGGGAGGGAGAGCATAGAAGATGACCCTAGACCTGGTCGGCCTGTTGAAGCTACTTCGCCAGAAAATATTCAAAAAGTGGAACTGGAAGATGGTTGGTTCTAGTGAAGGTTATGTCTATGGCACCATAAACCAATATTTCTATTGGTACAAACATGACATTATCCACGGTCATCTTAACATGTCCAAAATTAGTGCGAGATGGGTACCACGAATGTTGACACCGTTTCAGAAGCATACGCGCGTTGCTTATTGTTCGGACTTTATTGAGCTGTGTGGTGAAAACTACGGGATCTAATCGTACAGGAGAGTACTACGCTAACATTTTATGCCAATTACGGGAAGCAATCCTTTGATTGCTGCCCGTAATTGGTCCTCTTCTCTTTAGAAGAGGAGGGAAAATTGACCAGAGGAGTGCTGCTTCTTCATGACAACGCCCATGTGCATACTGCTCATGTTGCCAAGGCTGCTGTTCTTGAATCTGGATTCGAAACTATTACTCTCCCACCGTACAGACTTGGCTCCCAGCGACTACTTTTTGTTTCACTACCTTAAAAAAGATCTTCGTGAACATCGATTTTCTAATGAAGCGTTGAAGGCAGTGGTAATGTAGCATTTCGACACCATAGAAAAAAATATTCCTAAGAGGGGCTAAAAAAATAATTGACAGATCCTATAAGTGTATAAACAAAGGAGGGGAATATATAGAAAAATAAAAATAAAACACTAATCGTATGCTTTTGTCTTCCTTCTCATACCGAGAGTTTAATGAGCGCCCGTCATATGGTAGATTAGGAAATAGCGACCATGGATTCCAGAACCACGCTATGCCACCAAAATCCTAACCCTCTTAATGAGATTTACTGAACCGTATATGCATCAATGTGGAACGTCAATCTCACTCATTATTTCACGACTTAAACTAGATTAACTAGAATTCCCTATAATCCCTGGCTGTCCACGTTTGCGGCTAACGTATATTAGCCGTCACCCATCACTGTAGATTAGTGTGGACATTTGCGGTAAATACGCTCGAGCCAGCTGCATTATGTTTGCTGTCGTGATATTAATGAATCCACTGCTGGCTGAAACCAGGTCTTCAATCATTTCGAAAATGAGATATACCTCATCGTCTTTCATAGTCGCAATAGGGACGAGCCTAATTGACACCATCGTGGAAATATGGTTGATTCCTTAAATACAAACTAATTTCGTTTACAAAAATTACGTCTTTAACGTGAACAAAACTTCTTGCTCTGACACGTATAATAAATTCGGAGGTAATGACTTTTAAAATTATGGTATGGTATCTACTGTTAAAACGTCAGTCACTTATATTTTAGTCTGGGGCCTAGACAGGAACCAAAACGCTAACGTAAATGATTTTACAGCTCTCAAAAGGCTATAGCCGGGTTTCCATAGTAAGTCGGCCCTTACATCAAATGGGCTCGGGATTTTTTTTGTCAGTACCTCTTGTAATAAAGAATATTTTAGCCGAGTATGAACATCCTACTTGTAATAGTTTTTGACTTGTGATTTTTTTCAAGTATTTTTTTTAATGTTTGTTTTTTCTGGATTTATTCAAGCGATTTGCTTCAAATTTTGAAACGATGTTCTTTAGATAGATTTGCATTGCCACTCAAAAAACGAATACTACTTATCGTATAAAAAAAAGAAAAAAAGGACCAATTTAAAATTAATCATTTTTTTATGTGGTTGTGAGTAGTAGCACCCCTAGATTTTTTTCTCGAAATAAGCCACACATTGGCCTATTACTTGCCTAAATATCAAAAATTTCCAGGCGGTACTTCCTACGAAAAATCAGCGGAATGTGTGGCCAAGTAAATAAATACTTAAACTATCAGAAGCAGCACAAATTATTAACCAGTAAAATTCAATTTCTAGGTAAATATCTAAATAGTTACCAAGCGCAAATTATTATTTAGAGATGGAAAACGGTTATAGCCAATCAATACTACTTGAGATTATGGAGGAAGCTTACCAAGCTGAAATTCAAGAGTTTTTTAGGTTGAGATCAACTGATTCTACACCTGACCTGTACGTACATCGTCGCACACAGACATCTCAGCCACATTTTTCGGAAAGCTTTTCATTAACCCCGAATTTATCTGCCCAGTAGGGCTAGACAAGTTGCATTCGACAATCGTTAGCGATTATGTTTCGATAGAAAAGTGTATGGAATTGACGTTAGCCACCTAGATAGTCACGTGGTAGGTACTAACGTCAAATCCATATATTTTTCAATCGAAATATAATCGCTAACGATTGTCGAATGCAACTTGTCTAACCCCTCAGGATGTTTTTACTCAGACGGACGAATCTGCTAAGCATATTTCCACGCAGACGGATGACAATTTTGGTCTCACAAAACGGCACCAGTTTACGGCGGACATCTTGGTCGAAGCGTATTTTGAACGTTATCAAACGTGAAATGATTTTTTTTAAATGGCTTTACCGTTCGCATAGCGAATGGCGTATAAAAAAGGTATGGTAACGCAATACCTTAAGAGATATTAATAGTAGTCTTCCCAACAAGTTTTTTGTTATTCAAGAAGATTCTTATTTTATTTCAAATACATTTTTAAAACCATATCGATCGTAGTGAAGTCCTCGTTGATCAATTTGATTTTATTGTTGAAACTTGACCCCGACTCTACTGTATGATGTCTTACCTCAACCATAGTTTGTTTGCCGTCGTCTTATTTTTCAGGGCTAGAATTCTACAAGGTGATAACGATATCGTTTTTGACCTGTTTCCGTATTGTCAACGTTTTGATAACTCTTATGTCATTTACAATAATGGCGACTGTGAAATAAACGATTCTTAAACGTGTCATACACGATATCGTTTTAACGCACCTGAATAGAGGCCCTGACCGCATGTTACGTCAGAGACATGAAAGTTATACCCGTAGTGATGCGACAATGTCGATTAACACGACAGTCCACTACTTACTTCTATAAGTAATTATATATGCTATAGTTGTAATACCTAGGTACCCTTACGGTACACATTTTTGATTCTATATAAAACATCACACCTTCATTCTCAGAGTGAGTTAGGCAGAGCTACAGAAATACCAACAACTCTAAAAAGTCTTCTTTATAATTCTGTAACCACATAAATAAAGTAAAATGCAATACTACTTACAATATCAACAATGAAGTAATTTAAATTCGATATTTTCCAAATATATTTTATCGCTTCCCTAGTAATTTCAACACTGTCAAGTAATAGAGTGAATGAATAGTGTTTTCTACGCCACAATGTCTTATTTTGTAGACGCTTCTGACGTCAGAGATGTAAAATTTCAAATTATAGTGATGCTACCATGATGAAATTGTTATTTTCTGTGACTATATAAACATAGAAAATTCATTTAGTTCTTGAACAAATTAATAAGATCTGAATTATAGTTCTGAATTATAATTTGTAGTGTCATTACGTGATAAAGTAGTAAAAAATATTTTTTACCGAAGGTTTATTTTAAAATAAATCCATTACATCGCGACATGGATTATTCAAGCCCTGCTGTGCGTGGTGCATCTTAAAATCGGCGACACGGGCATGCTCGATGAAAAACTGTAGGCGGATAAAGGGTTAAGTTGCTATGGATGTGCTAACACCCTTAATTTTCTGACTCGCGTGACTGCAGACTGTTGTTCATCGTCCATTGATGGCGGCATTGCCGACCCCGCAAGCGATTACCAACTGATTCACCACTGGGCACTGCCATAAGCGATCACAACGCACAGGGTATGAGTTTGCCATACGGCATAAAACTCCATCAAATGACACAGTTGAACGTCGATCATTTAATGACGAACCTATTTCATTTTTAGGGTTCCATACCAAAAGGGTGAAAACGGGACCCTATTACTATTACCAAGACTTCGCTGTCAGTCCGTCCGTGTGTCCGTCCGTCTGTCTGTCACCAGGCTGTATCTCAAGAACCGTGTTAGCCTGTCAGTTGAAATTTTCACAAATTATATATTTCTGATTCAGTCTGGTTTATTCGTTCACACCCTTAGTAAAATTTATGATGGAAGTAAGTTGCATTTTTAGAGTTCGTTGCCAAATGTTGATTAACTAAACAATACCTTAATAAAGAGAGTAGAATAAGAAGTAGTAAAAACTAGAGTAGACTCAGCTGAGACAAGGCAGTGCTGGTTCGCCTCAGTAGACCGAGTCGAAATTCAAGCTTCACCGGCGTAGAAAGTTGCCAGTGAATATGCTAGCCCGTGCAATTGGCCCGTGCTATGTAAGTTCCTTCTGGAAGTGGCCAGTATATTGGATATCATAAGTGAAAGTAAGTATTAATTCTTGCCTTTTGGAGAAAAATTACCTAGCTTATAGCCTGTTGGATTATATCAACTCCGGAACAGGTTGACATGCAAGTTTGGGTTGGAGTTGCAAGTAGTCTATAGTGTTGTATATGCTGTAAAAGTAAATACAAAGTAAGCAAATAGTTTGTGTTTACGTTTACAGCATATACTACACTATAGACTACTTGCAACTCCTTATTTAGGTAAAGAATTCGCGGCGTGATCGATTCCACGGTTGTTCTTAGGTACTTACGATTGTGTCGTGTTGTCAAGAATATTTCCTTGGCAACACGACACAATGAGAAGATATACCCTGGTTAAAGGGTTATAATAAAATTACAAAGAAGACTGGCAGAGACTGGAACAAAAAGTTAATACTATTTAAAACCAAAGCTTCCCTGAAGCGACGCCATAGTGTTCAACCGAATTCCAAACACTTACGAAAAAATGGTAGAATAGAAATTTGAAGCGCACGCAAGTGCAGACGGGAGTAAAAATTGGTCGAATTTTCCATTGTCATTGCGTAGCTATCAAAAAATCGAGTGTTGCCAGCATTCGCAAAGTGTCCCCTACAATTGTTAACCTCACGACAAGGTTCAGTAGTAAAAACCTGAAATAAAATTTGTAAAACCAGACATTAACACAAACAGTCCGTTGAGCAATGAATTAAATGTAATTTTAGAAACTCGTACTAACACAAAATGGATGACAACTATTTGAAATAACTCCAAAACGTCAGGTATTAACAAAATTCCACTACCAACACTGTAATACTGCAAGTTGTAAAGTGTCGTGTGGCTTAATTTCAGTCGCACTCACACCTTATTCAGCAAATTTCTAGGTACAGAAATTTATATATTACAACGAGACGATACAACAATTTGATATTGCAGTACCCTGCATGTGAACTTTTTGTCTTACACACACTTAGATAAATTTAGATGCTTACAAAGGTACTTATTATTTCCATGCAGTCGGGAAACAAGTTTTTTTTAATATTCTTTGAAATAATTAATATAGGGGTGACAAAGTTGTATACATTGAAATAGGTAATTTTAGGTACGTATCTAGGTGGTAAGGTTAGATTTGGGTAGGTTATAAATAAAAAATGTGTCAAAAACCTCTTCAAAACTTGTGTTAAAGAATTACAGTCAGTGAAGCCGGTGATGCGTCGCTATTACTTGCAATATTATACCCAGTTTAATTATTTATTGTATTCACTGATACGAGTAATGCCTGTCTGGTACTCGTAAAGCTGCGTTGAATTATGGCATGTTAAAATTTAAAAAGCGGGCAAGAGCATGTCGGACTATGCTCAGTGTAGGGTTCCGAAGCCGTTAAGTACTACAAACATAAAAAATCATCAAGTAATCACTAATTTTCTATTTAAAATCAATTGGAGCCGTCGTAGTTCATTTTAGTAGGTATAAACACTTTAATCGCCTGTATCTCAAGAACCAATGATGTCTACTTAGTCGGGATAGTTTTCCTTTAAAATTGGTTATATGCTCTATCATTTAAGTTTTTTTTCAGATTTTTAGTATTTGTAGTTTTGGCTGTGGTGGGGGGACTTGAGTCTAACAATAATTAGCGCTAAATATTTCATAAACTGATTACTTAATTAAAAACCTGTTTTCACAAACCCATGATATTTTTGAAAGACCTATCCAACAAAGAATAATAAACAAGTCTTTTTAGAGTTGTTGGTATTTCTGTAGCTCTGCCTACCCCGCTCTGGGAATGAAGGCGTGATATTATGTATGTATGTACCTATCCAACAAAACCCCACACTATAAGGTAGACGAGAAAAAAAAATACAATGTAGGTGAGGTGCACTAAAAAAAATTTTTTTTTGTTTGTTGGCGTGACTAATATGAAAATTCATGTCAAATTGCAGCTTTCTTGCACTAGGCTGCGGATGGGCGGACGGTCGGACATGGCGAAACTATTAGGGTTCCTAGTTTGACTACGGAACCCTAAAAATCCAAATAGTTTTCCTTTGTGTAGCGAAATTTAGCCATACAATTGTATGGTTAATCTTGTTTACACAGAGGAAAAGTATTTTGTTTCAATTAAACTTTGACATCAATTAGGTCCTTAACTAGGTATGTAAAATGTTTTTGCAATTCACCCCTTTGGCCGCGGCTTCACACGCGCAACTTTTTTGGTAACATAGATAATTTTTTTACGATCCTATAGTTATGAAGCTACTCTGGGTAAAGTCAAGGTACATCTGCTGTTTTATGGAATTTTATGCGCGCAAGGCCTCTCGATTTTCAAAAGAGTACCTACAAAAATTTGTATACGCCTGTAGATGAACCTACGTTCTACGAGTACGTGCGATTTTCCTGGGTGTGATTTAAGCGGTTGGCAGAATATTGACGTTTTGGTCAGCATAAAAATGCATTTATTTGGTCAGCAACTTAAGGTCAGCTAAAATATCAAAATCAGTTAGTCCTATGGTCACTAAGTCAGGATCTGACGATGGGATCCATGAGGATTCGACGCGCAACCCTTAAATTTTATAGGCTCACATTCAGCAATTTTGGTATTTCTGGCAAGACCTTAATAATTTGTATAATAAAAGCACCTCTTGGTGAAGAGGAACTGATGATGAATTTTCAATCTAAATGTTTTCTCATGGGAGCCCATTGTTTCCCATGGTTTTTGTTTGGTCATGTTGTAATTTTTGCAGGGAATATAAGTAGACCCGTTTCTTATAATCTTAATGTCATCATAATTGTGTACTGTTATTGTTATTAGTCTTTTTATATTTTAATGGTGTTACCGATTGTTGTTTTAGTTTTATATTATAATCCACAGTGCTGTAGTGTTTTACTATTATGCTGTGTTTTATTATATATAAATAAATAAATAATAAATAAATATAAACCGGAAATGACCACTGGAACTCTTTAGTCGTAAATATGGTAAAATTATGCCGAATATATGGAACCCTATACGAGTAGACAGCGATACCCATTGCACTTATAAATAATTTTCGTTTAAGGGTAAAGGAACCTAACCTAACCTAACCTAATTAGTAAGTACCTAAGTAATAAGTCAACCTAGTTTTAATCAACCTAATTAGTTCACCTCTGTGGATTGCGGAGACTAAACTGGTTAAAACCTATAGGTAGGTTTAGGTTATGATAGTTCTTCAGGGGGCCCGAAGGGCCAAAATACCTCAGAAATAGGAGCTGCGCGATAGCGGAGCTCCTTCGACTCGGTTACGCTCTGCTAAAATGTCCAGGTGAAATAATTAGGTGGACCACGGGCAATGACCGTAAAAATAAAGATTATTGTCGAACCGAACAGCTGTTTGATTAAAGTCGTCCGGCGATCAGCGGACAGCCGGGCTCCGGAGACCCGCCGCGTCCCGCCGGGGTCTTAAGAGCTAGGCCGGCGCATTACGCACTTCTTTATTTTCCCCTCTTCAAAGCAATGCATCTAAGAATCTATATTTGCCTTGTTAACTGCGAAAAACTGTTCAAGGTTTGTAAATTCTATTAAGACATACTTAGTAGGTACTTAGTTCTTAATATCCTGTACAGTAAATATTTTTTGAAAACGGTTTGCATAAATATTGGAAGAGTTTATTTACTCTATTTATTTAGTCTTGACATAGTTGCTTGTTGAATAAGTAAGTATAGTAACGCATATATGTCAAATAAATTTAGCCCTTTCCCTTTCTTACACTTGAAAGACATAGAGAGGGCTATGTTTATTTGACAGATAAATTTACTTGTTGATTGGGGAAGAGGCCCTTTGTATTTTCATAAACTTGTCTGACAGAACGGTAAATAAATCAACTAAAATGTATTGAGACAAGAACATGGCACCAGGGCTGGAATTCTACAAGGTAATAACGATATCGTTTTTGACCTGTTTCCGTATTGTCAACGTTTTGATAACTCTTATGTCATTTACAATAATGGCGACTGCGACATAAACGATTCTTAACAGTGACAAACGTCATGTTTGAATGCTCTCTTAAATCTATTTATGTTAGGTTTTAATCTAACAGCTGCAGGCAAGCGCAGTAATTACTCACTCTGTGTACAGCATAATATTTACCAGCGGCAACTGACGAGGGCCTCTATTCTACTGCGTTATAAATAACGATAGCGCGTTTGACGTGTTTTAGAATCGTTTATGACTCGGCCGCCATTATTGTAAATGACATCGGAGTTATCAAAACGTTGACAATACGGAAACACGTCAAACACGATATCGTTTCTACCGTGTAGAATCTCGGTCCAGGGCTAGGATTCTACACGATAATAACGATATCGTCTTTGACGTGTTTCCGAATTGTAAACATTTTATTGACATCTTATTTATCTTACTTTATTGACATAATGGTGGCCGAGTCATAAATGACTCTAAAACACATCAAACGCGATATCGTTACAACGCAGTAGAATAGAGGCCCTGGGCCTCTATTCAGGTGCGTTAAAATGATATCGTGTTTGACACGTTCAAGAATCGTTTAAATAATATTTATATTTAAGTATGACAATTGATTATTGTTAACAACTACTATACTAGGACTCGCGGTTGTTAAACTGTGAAAACAGTTTTGCGGGACGTTGTAAAACAATTTTATTAAGCTTGTTAACCTTTTGACCGCCACTGTATGAAGTGTCGTGCTCTGTACGCAACGGAACAAACCGTTTAGTAAATAAATAACTACCTTAATTCCATAGTAGAAGGATTAATTTCGAGTTGAATGTTGGTCGTGTATTGAAGACGTTGACGTGTAAACCTTGCCATTGGCTGTCACGACTAGATAACTGTAGCGCTCAAATTAAATATGTAAAATATGTTATAATCAATAAATAAATAAAAATAATGTTCAAATCAAATTAATTTGCTGTTATTACGATCTCATGACAACTCAAGGAGATATCTGTTTGTTGCCATTCATTTTGTATATATTTAGTGTATAGCTTACAGATTTCGAGTGTTTCGACCTAGAAACCGGTATTACCGACCTACCTAGAAAGAGGTATTTATACTTAAGATCGATGGCAAGGTACGAAGAACCTCCGCGGAACGACGGGGAAAATGAAATGAATATTAGGATTACTCCAAGTTTATCCTCCACCGAGTCAATTGGAAGTCGCGGCGGTATAATCAAAATTGATAGTGATACATTCTAGTTACATTCTTTCGCGTTGATCAAGAAACCTAATAACGGAGTTCACAAAAATACGAGCATATTTTGGGCTCGGCTAAAGTCGGATAGATAAGCATTTGAGGAAAGAGAAGTACACCCCCCGAGGGGGCTTTATGTGCTGTCGCACTGTACATTGAGTTTCTTGAGAAGGTGGCCGACTAAAAAACATTTTAATTTAGTAACTAGTTTTATTCGTTTTTTACTTATTTTGAAAAAAAAACCTATTCTTACCGTGTATGACAGCACTTGAGTCACTGCTCTTCAAAAAAACGTTTGCATTGCGACTTAAACGTAATGTTAACATTTTTCTTCCTTTCTTTGTGTTTATAATTATTTAAATGAATATACCAAATACCTAATACTCAACAAACTTTGTATGATGTGGACAAACGTTTATTGTTTATTGCATCATGTAGTTTAATTTGTTTTAATCACAAGGAATAAGTCTTTCTATCTTGTAGTAAAGAAACAAGTATATAGGTCAAATTTCCCCTTCATTTGTCCCATCTGCTAAATAATATTCAAATGATAGACAATAAGAAAAAAACTGGCATTTGGCGCAAACGCTTCTAAGAAAAGCAATGAATTACTCAAAACCTTTCAGATAACTAAGAAAATAGGTGTAAGGGAAAATTAACAGTGCAGGATACCACCGACAGGATATGGACATTTCTGAGAAAAAGCGTCGTCGTCTGTCTTTCTAAAAATAATAGAACAAGACACCTTTTTAATCATACCTACTTAACATAATGTCAACCACGTACAAAGAACAAACAAGATGTAATAACTAAAGATAATGGATGAATACGAGTATATTCGTGGAAAAAGAAACACTGTCTTTACTTTATTCAAGAAATATTGGAAAACAAAACTAATTTTACGAAGTACATAATTTTACAAAATAATGAACTACTTACTTACAGGGTGCAAACTGGCAGTGCTAAGTCATTCAAACTGAAGTGAGCTTTTGGTATAAACAAATGTGGGACTCCAACTTCAGTTTGACAGACCTATTACCATTTGAAAAAGGTTACTTTTTGGGTTTTTGAAGGTGTTTATTTTTATTTTTTTATTTTTTTATTTTACTTTTTTGTGATCAAAATCCTACTGAACTCCCTTCTCAATAAATACGAACCACAGGATATTTCTCTCTCGCCGCAAGCCACGCCGCGGGAAACTCATAGTGCGTAGTTAGATATATTTAAACGATTCAAATGTGATTCGTCATAGTCGCTCAACTATCTAAATGGAAATATCTTTGAAACAGGTACCATTGAGGAGTTGCGGTGGCCATCAGTTTCACTTCACGAAATGATATTTTCTGCATGCAAATGCTAGACTTGTTACTGAATATAACAAAAACGCTATTATAATATGCCTTTGATATTTGTGGAGCTCTCTCAATTCCTCACGGATCCTCTCATCAGATACCAACTTGGTGGCAATGGGACTACCTCGGTATCAAACAAAAAGATTTTTCATAATCGATCCACAATTAACGTATTCGCGTACCAAACACACGAAAAAAACATACAGTCGAATTGATAACCTCCTCCTTTTTTGAAGTCAGTAAAATATCAACGCTTATTTATAATTCGGTCTTAATTTCTTAACATATTGGCTTGTCCCTACAAAATAACAGTTTTACCATTATTAATTTAAGTAAATTAATAACAACTAGTCGCTATGACTGTCTTGGAATAGCATTGACATTTTGTTTTTCTTTCAAGTTTCAGATTTTTTTTAAACTATTCGCCTTCATTAATGGGTAGAAGGCAAATGAGCAAAGAAACCGCCTAGTGGTCAGTGAGCTCAGAGCGTTATGTTCAATCGCTGCTAAGTTGTTAGAAATAAAATGTTCGATTAGAGGCCGCTTCATGTTTACTCCCCAGTGGCAGCCTTGTTACGCCCAATGCAAAAATGTCGTTACTTAAAATGGGAACATACTCGTAGGTAAATATTGGTTATTTACATATTTGATAGATGGCCTCTGGGTATTACGAGGAAACCGTGGTAAAATTAAAGTCTGGAACGCGAAAATTTCATTTTTTCGCATATGAAGCATTCGTGAATAGGTTACTTATTATTAGAACATTATTTAAGAAAAGCGCTTAAATATAATTTCTTAAGAAATACTCTTCACTGATGGAAAATAAAATACTTAGATTTTAGTAGCCAATCAGTAATGTTGCAATATATCGTTCATCGTTAGAGATTTTTATTTTTAAACTATGCAGTAACAGCTACATAACACTGATTATTCAGTTGTTACACTACTCACCTGTGCTGCATTTTGTATACGAACACGCTTAATTATACTTCAATTCACAATAATAACGTAACTTATATTGGTGGTTTAGTAATCTCTTAGCGCCATCAGAAAGCACAATCAATTCGATCATAGATTGTTTTCAACAATCAGATTCATTTTCAGCACAGTTTAGGATCATTGACTATAAGCTTCTATCTGTTATCTAACATATACATTTTATAATATTCCCAACTGACTGACTGACAGACCACACACAGCCTAGACCGCTAAAACTAAAAACTTGAAATTTGGAGGGAACATTCCTTGAGTACCCTAGGCATAGGGATAGGGTATCCAAGGAAGGTTTTAATGAAAATCAACCCCCGTTGGGAGGAAAAGGGAAAATAACGGGAAACGAGTTCGAAGCGTACAAAGGCGTGGCGACGTCCTCTAGTTAACTTATAAGTTGCGACAGCTATATAATAAGTGCTATTACACTGTATATGGCACATCAGAGTTCTTATAGTTGGTGATGTGTTCAACATCAAATAAACAGTAAATTGGGGCATTGTCACATCAAATGAGAACGCAGTCAAAACACTCTGAGTGAAAGCTGACTGTACAGGCGCTTTGTACGCAGACAGTAATCAAAGTGTGAATAAACAATTTATCTAACAAAATGTTTACCGCAACGGCAAAGTCAACCTGTCGCATTACACTGTTTTCGTATGTTCAAATTCAATATTTCAATTCATCGTGAAGAGCCTTTGTTTCACCTCCAGAGCGTTTTTGATTCAAACAAAGGTTATCGCAGTGTCCCAGGTACGCACGTGCTAAACTTTGGCGTAGGCAAATATTGTTACAGTTTTTTTAGTATAAATATGACACAATCCGTTGAACATGTCAGACCCATTAAATTAATACGCGAACAAGGACAAGACGTCATTATTTGTTAACATGAAGTAGACATTATTTACGCTAAGATTATAGTACTTTTTTATTCTGGGAAAATGCTTTTACGGTTACCACCTGGGCAGGGGGGGGCAAGATGGGAGGGCAAGGCTGTTGTGTGGGACTCACCAACCGAGAGTGGCAGGAGTACCCACTAAAAACCGAGCTTTTCTCCCTCCACGCCGTTGTTTGCGAGTGTCGCAGATTCTGCTTGCAAATTCGGCTACGATTCTCACCCGCAGATTAAAATACACCAGATTTATCCTCATTTGACCCTTAATGTGACAAGATATTTATTAAAATGCGTATCATAAGTTTAAAAACTTAGAAGAATGCTGCCTATATGATAAATAACAAAGTTTGTAAAGTTAGGATGCTTGGTGCCTAAGAATTTTGTAATTTGATCGTAGATACAGGGGTTATGAAAAGAAACACACAAGAACCTGTGTTTAAACCGTTCTTTTATGAATGACAAGTATTAGGAAGTACTCGGGACCCGTATTATTTATTTGCTCTTTTGTAGACGTATTTCTGGGTAAAAGCCAGTCAATATAGTTAAATAGAATATACAGAGTTCTTCTACGTACTGCTTGTGGAGAGATACAATTGTTATTAGTTTCGATACGTATATGTTAATATATCGTCACCAAATACTTTGAATAAACCTCGTATATCATGTATCGTGATGTACAATTTTAAACTTGTTCCCCTTCATGTTTAAGTTTAAAATCGTACACCACGAAATAAGAGATACGACGTTTTTTGTACGTAAGTAAGTAGTGACGGTATGCACTATAGTAGTATTCATAGATTGTTTACTGATTCTTTAAAATCTTGTTAAAATGTATCTAAATTTAACTCTCTAAATCAGGGCCTCTTTTTTACTGCGTAAAACCATATTGCCTTTGACATGTTATCGTATATAATGTCTACTTTTTAGTTTTCAACGATAAACTTTTAATAATAATATCTCAATCACAATTTACTAAAAATATAGTACGTTTTAAAGTTCTTGTAGGTATGCCATGTTTGTTATACTGTCCATAGTTGGAAGAAATCTACACACTTGCAAATAGTATTTCTGCTAACACTGACAGTTTGTGGTAACCTATCCATTTTTGCATTGTGCACAAATTATCGAAGCGATAAATAATTGAGAGTACGAGGCGCACCTACAGCGAAGCGCAGCGCAGATAATTTTTCACTGCTAAAGCATCATCGTCTTTGAATGACATGTGTTGAAATAAGAGAAATTATTAACACTTAAGTCTCATCTTAATACAATGAAAAACTAAATTCCTACTACACACAATAGAGCAAAAACACTTAAACTAACTGATCACGAAATGTATTATCTATCATAAAGTGCTTGAAAGACTAAAAGACAAAAAGTATACTGATTTAATATTACTATTCAATTCTTTTACAATATTAAAATGCTATACACATTTTAATTTATTATCATAACAGTAACATTAGATCCCAAGCTTTAACTGTTTTTGGAACATAGAATAGTGCAAAGCAGTAAAAGTTACAGTAAAAGCCATGGTACAAGCCTAGAGCTTAGTTTGGGACTAGGTCAATTTGTGTGAGATTGTCCCCTGATATTTATTTATTTTAATGTGCATATTATTACCTTCTTTATCAGACTTCACATCAATTGATTTATTATATTTAAATAAGGTTTTTAGGGTTCCGGAGCCGAATGGCAAAAACGGAAACCTTATAATTTCGTCATGTCCGTCTGTCCGTCCGTCCGTCCGTCTGTCCGTCTGTATGTCACAGCCATTTTACTCAGAGCCTATTGGCACTATATAAATGAAATTTGGAGGATAGATGTATTCTATGAAACGCTATACAATGATGTAGTAAAATTGAAAAAAAAATATATTTAGGGGTGGTACTCCATACATGTAACTAGCGGGCGAAAAAAAATTTTTTGAGTTCCATCAGCGTGTGGGGTATTTTTAGATAGGGCTTCCAAAATGGTACAGAGATTTTTAAGTGACTTTTTTACGTAAGTGAACAGTAGGCGAAATATACGCTTTTAAAGTCTTAAAAATTCTGTCCGGGTGTGTAGCTTTTGAACTGTTAAATAGAACATTCTAATAAAAATTACAGTAGTAGAACATACGAAATACTTCCAACCAAAAAAACTTGTTTTGAACACGATAGGCTGTGTAGTTTTTGAGATTTTAATAAAAAAAAAAAAAAATCAACCATGAACGTTCATCCCAGCTTCGGAACCCTTCACTGTGCGTGGTCCGACATGCACTTGGCCGGTTTTTTTATATGTTCGTTATCTATGATTTTTCAGGAATTTTAAGGGCATTCTCCTTTACATACTTAAAGGCAATAACATAATGAGCGTCATGTGTCATGACGTGTGTGTCATTTGTTCATAAATGACACGTATCCAATAGCTAAATTGTTTTTTGTACTCGTCGATTAAAATCTGTGTATTAAGATTTCATAGAGAATACTGTAACGTCACTCTTTTCATCGTTGAAAAGAGTGAGTGAGACACTTTTCAGTCTATGTTACTTCCGAAACAACCGAAATAACTATTTCAATACAATCTAGACAACCGAAAAAAAAATTAAAATAGAACTGTGTGTGCCCTTGTTTAAGGAGACTCGATGCGGTACAAAATTGTTAATGTATGGCGTTTTGGAACGTAGCAGCATCGCGTCATCTGTCAAAAATCTACTTAAACTTGCTGCTGTATCCAGAGCAAAAAAAAACTACGCTTTTTGATTGGCTAGTATTTTTAGCTTGGCACAGTACTGCAACATTACGGACGCCGGTGGTGTGATAACTTTTCTTTTCAAACCTAAGAAGTTTACGTTTTTTCTGTGGAAATAAAAATCAGACCTTAAGCTTAAAAAGTTAAAATATAAACTAAGAAAATGGGTAGTGACAGTGATGAAACTCCTCAAGAAATAACTATTTCAATTACCTATCTTGTGTAAAAGAAGTCGGATAGTAGAACAAGACAATATACTACTTACGATATTTAGTTTTCTTATATAGGTACTCGTATTAATGATTTAAATGATTAATTTTAAAGAACTCGTACAAAAAGTATTGTTCACTATAGTTTCATAATCAAACTTTTTAATCTCGTACCTTACTTAGGCCACTCAGCAAGCTTCGTGGCCTAAACACGGTACTCGACTAAAAAGCTCTCTATTATAACACGATTGTGAAAAATACTATTATTTACTTAAGATCCCTCAATTACTATTAAGATGACGTATATCAGAGATATTTACATAGCTACATAACAGAAATGTACATCACCGATATTGATATCTAGGCCACTGTAGAACCATATCGCAGAAAAACTGACCAAAGGAACGCTACGTCAATACATCGTTGTTTACGTGAGATTTTACGATATGGTTCTACAGTGACCTAGGGATGAATTTGATCGACTGTACTTGATAGCAAAAACCACGTGGTACGGATAAGCGGAAAACAATTCCCATTCCTCACTTCCAGTAGGTAGATATATCGACTTTTCCACTGTGTAGTCCCTACCAACGTATCTCCCACGTTGGTAGGGAGAGACTAGTGGAAAAGTCGGTTTGTAGTAGGTTTGGTCTATTGTCTAAAATGTGATAGGAACCATTAAATGAGATTTAAATCTCTGTTAAAAATAAAAGTAAAAACGAAGTGATGACGAGTGAAAAAATGAATTAACTAATATCCACATGTCAAGAGCCTGCCGTTTAGCCAAAATATTTTTGGTCAAATGTATTCTCCAAAATTTTCATTTGCCCATCAAATGTTATATATTTTTTTCAGAATTTATTTTAGTACCATCGTGTAGAACCCAATAGGTTAGGTTAGGTTAGCTTTCATAAAATCCTGAAATATTTACGGTTACAGAAAACAAAGCGCGTTGGCAAATGAGAATTTGGTAAATTAAACATTTGACCAATAATATTTTCGCCTAACGAAACAGACCCCCACACGTTTCTACTTTGTACGAACGCGAGTTTTCTTCTCTGGTAAAATGGAAGCTATTTTTTTAACTACAATCTCATTGTAAGAATTGTCGAACAAAATGGCTCCATTTTCAAACTCAAACTCACAAAATTAATTTGACAAAAACACACTACAACACAACAAACATAAGTAATCATATTAATCATAAATTTTGATAGAAAAACCAAAAGGTATAAAGCAATAGAGCATGGAGATATTGATCAGGGCCTTTATTCTATTGTGTTATAACGATATCGCGTTTGTCACAGTCGCCATTATTGTAAATTACATAAGAGTTATCAAAAGGTTGACAATACAGAAACACGTCCAAGACGATATCGTTATTACCGTGTAGAATCCCAGCCCAGTATACAATTAGCAAAATTAGAGACGTTGCGCTGGTACTCGTATTGTAAGGTCATAAAGGACTCAGCTCAGCATGTGCTGCAGCTGGAGCCACGGCGCTGGTTTTCAGCTGAACTCTGGTGCTTTGCCAATTGTGTATATATATGGTCATGTACCTACTTAGTTGCTGTTGTCGATGTTTTTGTGTGTCTCCTAATCAATTTTGTTTGAATAGTATTAAACAATATAAAAACATCTATAAAGATTCCGTGAAGCATCATTACTTTGTTCGGGATGACATGTTTTTCCCAAACCTGTACCGGCGGATATAACTTTTCGTAGGTACCTACGATGTAATAATTTCCCGGCGCTCATTCGCCTCACGTACCTACCTACTACTTTCACCCTCCAGTTCCCTCATACTCGTATTTCCGATTTTCATGGAATGTTCATTGAAAATAAATAAGAGGGAAATGTTCGTTCATATACAGTCCTTCCAAAATATTAATAACTTATCAAAACATAACAAGTTACCTTTCAGCTCAACCTATAGAGTCTTAATTATATCTATGTTTTTTGTCTTTGCTAGGTCTTTGTTAAATTATTCAGTTACCGAAACGTACAGGGAACCGATTTTTGACTTTCGAGCGTTCGAAAGTTTCAATCGAAAGTAACCAAAAACAATAAAATGGTATTTTTGACTTGCGAGCGATAGATAAATGTAAACAAGAGTGGTCCGTGGCATTCGTTTTGAATTCTATCAATAGAAAGTATCATTTGACATCTGTCAAACCTGTTAATACTAAAACAATTCATATTGTTATAATACTTATAGCAAAATTAGCGACATAAAATAAAATATTACAATAGGTATGGCAAGTCTGGAGGAGTATTTAATTTTAGTAAATAATAATGAAGAGGAAGAAGATGAATTTGTGCCTGCGCAACCGCCGCGTTTTCGGCTAGCGGAATTAGGAAACGAGCCATTTCTCAAAAGCGAAAATAAATTTAAGAAGAATTACAGATTAAGTAAAAGCCTATGCAGATATTTAATTCATAAGTTAAGGCCGTTTGTCTCGGATGCTCAACGACCATGTGATTTAAGTATTAACGCAAAGGTAAGTTAATTAGTTTTGTGTGATTATTATGGATACACCATAAAGTTGTTACAATTATGTTACAAAACAATTGCATGTTCTAACCAGGTACTATTATCTAGAAAGAAATTAAGAAACCTAGCAATGACATAGACATCCACAGACGAGGAAGCGTTTCATTTAACCTAAATTTATAACCAGTCAAGAATTTGTAAAATAGCGTAATAAATCTCACTCGCACTTAAATAATAATTAACTTGTTATAATTTCAACTTTTGATAGTTTCACACATTTATTCGTATTCAAAATATGAATTACAAAAACCGGTAAAACATCGACTTACTGCGTATAATGAAACGCGTTCCAACTTAACAGTACTATTTAGTCAATCCCTCAGTTTCGAGTGAGAATCTCAAAAATATGGAATTTGGTACCATTCGAAAATAAAGCGTGAAAGATTGTCGCATTCGAATATTTTCTACTGCTGGGTTTTGAAATCGAACGCTCTAAAGTCAAAAATCGGTTCCCAGGTCACCGCGATATTTTTACTCCTCGACAGGCATCAACACGCATTTTATTTACCATGCAGAACCAAGGATCAGACTTGTTACCTCTTTACAAATACTAAATGCACAAAATGTGTAATATAATATCACAAAATCGACAACGAAACCTACAGTAATCTGATTAATTTTCAATTTTGTGCCCGTGAACAGCGCATTGCAACAGAAGTCGAATCTGAACTATAAGCAGCCCAGCATAAATTCGCAATGAAACGGAAATTATCTTCAAACATTTTCATATTAAAACTTCCATCTCGTGCTAAAATAATTACGGAGGTGTTTACAAGGCTGTGTTGGAGTATTTTAATAAATTTAACGCTCTTTTTAAATATATTTTTAAATGTTTTAATAGTGGAAGACAAACAATAAATAAATATCACGGGACAATGTCACACAAATTGACCTAGTCCCATACTAAGCTCTAGGCTTGTGCTATGGGTATTAGACAACGATAAACATACTTGAGATATATATACTTAAATACACGGAAAACATCCAAGACTCAGGAACGAATACTCGTGCTTATCACACAAATATCTGCCCTTACCGAGATTCAAACCCGGGACCGATAGATTTGTAGGCAGGGTCACTACCAACTAGGCCAACGTGTCGTCAAACAACAATGCACAATGCTGCTACCTTTTCACATTTGAAAATCACACTAATCAGTAATCACTATATAATTACGTACATTATATGTGCGGAAGTTTATGTACGTGTAAGTTGGTATTCTTGTTACTCCTTTACACTATAACGTCCGGAAATGTTGTTATTAAAAATATAAAAACAGTAAAAAAAAAAAAAAATTTTTTTTAAGTACACACATACAAGAACTGGACGTAAATATTAAGGGATAAGAAAGTCCCTCTCTCTGCTGGTCCATAATCCTTACTAATATTATAAATGTGAAAGCGTAGATGTTTGTTACGCTTTCACGCAAAAACTACTTGACGAATCATCATAAAACTTTGTACACATATTTTGGGAGGTACTAGAAGTAAGATAGGATACTTTTTTTTTGGTTACAAATATTTAAAAAAAATGCAGCGGGCGAAAGGTCGAAAGTAAGCAAAAATGTATCATCATTTGAGATGTATTATCGGTAAGATATCGATACGCATGTTTTACGTTAATTACGATGCATATTAACCGTCGTTATAATATTTGCTTTATTTACACACTGTACAATATGTGTATGTGCCGTGCTTAATATTATGTTCAGGAGAATGTTACAAGTCTAAACTATGCAATTAGTATTACATGCACTTTAAATAAAACTATGCACTTTATGTGATAAAACGTGCGACAGAGCTGACTACCGTCTGCGATGCCCACGTTTCACCCTTCGGGGTCCGCGCACAGGTTTTATAATATGGTATGACCTAATGGATTTAGGTATGCTTGTGGCCGCCCACAAATTACAATAAACATGGCCCGTTTAGAAGCCCCATTACATAATTAAAGTGGAAACTGATGTCGCGTAAACTACTGTTTACTCGTAAAAAGGGCATTTTATTTTATAACGCCCTTATAATGTATTCCAACTTTTTATGAATACTAAAGAGTCTATTTTTCAAATTATTTTTATGTAAATTATGATATATAAATTTAACAAAAATGGATTGCACCATAATTTAAAACCTTGGTTTAATAGTTAGCGTGTGACTAACTAAAAAGTTGGTCAAGAACTTTTTATCAGTTGCCACAATTGATAATAGTACTATTTGCAGGCAGTTGTTTGGGATAAACGCAAGTGTTCCTAATTATTTGACGAATACTTCAATGCAAAATCAAAATGAATAAAAAACATGCGTTCAGGAACGTCAGGAACACCGAAAACGAGAGTTTGAAATTAATTGTATTCCGATATTTTGAAAAAGTTAAACTGAGAGGTAAACTTTGTATTTGCGATTTATTTAATTTAGCATTTAAATGATGAAAACTGAAGACTTCGATAGCAATAATATCACAAGTTTAACATAAAAATAATTAAACAAAACCTAAATAGCGAAGATGCAAACACTACTAACGTTTTTCTTTTCTATCACGCAAAATGTATGGGATGACATCGCGTGCGTTACGATAAACCACGGGATCATTTGTCATCCCATACATTTTAAGCGATAGAAAAGAAAATCGCAAGTAGTGTTTGCGTCTTAGCTGGGCCCCTGATGTTTCGTTACAAACTGAATAGCCTTACAATTATTAACTCTATATTTTTCCTAGGTTCCCTTTTTAGGGGTCCGGAGCGGAATGGCAAAAACGGAACCCTATAATTTCGTCATGTCCGTCTGTCCGTCTGTATATCACAGCCATTTTACTCAGAGCCTATTGGCACTATATAAATGGAATTTGGCGGATAGATGTATTCTATGAACTGCTATACAATGATGTAATAAAATTTAAAAAATATATATATTTAGTTGTGGCACAGCATACATGTAGGTAACTAGGGGACGAAAAAGTTTTTTTTGAGTTACATCAGCGTGTGGGGTATTTTTAGATAGGGCTTCCAAAATGATACTTTAAGTGGTTTTTTTACGTAAGTGAACAGTTGGCGAGATATACGCTTCTAAAGTCGTAAAAAATCTGTCCGGGTGGGTAGCTTTTGAACTGTTAAATAGAACATTCTAATAAAAATTACAGTAGTAGAACATACGAAATACTTCCAACCAAAATTGTTTTGAACACGATACGCTGTGTAGTAGTAGTTTTTGAGATTTTAATAAAAAAATAAAAATAAAATGAATTTCAACCATGAACGTTCATCCCAGCTACGGAACCCTTCACTGTGCGTTGTCCGACATGCACTTGGCCGGTTTTTTATAAGCTTATTAAAACTAGTAATGAATACTTTAATTAGAGAGGCCGAGCAAATATATTTTTGGACCAAATGACCGTCTATGACAATCGGTCCCCTACATGACTGGACCGTCATGAAGAAAAAGCTTTTATATTTTTTATTCCGCAATAACCTGATATTGATGAAACTTAATTCCTACAATTTCCTTTTCTCACTTAAACTGATTCCCAGCTTAATTTTTCTACTAATTAACAATTCATTATTAAAAGTGGATAAAATGTTGTTTGTTTAGACAGTCGAAAATGATTGGTCTCATTACACTGTTACACCGGTATATTATGATGTCTTTTTTGCGATCGGTAATATATCACGTACTAGAATAGATAATTTTTCATCCAAGTTACATTATTATCAGGCGCCTGTAACATATTTTTGGCCACCCTCTATCAGATTACGCTATAAGCTAAAACCCATTTGTGGTGAAACTTATATCTATTAGCCTTTGAAGACAGTGCAGTATAAATAGCGGAAAGGATTTATTAGACAGACACAACACTACGGAAAACCTTCTAGGACTTTATGAAAGGGATTACACGATTAAAAAGGAGAAAATAATAAGTTGAGCCTTCCAGAAGAGTGAGTTTATTTATTTAATCGTACGGCAATAAGGAACCTATAGGTAAACAGAAATTAGTTTTGATCGATTCGAGCCTCTTGGTAGCTTCGTCATTTACGCAAAGAAGATCCCTTTGGTATCGGCGTATCGGGCATTTGGGAAGGATGTGATAAAAGGTAAAAGTTGTTTATTCAGTAAGTAGGCCGCACGGGCACTTTTGCACCTCAAAACTCTACTGGCGCTTCAAAGAGACCACTGCTGAGAAGAAGCGCCACAAAAAACTCAAAGGTTAAGTTCTAATAAACAAGAGCAAATAAATGTAATAATAATAATATTTAATTAAATGAAGTTTCTATACGTTCTCCTACAGATACCGTGTCCCCTAGACTTGATAGGTACTAAGCTGTTACGTTAGGTATCTTAGGCCAAGCATTTTTGTGTTTTAGATAATCCTCAACCCTATAGTAAGCATTAGACATCAACGACTTTTAGTAATATTTAAGTGCTGAAAATGGTAACTTTAAAACTGCTTCGGGTAATTTATTATAGAAAAGAATGCATTGACCTACAAATGCTTTATACACTTTGTGGACACGAAATTTTCTAATGGCATTTTTATTTTTATTTCTAGTATTTAGATTATGAATACCACAATTTGTAATAAAAGAGTCATGGTTCTTAATAACATAAATAATATTCTCATAAATAAATGGTGACGCTACAGTCAAAATATTAATTTCTTTAAATAGTACTCTTAAGGAATCACGGGACTTTAAGTTATATATTGAAAGAACGACTATAAGACTATAAGACTTAATATTGAAAGAAATTACCTTTTTTGTAACACGAATATAGTCTCTATATCAGCCGCTTTTCCCCAAACTATAATACCGTACGACATAACACTATGAAAATAACTATAATAAACTTCTTAGTTTGAGCTGTCTCAATATTGGTAAGTTGGCTGATTTTCCTAACAGCGTAAGCTGCCAAACTTAATTTACCTGCTAGTACTGCTATATGGAGACTCCGTTGCAAGTTTTTGTCTATAGTTATCCCTAAGAAAAGTGTCTTATCTACTATTTCTAAACACTCGTTATTCAGAATTATGCTTGATTCTACCGGTCTAACATTAGGCAAAGTGAACCTAACACATTTGTTTTTTTAGCATTGAGTAGTAAATTGTTACAAGTAAATCAACTAAGTACTTTACCTGGTGTGATCGATGTGATGCACCACGGCGCCCCACTCGCAGGCGGGAGATTCAATCCAGCCGCAACGATGTTTGTATTAGGCGCAGCGACCGTGGCCAGTGCGGAGTCGGTTGAGGTTACACTAGTCTCGTCTAGGTAGCTCGAATCCCTTCATCAGAGTTTCCGGCGCGGCGCCGAATCTTCCCGTCATAGAAGAGGCCCATGACTGAGACCAAACGCGCATTACATTAAAATTTGACTGCAACAGTGTTTGTGCGATGTTATACGATGGGACCTGGATTTTGGTGAGCACAAACACTGCTGAAGAAAACACTAGTGAGAGGGCGGAGGTACGAAGTACACTGGCACTCAGATTCCAGTAAGTTTCTGCACTAAGTTGTTGCGAATCTGGAGCTTACGTGCTGTGCCGAATGGCGAATAGGTGTTCTTTGAAGGTAAGGGAACGGTCAAGAGTATCGCCAAGGTGTTCAAGGCTAAAATTGTGTTTTAAGGTGTAACCATCGAATAAATTTGAATAACACAAGCTTGCGCCTGGCAAGTCGACTGTGCAGGTAGAAACAGGCCGACTCGGTGGGGTTAGACAAGTTGCATTTGACAATCTTTACCGATTATGTTTCGTTTGAAAAATGTATGGAATTGAGCCACCGAGATGGTACCACGTGACTATCTCGGTGGCTTACGTCAATTCCATAAACGATGACGATCATCGAATGCAACTTGTCTAACCCCTTTGTATTGGTTTTGCTAGGTATAAGACGCGATGCTTTGAAGTAATTACCTAGTATATCCATGACCTGCGGCAGAAGCATTTCAAGCCCTTGTTTTGGGTCACGAGGCAGATGTAAATTAATTTTCTGGAGCTGGTGGTTGAAATGTCGTGGATATATAAGTTGAACAGGACAGGGGCGAGCACAGAGCCTTGGGGTAGACTATTACTAAGAACTCTCAGGGGGGTTATCATGACATAACAATGCAGTTCTATTCACGCTCAGAGAAAAGGATAGAGCTATATAACTGTCATAGCTCTGTCCCTTTCTCTGAGCGTAAACAGAACTGCATTGTTATGTCATGATAATCCCCCTGATCGCTTGTCTCTGCACCCAGTTGAACTTACTCGTAGAACCGGCGATTTATGAGCATATTGTAAATTATTTGAACTAAGGCCCATATCCAACATCAGTGGTCTGTGTTGGCTAAACAGCATATTCCTAACCATATTTTAAGTTAAAAATCTTAACTAACGTCTGCTTAATTCGGATCGGTTTTAAGACATATTTCCATTTTTGTGAAAAAACTTTTTACGAAAACTTAGGTGCAAAAGACACTTATAATTGCGACGTTGCCACTTTTAAGCCAAGTGTTATCTACACACATCACACAAGTAACTAAACCAAATTGAACTCGCACGCCGAAGTCATCCATAATTTCTACAGATATGGTTTATATTTGTGTGCAACGTGCTCTGGATTTATTACCTTATAATATGACACTCACAAGATTAAATGAATGTAAAAATATAAAGTGTCATATTATAAGGTAATAAGTTCAGGGCACGTTGCACACAAATATAAACAATAAAAAGCATGCTCGTGTCATCCTCATTGTTTACATGTCAACGGATTGTAAAATATTTTCTTGCAAAACATCAAAAGATGATAATTATGGAGGATCAAAGGCATTTGCATCAAATCAGTAACGTAACCCTCAGTCAACAATAGTTTCAGTTACGGACATGAGAAGAAATTGGTCAATAACTAAAATGGCTAAAATACGAAAACTAATGTGCACATATGGATGTATAATTACTATTATTACTGGACCTTTAATTATTATTTATTATTTGTGTTAAACGCCCCAAGTTAATTGTGGCTTAAAGTTTATACCTACAAATTGGCTCCATACAATACAATTCGGCATCGCGGCGGACAAAATATAAGCGACCGAGGACGTAACCTGGATGAACTTCATAGGTACCTTTGTTCAAGACTGGAGAGAGAGTTTAAGATAATAATAACTAGAAACGGAGAGACGCTTAATATCGCCTAGCACTGATATAGCAACCATATTGCAGACCACGCTTAAAACTAAACCCTTCAATGAGATTTAAAGTACCGTGAAATACTTTATTGGAATATTGTAGTGAGAGATCTAATACGAGTCGTTTTGTGAACATTTTGTAATTATTTTTGAACAAGCACTTATATTATAATTTTAACATAATAAGAAGAGTTTTTAGAGTTGTTGGTATTTCTGTAGCTCTGCCTACCCCACTCTGGGAATGAAGGCGTGATATTATCTATGTATGTCTAAGAAATTGAACTTTATAGCTTACCAGATTCAACGAGACTCAACCCTCTTTGTGATTTCCCGAATACAATGGTACTCGTATTAGTTTGGTATGTAAAATGTACAAACTTGTCAAAAAGACATGCGACGCAGGTGATTGCTAAATACTTTTACTATAGTGGTGAGCGTGATTCAACGAACAACGTGATTCACCCGTTGATTCTCCTCTAATATATATATATATTATATTTTACCTATTGACTAAGAACGTTAGCAATATGTCATCGAGAAAGTGTGAATGGCAGTTGAATACAGCGCCCAGTGTTCTTATTTATTATTAAAATTTACTTGCAAGTGGACATTGTCGTTGACTCTCGTATTGTCATCGATAAATAAAGGTCAATTTATAAGTAAAAATTACTCAAATCAAATCAAATATCTTCATTAAATATGAAAACTTCAAAGGACTAATTGAAAAAGTGATTGACGTTCCCTAAGTTAAAGCTCCGGTAAGTTAATACGAATACTCTCAAATACCCGCCATTTATTTACCTCCAATCACACTGACATGTTCAGAAATTGCATTTATATTGGATGGGCATGGGGACGATATCAAACAAGCTCGGGGAGGCTAGCTTATTGCGCGGTCCATGTTCGACATTATTTTTTTAGGCGCCATTTTTAATTATTTTTTATTACAACAGGTCGAGGTCATAAAAGTTTAAAGTAGAACCTAAGTCCTCTTTAGTTCTCTTCGCGCTCTATGAGAGTGAGTAAAATTAAGCGTCTTTCAGACATTCTAAAGCACATAATGAGTGAGATAAGTAGTTTTTAATAAGTTTTCGTTTACATACGAGTTTTAGGTCTAGACCGGAAGTACGGGATAGATTGCTCGAGACTGGCACCGTGTTTAGTCAGATTGAGTTCTTGACAATATACATTAAGCTTATTCTAACTTTGAGACGTTACATCTGCTACAATGCAATGATAAATCAAATGAGCCTTTCTCAATTAACTTCCGGAGTGGAAGTAAATTAGCTCACGTCCCAGCGGACGTCGTCCGCGCGCAACAGCAGGTACCCGCTCGCTTGCGGAACAGCTCGCTTGATGAAACTGTACCTACGACACCAGGATGATCTGCTTGTGTCCCTCAATATTAACTACCTATGATATTAATAATATTATATTATGGGTAGTCGATATCATGGTAATACTAATAACCGGGTAAGTAATAATAACAATAATAGGCCGTAAAAATTGACGATCTCATCGCCCACTGGTATTTCCAGTGCAGTCGGTCACCTCAGGGCAGCCAGTGGCGAGCTGTTGGTGAGTAGCAACACCACGGACCTGAGTGCTCCCGAGGGAAGGTTCTGTTCCTCACCTCACGCTTGCGTTCACCGGCCGGCTGGAGTGTATGATAATGAGGGACAGACCCTCACCTCTGGCTTGCCTTTATTAGCCAGTCAGAGGTCGGAGTCGCTAGAGCTATATGCTCGAAGGGTAGATGTGTTGCATAAGTGGCGATTGGCGAAGTCCAGAAGCACTTCTCCACCCTTATCCTCTCTGGAACTGTTGCCTCTCTGCTGTTATGTATTTGCGGCTATTTTAGGAGGCCCATTCCATTGAGTTGGCGAATCACCGTCTGCCATTTCAACCAAAATAATTAGCATTGGCCAAACAGACTCCATAGTTTCATCAATAGCCTAGTTCACCAATCTATATAATTTCATTAATAGAAACTGTTATTAATGTTCCCATCCTTCTTATATTATAGTCCAACACTAACCGGTGTTTGTCCGTGGAAGCATACTTCTTCGTGTGAACTCGGGGACATTCGCCAGTTGATGTCCCACCACTTTACTAAATTAAAATTGTCTAAAGGGCTCTACATGTTGGCTTCGGCTCCATGTATGCCTTCCAAAGGTCCTGGACTTCCATAGTCCCGTGTTTGGTAGAGACAAATAATAATAATAATAAAGAAAAATAAAGAAATATCTTTAATAATGGCTCAGAACTGGAAAAGTCCTGGTCCGGATGGATTGCATAACTTTTGGATTAAATGGTTCAAAGGCTCACATGAGTGTTTAGCAGCGCAACTCTAGAACGCCCTTGTGATCGGTCCTTTGCCACCTTTATTAACAACCGGTGTCACCTTCCCGCTTCACCGCTAAGGAGCTTCCTCATTGACATGACCATTTGCTAGCAAGTTAGGCGACACAAGGTGGCCTTTTAGACTGCTTGGATTGATTGTAAGAAGGTTTATGACTCGGTACCTCACTCATGGCTTGACAGGATCTGGGAATTGCATAAAGTTAATACAACTTTGAGATCTTTTTTTGGATGTTGGATGTGTGTGTGGTGAAGCAGTGGGTCACAGTCCTTCGTCAACTAGGTGGTCAAGAGGTCCGTCATCATGTGTCTTATTGGTAACAATAGTTACTATTGTTACCAATAAGCCAGAGCTGGGCGTAATCAATTACTTTTGGAATTAATTACATGATTACATTACAGTAATCGTGATTCCTCAGTAATCGATTATTTGGGTAATCAAAATAACTGTAATCCATTACTTTGGAATCGGTATTGAAAACCACTACGTACTGTAATCTTGATTTCTCAGTAATGAAGTACTTAAGTAATCTGAAGTGCTTAACTCCAGTTTCAGACTAGATTACATCATTGGCAAACCTTATTTAAAACTTTTGTTAATGTCACTCAAATAAAATTGTTTTTGGTTTACTTCTCATTCTAGTATTTCACCTTCACACTTTGATGTAATATACGATAATAAAGGCACAGTATAAATATAGCTAAAGCAGTAGCCCAACTCCGCCATTTATCAGAAATAAATACCTAAGCTCGGAGCGTCAGGGTTGCCCTTCATAATATTTGATAATTTATGTATAATATGTATGTATTTGTGTGTGTTTATCATTCATGAATAGAGCTTTTTTAGGTTCGAATAATGTTAAATTAAAAGTCCATAGTTTCCCTAAATAAAAACAAGTACAATTTGTCAAGTACGGTGTTGGAGGATTTTTTTTGGAAATCCACTATAACAAATAACAACCCGGTAGGAGACATCAAGACTTGTCTTTTTTTGTCCTCGCTTTTCATACGGTATTATCGGCGTTCTTCAAATGCTCCTCCTTAAGTTTTGTAGTTTTCTGCTTTGCCTTTTCATTTACACAGTATTTGAGATCAAGGGTATCGCAAGTATTGCGATTGTAATTTTCGGGAAAATGAAATGAGTACTTAAAATAATAGTCTGATGTGTACCTTGGGATTTTTTTAATTGGTACTTTAATGTCGTCTTTTACTTAATCCGGTATTTTGTTAATAGGGGTGTATTATCCCCTCTGGTCAGGACCAACATAATTTGAGGAAGTTTCATTTTTAAGTGAAGTTTTAATGTGTGAGATGTTAATGCAAAGCGTGTATTTTCAGAGTTTTTTAAATAATTCAGAGACTCTTTGTTTTTGGGCTAGGGCGGGTGCTGTCTTTCGACCAATTACGCTTTATTGCTTTCACGTCAATGTTTTTGCAAAATAAGTTGTCTTTTCAATTCCCAAGATGTATCGACCAAAAGTCAACGATTACCTTTCGTGTTTCGTAAAATGTATGCAGCATTTATATCTACAATATTTGTTTTCATTTATTTTTACTATATCATTTTTACTAGACATGTACATTTTCTCACTGATTCTCATTTTACGATCATTTTTCTTCCATTTCTTTTTGTTTCTTACCCTTTTCCTCCGTCTTTTGTAACGACCATTCCTTCTAATTCTGAATCAGATGATGTTGAAAACGGAATGTGCAATCAAAATTTCTGAATGTCCATTAGTAGTTGTATAAAGAGATGAAGGAATATAATTCACTGTACAGTTTTCTCAGATTCATTAGATGAGTCAAACATTATTTTAAATATTTTAATTCAACTTGAACAAAATCAACCGACAATACTAATTCTGTGATAAACAATGAAACTGAAACAAAATTATCTTTTATCTAAACGTCAAGTAATTACACTTGTCGAACCTCTTTGCTCGCATTCTTTAAAGAGAAACATTTCATACACATTGTATCAGTGGTGCTAGACAAGTTGCATTCGACAATCGTTAGAGATTATGTTTCGATTGAAAAATATATGGAATTGACGTAAGTGTCACGTTACTATCTCGGTGGCTTACGTCAATTCTATACATTTATCAATCGAAACATAATCACTAACGATTGTCGAATGCAACTTGTCTAGCACCACAGTTTCGAAAAATACTATCGACATTATCGTACACTACTAACGCAAGTTCGTGAACAAATTTAACGCGGTATTTATCAAACTACCTCGAACACTATTTCCTTGCAAACCAAACAATTTAATTTTGATTGAAATTCAAATGATATGTCTGTAATTACTGCACTTGTCTTCCATGTTAATATCATTTTCTTTAAGAAGACCTTGTACTTGTACTAGATACAACATATTCATATACAACTGTACAGCAATAATTGCTGGAAGTCCCACGGACAAAATTGCATCATTTTGCTAGTTCATCTAGAAAGATAATAGTTATTAAAAGTATAGTGTATCGTGTAATCTTTACAAATTGTTATTATTATTTTAATACTTTACTTACCAGATTTCATGAGATATTATCATAATGGCTCACTGTATCTATCAAGAATGGACTCAGTGTTTATACCGATGTATTTCTTGACATACACTATTATAATATGTAGGATAATTACAACTAACGATGTATTAAAAAGCTTTTTCTCAACCATACTTAAAATAGCTTACTGTACTTTAAACTGTCGCACATTCTCTGTACATGACATGAATGATAATTATAAACATGTGACGGTGTGCCCGGACGCACACTGCGACAATGCCGAGTCCTGGAAGGGCTCGAATTAATACCGCTAGTACATGGATCCTAATATAGGGGTTTTATAGAAACAACGGGTTTTACCCGAACCAACACCTTTAATAACGTAATATTTCACACAACACTAATCACTTAATCTAAATCACTCGCAGAAGTTTGTTGTGAGGCGCCGTAACGGGGAGAGAATGAAAAGGGAATATGGATGAAGTAAAGCTCCTCAATAGTATCAGACCCCGCAGCCTAAACGCCGTTAGATTCAGTACCGTCGAGCCGGTATTATCCCATGCCGCCTATATGCACTGATCTTTGGTATATCAGGGGTTGGAGATGATACTTAAATACCGAATGGTCCTAACGCCGACGAGGCGATATTTCCCCGAGCCACCTAGACACGTTGGACCTTTAGGGAACGGAGTTTCGGTGTGGGAGAGGAGAGACACTTGTCGGCTAGTTCTAAGCGTAGGGATGCAGCGGGACTGTTCCTCGAGACGCCAGCGATCCGTACACCTTACGAGCAGTTATATAGACGGTGAGGGATGCGGTGCACGGCGCGGGGCTGGCACTACGATATGGAGAGGGGGCTGCGGCGGTCGGTGACGTCACGCTAGCCTACATGACGAGGCACGTGGGCGGCGCTCCGCGCCTACCCGAGACGTCACAAATGAACAAAAAAAACTTTTACAAAAACCTCTTTTGCCATCAGTAAGTGGCCAGAGTTTATTTTAAACAAAAACATTACAGTGAAATCTTTGTCCCAATTCTGGACTTAGGCCACTCTGGCTCTCAGGTACATACAGAGTTATTGGCAGTAAAGTAAGTGGTAGATGAACTGTTTTGCGGGACGTACGGCGGTAGGCAAACTTTTACGCGTGGACGTCGTTGGTTTTTTTTTTTTAATTTAATAATATGTTGGAATTAAACACTATGAAATAAAGTGCCTCCTTTTTTTACTTGGCTCTTAAAACTAGTATTACTAATCTCTTTTGCATTGGGGCTCGTACAGAAAATAGTTTCAATTTTCAAATGTATGAAATAGTTTAGGAGTTTTTGCAATTTTAATCATACCTAGTGGTAAAGAATGCTTGCTACCTTGCGGGGTTACACCTTTGCCTTCCTTGGCTAAAAATAGCTATAATGTATGATTCTAAATCTTGATACCTAATCAATTTTAACCGATAGATGGCTTGGAAGAAAGTCAACTTTTTTTTTGCCGATATCAAGTAGACATTTCGAAATCATGATAATTGTGGTGATTGACTGCTTTTGAGACAAGATGCCACCTAAGTCCAAAGCGTTTTTTTTAGTACGACACTGAATGTCATTGAGTGAAAAACGAGAAATACTTTAGTGGCTTAGAAAGTATGGATTTATTTAAAATGCGTTGATAATTTGGATATATTGCAATACTTTGTTTGTGGGGGAATGGAAATGTAGTTTTAGAATCACAAATTATAGCTATTTAAAGCCAAGAGAGGCAAAGGGTGTACTGCATGATAGCGTTTTTTTACAACTATCATTAAAACCTTAATACTTACGAGTAACTCCTTAACTAATTTATACATTGGAAAGTTTAAATCTGTATTCTGAACCGTTGTAGAAGCCTTTCTATTTGCTTTATATTTACGTCAAGTTCTGAGACATTCTATTATGTTAAAAAAATTGGCTTTGTGACCGATAGTTTCCAATAATAAGATAGACTGATAGACAGACAGACAGTCTGACCCTATCAAAAACAACACGTTATTATACAGAAATGAAATATTCAAAGCGACAAAAATAATACTTTTCGAGTTCATGTATTGTGTTCTATAACAGACATACGAGTATCAATACGAATTAAGGTAGCATTTTATTATAGATTTTTTATTTAAATACATATTCGATCGAGCGTAGCGTTTCGTATCGAGCTTAATACATAAATGCGACGCCTCGTCAGCGCATTATTAAAGAGAATAATAGCACAGATCACATTGCGTCAGAGAACAGGACAATAATATACTCGTACAATTTACGGCGGGCGCGGCTTATTGAATCCAGAGCGGGGAGAAGAATGATAACAACTCCAAGCTTAGCTGAGGCTACTTACAAACAAAAGGTATATTAAATTAATAAAAGGTATTCAAAAAAATGACCCGGCGTGATAAATACTACTTTTATGAAGAGACTAATTGGGACCATGCCATGAGGCTTAAAAACTAGAAAAATATATTTTGCCAAACAGTTGTAATGAAATCGTGGAAGATAAACAAGATTTTGAATTCGTTAAATTTAACTAACCATTTGTGCACCATTCCTGTAATTCACAAGGATTCCATAAATATTTATTTCACACTTTCTGTGACATGTTTTATAACTACTTTACTAACTACCAACTATCGTAATAGTTTTAAAATATGACACGTGAATTATACAATTCTGTCATTTAACTAAATGGATCACTCCAGATTTTGTACAAAATTACCTAGACTTACAGGTTACAGATATTTTTTTATTACAACATTTGTATCATCATATTAGACGTTCATCATATTTCACGTTAATCGCTTACGCCAACTTTGGCAAAACAGTCAAAGGTTTATTTGTCTGTTACAGACGATTAATGACGTATTGTTGGTTGAGGTGGTGGAAAACAACAGAGTTGGTGTCAAAATTAACCGATGGGCAAGCGACATTCAAACTCTATCCCCCGAACTAATAAACGTGGAACTAGCTTGGAATTGTTATATATAGAAGAATAAGCTTTGTCCTTATCTGTCAAAGACAAATTTCGCAATGAGCAATGCATGGCATACCTACCTATTCCAAGCTTATTCAAAGTTTATTAGTAAGGGGGTAATTATTCAATTCAGTACAAAAAAATGACCTCAATCGTAAAGCATTGACAAATATAAGTATATTTATGGATCCTTTTACACAAAGAAAAAGATTAGTATGTAAATGACATAGGGTGATCGCACCAGTGTTGGACACTTTAAGCTGACAGGCACCAATAATGTACACTTTACTCTTAATTCAAAGGTCATAAGGTTATAAATTGATTGTTGCAAAACAAATGAATAACCTTTATTGTCTGTAAAATAAGAGTCAAGTGTCCATCATTGGACCTTGTCCATTACTGGTTCGATCACCCTAATTGACAAACGGACGGATAGACAGATAGATATACTTATGAAGTAGTAATACTCAAGTGAGTAAAAGTTTTGTTACAATTTAGCGAGTTACCCAACTTGCAAATGAATTCACATTACTACGTCACTAGCAGTAATTAGTTTTAAGAATTGCACATGAGAGTCAACGTGGTATTTTTCGTCAGGTGAAACAGGCCGAGAGCCGGAAGCCTCGCGGTCGGAACCGTTAGTCAGACGAGTGGGCTCCGGCATGGCGGGCATCATGTCCAAGCTGAAGAGCGGCGTCACCAACAACGCTCCACCGCCGCTGGAAAGCAACCCCATCATGCAATACTTCGAAGTGGGCAAAGAGAGCACCAACGCGGGCCCAGGACTCGTCTGGCGCGTACACGACGCCTACAGAAAGAGTGACGGAAAGGTAAGCAAGTTCTATTACAGACATCTGACTAGTCGAGTCCTACTTTAACCCCAAGCACCAGTTTTTATTTTATATACAGCAACTAATGTTAAAGTATCGTCACCAAAAAAATGTGTAAGGCGAAAAGTTTCAGCACCTCGCGTCCGTGTTTAGTACCAAAACGTTCGTATAATAATGTATGAAAATATGAGGCTGTTTTAGGGGTTCGTGCTATGTGTACGAGTAGGTTCATTGAAATGTTGGGGCTCGAACTATTAAAACATAATCAGTCGGTACTTTACAGATATGGCGTGGATTAATTGGGTATATAAGTAAAATCAAACTATATTTATGAGCAACAAATCCTACCTAAAACCTAATTATGATTGTTGCAAAACTTGTCGTGATCCGTGTCAAAACTGTCGAACGTTTAAGTATTGTTGAACGACAGCTGGGTAATGCTATCCCTATGAAAGTCCTTATCCAAAGTTTACATAACTTTAAATTAAATTTAAAAAAATAATTGCATTTATCTTACTAATTTAGTCAGGAACCATTAAAGCATGACACGAGCGGAATATCTATGTAGGTACCTGAATGTTATGTACCACGTGCTTTGCAATGTATTATGTTGAACGTTTTGTGTTGCTATTGATATATGACCCCAGTACTTCCATTGCCTCCTCAGCGCGGGTTAAGGCGCTCACGATTAAAGCTTCATACTTGTTGTTTTGTCTCAGCGACTAATTAATAATGAAATAGGTGTATCGGTTTTGTGCTGTTAGTTACCGTAGTTGTTAATGTTGATATACTTGTAATCTAATATGTTATTGTGCGCTCGGACATCGCTACCCGCCACAGATTAGATTAGATGAATGAATAGATTGGATCACCACAGACACGGTACAGGGTAGGTATAGGTTAGTTTAGGAAACCGTACATAGTCGTCCGTATTATATAAATTTGTATTCTTTAAACTAAAATCCAATGACTTTTTGTTTTTTTTGTTGTATTCTCTTTATTTTTGTTTTTTTACATTTTGTACTTTTTTTTCACCTTCCGTGAGGTCACCGAGCGGTCCCGATAGAAAACCAGCACTAGTTTGACCGCCGCCGGCACATGTTTAGTTGTGACCGTTGCGTAACAATTATTAATTTTGTGTTTAACGTTATATTTGATTTGTTGCCGTTGTGTTGTTGTGAATAAATGTTTTTCTTTCTTTCTTTCTATGCCCTCGGTATTACTTATAATTCAGCTACCTATCTTCGTCGCGTATCCCACAATAATGTGAGCACTACGCAGAGCTCAGCACGATACGGATAACTTATTTATTTAGAATCGGAATTTATTAGACATTGAACGTATTTGCAATACTGAGATTGTGATTGATGTCCAATAAAAAAAGCTATTTCGGCTAGAGCGGTAAGCTTAGTTCTGAAATTCAAGGAAACTTGTAGCTCTCGGACAGCGCTCAAGATTCCTAATCTAATCTGCTGCCATGCTTTTCATATCATACTAGTATTATATTTATATGTAGTTCAGGGTGCATGGACTAGCCTTTGTTTAGCAAAATTTGGAAAATGAATGTTTCGAAGGTAAAGTTACAAGCGGCGGAAACAAAAACATTTACAATAGGGTGATCGAACCAGTGATGGACAAGGTCCAATGACGGACACTTGACTCTTATTTTACAGGAGATAAAGGTTATTCATTTCTTTTGCAACAATCAATTTATAACCTTATAATCTTTGAATTAAGAGTGAAATGTCCATTATTGGTGCCTTTCAGCTTAAAGTGTCCAACACTGGTGCCATCACCCTAATCGTTCCTCTATTTAGGTCGTGCTTGCTCTCGGTAATAAATTGAAGCATGCTGTGCATGCAGCAATATCAATAGATTAAGGTTCCGCTTTACTATAAAACCATTGTACAACATAGCGAAAACGGTCATTGGCTGAGTATTGTTTTTAATATAAGAATTTTCTTTCTCTGTTGTTAAGAGTACGAATACGTATATACGTATACCTTCGTATAAGTAAGGACACGAAATTTAGCCGGTTTTGGTTCTTTTCGTGATTTTACAGTTAAAATACTGCTTTTTTGTAATTTTAATGCACATCATAAAAGCTCATTACATTTATGATCGAATAAATGAGTTACGAATGAATGAGCTATACTTTTTTTTGTTGAGTGATATAATGCGAGATTTAGGTTGTTTTTAAACATTCTATATTGCTATTTTTTTTTAAGTGAATGTGTTCATTGTGAATTGTAGTAAATTACTGATGTTTTAATTTTATGAACGAGAGTTTTAAGAAGCCGAAATCTATTTTTTTTTGCCGATTTGCCATAAAATTATACCAAGTTAAGTAATTATTTTTTTACACAAAAAAATTATATGAAGGTGGTAGAAAGTTAATCATGCATTTCTTAAGACGACCTTTACAGCAGTAAATTGTATATTTCTCATACATTTTAGACGTCATAATGATTCGTGGATATGAGATATTCTAAACTTCTTACAGCAAAATTCACAACACAGTCGCCTGTTTCAGGTCGATTAATCAAAATAAAATAATAAAAAAAAAATAGTTCTTACATTTGTTGAAAATCAAAATTATCTTTCGTGTTGCGCATTAAAATTTTAAGAACTAAAGTTCAACTGTAAAATCACGTAAATCAGCGAAATCAGCAATATTTCGTATACGACTTAAATAAAGCGTCCGTACCTGTCTTGCCGGCAAAGATGCCAATCTGTTTTTTCCATTTAATATTTACTCATTTTTCAAAGTAGTAAGAAATTTAGCTTGGAATAATATATAGTTGATTGCTGTGATTGCAATTGGATGACCTACCTGTTTTTAACGATGTATGTTTTTTTTCATAATAAATAGCCTTCTTGAATCAAGGCCTGCAATTAGAAAGTAAAATTGAACACTTAATTATTTTTTTGTAATTAAAAAGGAAAACTTTCGTTTCACACCTAAACGCCGTCCAAAAAACCTATTAACACTTTTGTGGTTTTAATTATAAAATGTTTATCCTCTCCAATGTTCTTATGGCTGTTGTCATGTAAATTTTACTAGTTTATAGCCTGAGAAGTAATATAAAAACCGTGGTCATATTTCATATTTTTAGTTTGTAATATTGATTTCGGCTACCACTTATTTCACACGCCAAAAGTCATCGTATATTACGAGTATGTGAACAAACGTACACAAATCAGCATGTTTCGTGACGAGTTTAGAACAATGAAAGAAAAAGTGTATAAAATACAGTGCAATACTTACTTATTTCGGACAAATAAGGAAGGATTGAATAACACTGTTGTCTTGAGAATGCAAATGTCTATGGTTCTCTGATCCCACTTAACATCCGGTGGCCTATGTGCTCGTTTATCTTCTCTTTGCTATATTAAAAAGTATATCGATAAAATAAAAAGTTTGGTTGACATTTTAGTTGTACTTACATCATATCATTATCATGGAGACGATTACAAAAAAGAACTATCTTGGATAATAAGAATGCAAACGTCTTATATTTAAGCAAACAAATTCATATTTTCTGAGCAAGGTTTTTTATCATGTCAGGACAGTATTTAGAAATTATGTCAAGCACTGTACTCATCGGGTAATTAATATCTATTTTATCGGTTTCGACAGGGAAACTTACGATGAAAAATCATGGCAGAAAATTATGACAGATTTAAAGTGGTCTTTCAGGGTGGTCTTGAAGACGATAACTCATGTGACGACAATCATCTGGTTTATTGGTTGGTTTTTAGATGTTTTCCTTAACTTGACTACATTTTATTGCCATTTATAAGCTGCTTTTAGCGACGCTTTTCTATGGTCCGTATATTTGTTATTAGGCTGTAATAACTATATTGGTGACACCATTTCTCTTTTTAGATATCTATGTTGAATATTAATATTTTACCGGGTAAGGTATTCTAACAGGTTTAACATGTGGGTACAAAAAAGAATTGCAGCATCTCATGATTGGAAGTACCGCACCGGAACACTTAGCCATAAATTAAATGTCATGTGTTCAGCAAAACTACTTTAGGGCCATGCGATGAAGGAAAAGTGGTGTAAATTGGTGAAATAAGAAATAGAGAAATAATAACATTAATAAACATTAGTACACCGTCTACCACGACCTTGAAAACAGATCGTCCAAAATCGCTTCGTCATTTTGTTGTTGTTAGTAACAACCTCAGTTTAACTAGCTGTCTATTTAAAACAAGCTGCGTCTAAATTGGTTTATCCGTTTGGAAACGCCGATGCCATAAATAGATATAGGTAGGCGTCACTTCTTTTTTTCGCCGGGCGCTAATACCGCCGCCCATCATATTGCGTCGGGAGTTAAAAATAAACTGGCTGTTGAGCCTGGCTGCCCCCGCAAACGTCGTTTAATTATTTTTTATTTATTATTCACGGTGCCCGTGAGCATTGCGAGATATTTTAAGAGCTTGTTCCTAAGTTAATTTTGAGTTAAAAATGTTATATTGATATAGTTCCAATTCGGCTTTTTTTTTTAATTCAAATTAAATGGAATATTTTCACTTCACCAACGAACAAAGCCTAACGACGAGCTGGTAACGCTTTTCGTATTAGAAGAGTTAATCGAAGAAATAAATAAACTGTGACATGAATAAGATATTTGTGTAATAGGCATAGATTATTTATTTTCAAAGCAGGATTTATCTAGAAATGTCAATCATAAATCCTTTTTACTCGTAAATGCTGAATAACTTAAAGGTTTGGCTCACAAGCACCGTATTCAAGGTACATGTATAACATACGCTCCAGTTAATTTTGAACATTAGATAATTTTAATACTCGTAAATAGCAACTTAAAAACATATAGCGCATTTTTTTCGTTGCGACCATCAAATTCGTTGATGTTCCGCTTATTTATCCGCGTGAGAAACAGAATAAGTACCAATATTGCCTTACGCCGATTGCGCCAAACGACCAGGGGGTGATACAACACAGCGCTGCGTTGATCTCATAGGTGCAGCGCTGTGTTGAGAGAATTACCCCCCAGTGATGAACGATCTTGGTATACTTCACCTCTTATGCAGTGTGGCAAGAGTGATCTGGCCTCATGTCCTGGACCCTATTATAAATACATGTTAAGATTTGCAAAGCTTATGTAGGATCTATATCTGAATCCCTAGTTTTTTAACCTATTTTTATATTCCCTAACGTTGTATGTCATAATGATCACTTGTCCTAACGCTCACATGGCCTATCTTTAGGATTCCTAACATCGTATGGATGTTTTTTTTTCCATAATGTTTTATTTCCTAACATCACTTGCCATATTGATTCTTCATCCTAACGTTATGTGCCAGACTTAGACGACACGGATGACACATGACTATTAAGTCATGTGTCATCCGTGTCGTCTGTCTGGCACGACCGGATTCAAGTTATTAATGTAAAATTTCAAACAGAGGTAAATTCAAGTTGTTTTGTTCTTGCACTATAGGTACTCCCTGCCTTATTTTAAGCCCCAAAAACGGAGAATATTAGCATAGTTTTATCAAGGGATGTCAAAAAAAAATAACCTCGAAGGCTAAGGCGGGAGCTCGCTGCGCTTCGCTCCCGCCATAGCCTTCTAACCTAACCTTGCCGAGTCGGTTTTGCCCAGGAAGGTCTTGCTCGCTCGCTCATGCACACATATATTATACATCGATTATACATACAATAGGGATTTTGAGGAATATGCCAAATAACATTAGGAATATTAATACTTATGGTAAAAAATACTCGGGCAAATGAGTTTTAGGGCAATCATTACATTATGAAAAATGATTGTTATGGCAATTGATCATTAGGGCTAATGCCCATTAAAGCAAAACAGTTCGGGCAAGTGATTTTAGGACAAACGATGTTAGGGATCGCGAGGGAGACCCGCTTATGTAGTGTAGCCATGAGTGAAGTCACTTTGCGTTGATAGGCCCCTTGTTTCCTTTCCTCATAGCGCCCGAAAATGAGAAATGTCCAGATTTTTGGTCGTAAAGTCAAGTTAAGAAAATATTTCAAAATGAGCCAATGTTGCCATTTTTTATTAGGTACAGGAGGTTCCTATAGACTTGACTAAGTAATAGGTACATGCTAGCTGCGTGTGCCTTATGCTGTATGGACACTCTCTGCTGCAGCGCACGGTGGAGCCTACCTACGCACGCGGGTGTAAATGGGTAATTATCACGAAATGCCGAAATTTCACTTGACAAAAATGTCCAAAAATATTGACTTTAATCCGCCATCATTTCCTGTTTATTAGATAGTACTTATGTTCCTAGACGTGTCGATAATATTGTGGTCCCTAAAATAAATGTGTTTGAAATTTTTCTACACAAAATGTATTGAAAAATTATGACATAAAATGAGGGAATGACGGGTGAGGGAATGAAAATAAGACCATTATTTATCAAAAATTCACGTCACAACCTAATAATGGTCTGAAAAGCCTAGTAATAATCCCTAATATTCATCTCACCTGATGATTATTATTAAATTATATTCAAGGATCTCCTCGCCCTGCCTCGTGAGGTAATGACGATTAAAAGTGTAAATTTTGAAGTTATGCTATAAAACTTATGATAACAGGTATTTTAAGAAGTCTAAGGACAAAATATATAATGAAAAAAATATATCTAGCCTCTAACTATCATAAGCAAGGGTGCCCGCCCGCATTATTAACAATAAAGTCCAAAATAGGTTGTTTTTGAAAACGTGAGGGAATGATTTATTTTGTTGGGACACGTATAAAAATAATAAGAAATATTTATTTAAATTATTTTTTGGTTCAAATTAACTACAGTCTAGAAAATCACTTTATTTTGAAAAGATTAGCCAAAGTTGCAATTATTTTTACTTAGACACTGTAGTTATAAGTCCAAAAGTACTTAATTCTGGAGTGTGGGACATAGTGAGGGAATGATTTTTACTACATTATTATTTTTATATAATTTTATTTGAATACACGGGAACAACAATAATAATCGACACTAGTAGCGGCAGTAATAGAGCTTGCCAATAAATTATACTTACCGATAAAGCATAACTATATTTTCGATAAATCGCGAAGGACAGAAATTTCGGGATTTGCTGAGAACTACCCAAATTCGCTTCGTACTAAAAAGGATATAAATACGCCCACAGTGGCATACGAGAACATTATGGACTAGTGTGATATAATTGATTTACCCACGCTACGTACCTTTACCATGAGTTCAATTAAATAGGGCTCGTATGGGGATGTGTATTTGGAGTCATTCCGTACTCAGCGTCTTGGTGTGCCACTATAGGAGAATCTAAGTATGCAGATTTTGATTCGAAGCGGATTTATACAATGCGCCGCAGTTGAATTTCTACAAGCCAATGTATCCTCTAACATTATTCTTCTTTTGAGCAACAACGCACGAAAAAGTTCGACGAAAACTGAGATTCGTTTGTGGAACTATATTATAATCACAAATTAATAATACTTAATAATAAATAACAAGAAACGAAATCTAGCATTATTTTACATGAACATATTGGTAAGCTAAAGCCAAATAAATAATGCAATCACCGATTAAAGTAAGAAAAACAATTTTGTTCACAAATCGATTCGTATAGGTCTCTCACTAGAATGTTCTAATAAATTATTTCATGGTTACTTTAGACCTTACCTATTTAAGGTTCTTGTTTTAATCGTCCGGGTGTATCTCACTTCTTCGGCCGCGTACGTAACCGGAGGTTCGTGACCAGTTGCGATTTATTCCAAAACGCTTATTTCAAATCAATTAGACAGTGTCGTCGGAGTTCCGCTTGCGCGGAGCTCCTATTTCTGGGTGGTTTGGCCCTTCGGGCCTGCTGCAAAACTAACATAACTGTGTCGAAGTCGTGCATATTCGTGGTCCGCAATGCGGTTGCTATATCAGTGCTAGGCAATATTAAGCTTCTCTTTGTTTCTAGTTATTAATCTCGGACTCTCCCTCGTCTTGAACAAAGGTACCAATCAAGTTGATCCGGGTTACGTCCTCAGTCGCTTAATTGGTCCACCGTGACGCCGAATGTTATTGTACGGGGTCAGTCTGTAGTTATAATTATTAGTGATGTTTTGTATAATTTTCGATTAATCTTATCTCTTTGTACCGTATGGTCAATTGGTCATGCTACCTTGTTCCAAAAGATATACTCACAATAAATATCACCAAAATAAATTACATTAATTTAAGACAAAAACAAAAAAATGCTTAGCGTGATGGTAACTTAACTCCCAAACAAAGTACGCTTTATACGTACAGCTGCGGTCACTAAAATTAACTCACTCCAACGAGCATAAAACAAATTAATTAAAGTATTATTCTGTTATGAAGTTATGATCCCTTAACACCAACAGATAAAATATATAAAAAATCAAAGGTCATGAACATATATCAATCCCACACTTACCACACTTGTATCCTGATACGTAAAATTTTGCAGACAGATCTACATATTAAAATATCTTTCACTAAAAAGTGTGACGTACAAAGGATTAAACTAAAAAATGCCTAGGATTTAGTCCCGCGCACAAATTATAGCGAAATAAATATACTTTATGAAGAAGCTCAGTTATATAATTAACTGCCAATAAGCATAAAAGACACCAAATACATTTAAAAGGTTACTAAAATGTCGTATTAGTAAAAGTAACTTGTTTTAATACTCGACTACCAGAGTAACGCAAGTCGAGCGCTTTGCCACCTCCACACTCTTTATATCTGTGTATTTTTCCTTATCTCTGTTGCCGTGAGCCGGCTAACTGCGCTTGCCCGCACTTTGATGCAAACCTGTTTGCATGCATACCCTACAGCAAAAAATAATTAGTAGTTTTAATATTTACTCGAGGCTGCTTGTCATGCTTTTTTTGTTTTTTTTTATTATAAATTAAAATAGTCTTAGTAATAACGTTCTTATATTTAACTTATATTTTTTCATCGCCTAGATGCAAACTGTGGGCTCGGTGCTTAAAATAAAGCATGTTTATGTAAGTGAATAAACAATGTGTTCTTATGGGAAATAAAGATCTTTAAACCTAATGTAACATTATGTACATACTCGTAGTACCTATTTACATAATTTATCCAAAGCATCGCTTTTTAAGTAAGTTACATACTTACTTAAAAAGCGGTATTTTGGAACCTACAAGTAAGGAGGCTAGACTCGAATTGCATGCATATTTTTTTTATAAATACTAATAGTGGAAATTGAGTTATCCCAAAAAAAAAATTCCTAATTTTTTTTTTCGATTAAATATACAAAGTTGAAGACACTAATTTCGTGGTTTTTGAATTGAAACTAGTTATTTCATTTATTTTAATTTTAAGGAAAATTGCGTTATGACACTTTATGACGTCACTACAAAATTGGTCTGTTTAAGACATGCTTTAAAACGATTAAATTTGAACGTAAAACGTTATAGATTGTTTTTTGCCTGGCCTACATTATAAAATTATGATATAACCCAATCGGGAACACTTAACGTCCAACGTTTAAAATTAATAATAAAAACTCACAGACAATATATTTTTATTGCAATAAACTTTGTTCATCTTCGTATTATTGACAAAAAAACCTAAAAATCAACGCTGTAATAAAAATAAAAACAAAAACAAACACATTGCCGTTTCTTTTTATCCAGTACCCACCCTATGGAGTAGTTGAGATCATCCCGCGGGAAAAATCGGTACTACGCGTTGGTAAACGGAACGGGGTAAATAATTAGGTACGACCCACTAGTATTTATCAAAATTTATTTGTGTGGTATTTATTTATCACAGACGTAACCTAAGTATTCAAAGTTCTTGTTTGTTTTTTTTAGGGTTCCGTAGTCAACCTAGGAACGCTTTTATAGTCTCGCCATGTCCGTCCGTCCATCCGCAGCCTAATAGACCCGTGACGCTACGCTATCGGCGAGAGCCATCTTCTCTCGCAGCGTTGCCAACATACGCTCCAAATATAAGACGCGTTCAAGAAGTCGGCTAACACTAAGTAAGATTGGAAAGTAACTGGCAATATATTTCTAAACAGAAAGTTACTGGAAAGGGTAGGGTAGAGTGTCTCAGATTGAACCAGCCAGCTAAAGTTAACCAGAAGTTTATTTTGGAAATGTAACGTTTGCCGAACCGTCCTAATACAGTAAAAGTCGTGTTAATTTAATCACGTTTCCTTTCTGTCCACCTATTTGGCGGCGAAAATTTGGGTTATTCCCACCTATTACCACCAATTGGTTACCACTGGTAACAGCTGGGATTTTTTTCCCACCTGTTACCACTGGTAACTACTGAGAATAAAAATTCCCAGCTGTTACCACTAAACTAATTGGTAGTAGTTATTACCGAATATTTTAGTGGTAACAAATAGGAAAAATATTCCCGCTTGTTACCATCGAGTACTTTAGTGGTAACAGGTGTGATAAAAAATCCCAGCTGTTACCAGTGGAGACAAATTGGTGGTAACAGGTGGGAATAAGCCGAAAATTTATCTTTAAAGTGGTTTTTTTTTTAATTTAACTGTTTAAATGTCATTGATTTCTACGTATTTGTATTGTTTTACATAGCAATAAGTGAGCTGTCTCATACTTAGCCAAAAGTAGGTACTTACCTATAGTGCACTTTGAATCATATATTATTTTGATTACTTTAAATAATTCTTAAAACATGCTTAAATGCCAAAACATACAAAAAAGTTGTTTAAAATGAAAGTTTATCAAGTAAAGAAATATGTTGCTTGGTAATATGAATACTATTCACATGTAAACCCATTTTTTAAAGTAAAATAATGAAAACATAATATGCGTAATAATTACAGAGGAATTAAGCTACGTGACTAATTAAAGAAATAAGGCTAATAACTAGGTTTTGACTGATACAAGTAAAATAACAAAGTATACCTAGCTAATAAGTAGCACAGTAAACCATTATACATAAATTAACTAACACCAGTTAGTGATGAAGAGGGCCCGGAATTTTGCGTGCAGTTTCTAAAAACTCAAACAACAATGTTTATCGATATGTCGATAAATCAAGAGTGTTTTATTAGTATCTTTAAAAATAATACCCCAACTTTTCCGATGATACATACGCTTTTCAACGGTCAATGATAAAAAAGTTCAAAATATTGCTAAGTTTAATCCGTTTCATTTGATTTAAGAATGACGCATAACCTGAGTAGGTATTTGCCATAGTACAATAATACTAGTATTGAAGGATAAATAATTAACCCAATGAATCTATGAGAAAATGACCGCTATATCGATAAACATTGGTCTTTTCTCCGTTCGAGTTTTCAAAAACCGCACGCAAAATTCCGGGCCCTAGTGATGAATCAAAAATTAGAGTTGGCATTTGTGTAAGCATATTAGTAAAACACACACTTTATTTTTATTAGAGCGAGCGGTGACACGCGTATGTCTAGAGTCTGGCTATTCAAATATTAGAAATATTCAAATTTAGTGGTGGTAGGACCCTGTGCAGGTTCCGTCCGGATAGCTACCACCATCTTATCCATTAACCTGCCGCCAAGCAACAATGTTCGCATTGTTGTGTTCCGGTGTGGGGATAAAACAACCGGTGAAATTACTAGCATAGAGGCATTCCATCTTAGTCCTCAGGGTTGGCAACGCATTTGAGGTCTTAGGATTATAGTCTACTTACTTACTACTAGAAGTGGTACCTCCCCAAGATTTTGTAAATTTCCCGCCAAAAATGCGAGTAATATTTCATTAGCCAGGCTCCAGTAATTGAATAGAAATGACAAACTAAATGTTCTTATTTTAAACAAATATAGGTGAGAAAACACAACAGAAGCAAAATTGATATATCCGCGTTTTCGTCAGCGTGGACGTAAATCACTCCGCCCGATCACTTATTAAATGTTCTAGAATCTTAAAAGTTCTATACACAACTGCCCTCATACGAAAGAAAGCAGCTATCTGTTATAGGAATCGTATTGTAAAATAAACCTTATGTGTAATCGTGCAGAGTTGAGTATGCTTCAACTATCATCGTGCCAATAGCCGCCTTCTTTGGTATGATGTTCTATTTCCATAACTACTTCATTAATTTTGTCATTCACCTCGATGACTTCATTTTTTCTTTTGCTGACGATGTTATTTCTTACTTTATTTGTGTCTGTTTTCATGAGGCGTTGCAAAACTACTAGAAGTTTTAAAATGTCCGGTTTTGGCTTTAAGAGCTTATTCAATTTCGCATGCCACCCTTCAAGTACATTGTTTGTCCTATTAAACTGCCTGTAGCATGCCCTCCGACCAAAGTAAAGGGATTTTGGATTCATCCAATTGTCAAAAAAGTATTGATTAAAATCATTTGCCATTTTTGTTTTAGGGCCTTCATCAAAGACGTGTAGCCAAGCGTCCAATAGGTTTTCAAATGGCAAATGTGCCAAAGCTGTCAATCGCCTAATATGGACCTTACCGAGTTTCGTTTTGGTAAGGCCACAAGCCTTTGGCTTGTTCCAGAGGCATTTGGTGAAGTGATAGAAACAGCCTTGAATTTGGACACCCTTGCATGTATCGACCAAAGCTGATATCAACGCCTTTTCATAATCCACTTTTATGCTGGTAGGATTCCAGTCTGGAACTTGACTTTTAATCAGTTTGAAAAGTATTTCATAACTGGTTTTGCGTTTGTCGGGCAATAAGGCATACAGTACCGGCACAACGTTTATATTTTCTCGGTCGCTGCCGAGATCGGCATGTATGTTACCAGTTGATAAATATTTCGTTGGCACGACTTGAACGTGCCTTCAACATAAAATTGTTTGCACTGCGACAGCAAGTTTCGTAATTCCGGACGTGAAAATACCAATATTTTCATTCCATTATTTTTGTAATCAGCGAATAGCAAATCTGAAAATTTTGGTGGAATTATCACGTTAATGGCGTTCTTGAAAGTGCAGTTTTTAATGCCTAAAGATTTATATAGCGTTTTCGATACAATTTTTTCTTTACATTTTCAAAATTTGTAATTTTCTTTTCTGTGTCCAAACCCGCGTCTTTTATTTTATCATTAATGTTGTTGTATATGTGTGATATGGGCGTGCCTATGTCCTCGACTACTTGTTTGTCCAGATTATCCATTTGTTTTCTTATTTCGTTATCGCAGAAATCAGGATCGTGGTTGTGTCCGGTCTCGTGAACAACAGCTGAGTTATCACACCTACTGTTTTTATTACAGCATAACATTTGCACTTCACGCATCTCCATAGTATCGACCCATCTTTATTTGTCCTCTTGACGCGGTATCGGTGACCGGACTTTAGCAAAATTCGCCCTCCTCGTTGCGACGTTATGAAAGATATCACATCAGAACTGGAAGACGCGGAAGTACTGGGTTTGTACGGGTATGGGTGCACTTTAGTTGTTTTTTTTTTCTTTTTCAAATGTAAAATTACACCTTTGATCGTAAAAGCACGCCAATTCACTAATGTCATTCAGAGACAGTGTGCCATTCATATCACAAATCAAATAACTGACGTGAAACAAAGACAAAAATGTAAATATGATTGTAGTTTTACCTATTTGCAGAAAGTGATCAACCAAACGTGTCAGAGGGCCAAATTGACCCTTTTATTCTATACTAGCTGTTACCAGCGGCTTCGCCTGCGTACTTTTTTTTAATTTTTGTACACAAAGGCAATGCATGCATGCATGCATGCAAGTAAGCAAGTACGTATACCTTTTACCACTAAGCTACAAGCGATTTCGCCCACGTGGTTAGGGAAAATGCCATATATTAATTTTCCCGTGGGAATGAGATGTTTTCCTGCGTAAAAATACTGCGTAAAATTACTGGGTACTGTGAAAAAAGATTTGTGCGTCGCATGGTTGGCAACACGTGAGTAATAACCATGTGTTATTATTTATGTTTATAGGCTGCGGTGTCTGTTTACAATCTCGTGGACCCGCATGCTTGTTAAACCAGCCAAGTAGTATAAAAAAAAGTAACTTGAGTATTCGTTTTTTCTTTAGAATATGACCTCTATTTCCAATTCGTAAAAAAATATCGTGGTAACTTCCAATATAAAAACGAAAATTAAAAATAACAAAAAGGTATTTAATTTGCAAACATAATTGTAAACAAAAACACAAACACTAAGTTGTGCCCCTAGCGAAAGACCGAGCCTGCGGGCCGAGTTGTCTCCTTAGCAATAGACTGTGGTCAACTAGACTGTGGTCAACTTAGCCTGCGGGCCGAGTTGTCTCCTTAGCAATAGACTGTGAATGATGATGAAAGTAGAATGGAGGACCCCTATCATGACATCTAACGCGGAAAAATATTGAATTATTTTATAAGATAAGTCTGTTGTTTGTTTTTATGTGTCCATGTGTTTTCTATTCTCATTAAATATCAGACGTGAATGAGCTGTTTCACAACAAGTCCATGCTACGTCTACATCCCGTCATTTAAAGTGCGGTAACTATATCCTCCAGTTTAATTAGAGTTTAGCCTAGGCCCTGCTGGCTATCGCCTCGATTCTTCTCAGTAGGTACTTTTGATTCGTCGTATTTCGCAAAAAGGAATCCAAAATGAATGAATAGAACGTCACTCGGTTTTTATCAAAGTAATCTAGATTTATGTCATAAACTCTCTGTATTTTAACCAACGAGATTGCTACTCACGTTTTCGGCCCTTATGACTGAACCACATTCAGTCCAGACTTATTTCAGACAAGTATTTGTTAGGATGTTTAAGTAAGGGTACATTTTCTTTGATATGTTATATTTTATAATACACCGGGTTAATAAATGTGTACATGTATGTGTCTGTATCGTATAATATTTGATGAAATTAACTGTTTACAAAAAGTGATGCCTGGAAAAATGCGCTTGAATTTTTTAAAGATAATGCTTAGTAGGTCCTGCCGCGAAGCACTCGTTGAAGCTAGCTTAGAGGTATTTCTAGGATAATGGTATTATGAGCTTCTTTTGTGGTTTTATGCATAAATGTTTGTAAGAGACTACAGTTTATTATTAAACATTTATTCTTCCTGACGTTATTTTAAAACCAAAGGAACCGACACTAAAAATAAAACTCTAGATTTAATACTTTAAAAAATTAAGAGTTCTGGATTAATTGTTTTTTTTTATCTCCTTAATATATCAACCATCACTGTTGCTTGTCTGGTAGTAATTTTCATCAGGGTCGAATCGTTGCGTTATGGCTAACAACTAAAAGTGTGTGCCCCATGACATTGGTTAAGAACACAAAAAACGTCGTTTCGTCCATTTAGATAAGACAAAATTAAATATTGTGTTTTTATAGCCCAATTCAGTATTAAATATTAAATAAAGGATGTATACCGGGTGTTGCCTGTAATTGCAGCAATAAATTTAGGGATCGTTTCCACACCGCAAACGTAACAATATTTATTGTACAACTTTTGAAAATAACTTGTTGTTTACTAAATATGAATGAATTTAGATTTTCCAAGCCAGCAATGTATTGCGAAAACTACGAAGTTTTTAGGCTGACAGTAGATGTCAACTAGACTATTGGATGGTGTACATTGAAAATGCTATTTAGTTTGTTCGAAAAAATCCCAAATAATAAATAACATATTTTGTAAAAGCTGTAGAACAAATGTTGCTACGTTTATACAGTAGAAACGATCCCTCCATTTATTCCTCCTATTACAGGCAACACCCATTATATGAAATAAAAGAGTAAATCTACAAAGTCTCTTGACTCTAAAAGATATGAATTGCAAAGGACCGGCTGAAATAAGTTAAAAGAGTAGGTGATTTTCTGTTTACACCTATTGATATATGATAAAATCAATCATTAATCGCAAAAATTACACGGTTAACTTAATTATTCGGGTAAGATAATCTCCAAATTTTAATTCATAATGCTGACTACCCTGATACAAAATGAAGTCTTAAAATATATGAACATACACGTATGTAAAATATTCGCTTTAAAATAAATAATGTATAGGTATTTATGTAGGTATTTGAATGCTACGCTTCGTATACAGGGTGACTTCAAATTGGTAATACAAAACACTTGATTGTGGCTTAGTTAATGCCACACAATATAATACATTAACCCCTTTGTTAAAATTAACTGTATTTAATTAATGCTAATTTTCGAACAAAACAAATAATTAAAGTCCCAAAGTGTGGTTACACTACATTTACAATACAATCTTATTTTCTTTGATAAGTGACAATTACTAATCAAAACACGTTTTCTTCATAAATTGCGACAGGTGACGGATAACCAAAGAGGAAAGTGTTCATTTGAAATTCTTTAAACTTCTTTGTTAATTATTATGGTAGGATAACCATGTTAAGCCAACAAAAATGGGATGATTTAAAAATTAAAAAAAAATACTTCTCATTATTTTAAAAGTATGAGACTTAATTGAGGGGCTAAGTTTAGGGGAAATGTGTGTAAAACATTGATTTTGTATTACCAATTTGAAGTTACCCTGTATACAGAAACGTCCATGCAGAAAATACATAGAAGGGTAATAATAATAAGTACTTAATTTCACTGCAACAGACATTAAGGCAAAATGAAAGCAATATTTTTTCCATCATCAATCAACACTAACAAAATATTATTATCGAGTAACAGCCCAGTTTTCCGAAGGACTACCTACTAACAAGGTTGAAGCATGTCGGCTCGATCCCATTGAATAATACGTGAGTAACCCGTAGCAGTGTTTATTTTGTTCATGTAATGACTGCTTAAATTTAAATTGTATAATCGATACCATTTAAGAATATCGTAGTATGTTGATTCATGAGTTCGCTTGTTAGTAGTTTACCTCAAAATCATTAATTCCTTGTAGCGGTGGACCAATTTGCAATTCACCTCGATCTAGTTTCCTCTTTGTTGTGTTTCGAACGTCTATTTTATTATTTACCAATATTTTTATTCGTAGCTTACCGCGTATTTTGTAAAAGCATTTTGTCAGCTCCTGCACTTCAATACTTCCCAGTCCAATATCTGTCATTATTGTGTATTATTAGTCACAAAAATAATACGAGTGTGTATATAATATTTAGAACATTTTTTATATAATATTATATATTATCTAGATTATTGACTAATACAAGTAATACACATAATGACTAAAATGTGGACATGGAAGTATTGAAGGGCCACAGCATATTATAAAAGAAGAAACTGACTGACTGATCGGTCAAGGCACAGCTGAAACCACTGGTCCTAGGGACTTGATATGATATTTGTAGAGAATAGCCCTGTATTTCCTAGGCGTGCACTAAGGGATTTTTGGAAATTCATCACCTAAGTGGTTCAAATAGGGAGAGTAGCGGGAAACTATAAAACATATGGGAAACAAAATTATAAGTATAAGTAACGACCTAAAAACAAGTATATGGAGGTATGTTGTGAATCGCAATTAATAATATAATACAAACAAATTAGGTACCGTAATTTAAGAGCCGTCATCTATTGCGAAAAACACAACTTATAAATTAAAAAACTTTCTAGATTTTTTCGTTTTATATTTCCATAACAAAATCAATAAATTAAAAATCGTCCTAACACAACTACCCTGAACATTTAACTGACAAGAAGTTTAACACTTCTCTTCAAGTAAATATTTTGTCGTGTTAACATACTTGACTTAATAATGGCACTTCGTGCGGGTCCAAAAAAAAAACATTGCTGCTTGTCATACGTAAGCCAATAATGATTATTTCCAGGTTGACGAGAGAATTGGATTATTGTCGCAATAGCGACTCGTTGATGACTTCAATAAGTACTTACTCAATACTCAATCATTTATTGCATTCCACAAAGCTTACAAGATATTAGGTAAACTTAAGTTTTAGTTACTATATAAAATAAATTAAAAACTTAATTGTGGACCCTGTTGGGCACCGCAACATTGGTGAGGAGAGGACGACTTGAGTACGTACATGCTATAAAGCTCAATTTCTTAAAGTTTACATACACAGTGCCAATTATAAGGAACTTTACTTAATATTCTATATTATACTTTATTTATGTATTATTATAAATTGATATAGATAAAGTATAATATAGAATATTAAGTAAAGTTACTACTTATGAGTAGTTTAGAGAGCAAACACAAAAAAAAATGCCTTGTTAAAAATTTTAGGTTTAGTTATTTTATTATAAACCTTGCCTGGACGTTTAGAAGTTTACATACGTGATTGACAATAACAATAACATTCGCAGCGTCCCTTGGACACGTAGGATGGCGGATTTGGATTAATAAATCGAAAAGAATAATTCGGTGGACGTCGACCACCTCTAGGCATAAAGTTTACCTAGTCGCGAAATCTCTGGGAGCTATATACTATTCGGTAAAGCCGTCCAGTAATAGTAGCTATCATAATTCATAACGTTGATAGTACGATTACACGTGAAGAGCAATAAGATTTTTTTTTATTTTTTTTTATTGACTGAGTGGAATAAAGCCGTCTGGTCGGTAGGTGTTGAGAGAATTTATTTACGCGTGCACTACACGTTTCTGCTAGAACCTCGAGGGCCCCGCTGCACTGCACTGTAATTTGCCTCGCGGTAGCATATTACCATGTTACCTAGGTACCTAATCCGCAATTTTGTAGCGTTACGGCATTTTACTTTCTTTAAACATATACAAGACAGCATGACACAGCATTTGCATTTCATTTCATTTATTTAAGTGAAGTGGCCAGTTCAATGATAGTTAAGAGGTTTCAAGAGGTTACCGTACTCGGAGACATTTTAGACAGTTAACTCGTTCCTTCTCTGAACTTTTACATGAAAATCGTCACTAAGGAATGACTTAACGAGGGTATAAATTCTACTGTCTTTCATCAGATCAGAATATACTTCAATATCGACACACTTGTTAAATACAGCAGCTAGTTAAGGTGCAGTAAACTATATATAGACTGTAGTACTGTTAAAGAGATTCCCCAGACATCTTCAGTCTTTTGTTAATTAAGTGAACTAATAGTTTTAATAAAATTTCAAACTCTTTAGCTTCATCAAGGTCAGAAGGGAACAGTCCCTTCAGATATACTCAAGTCTACAGAGACTTGAGTATATGGTTTTAACTTTAACTTGATACCTCCACGCGTTCCGGAGATAAAGGGTCTTGACAGATAGACGGACGGATGGACGGACGGACAAAAAATTGTGATCCTGTAAGGGATCCGTTTTTTCCTTTTGAGGTAGGGTAGCCTAAAAACGGGTGTGTGCTTAGGACCACACGATAGAAATGAAAAATTACCAAAAAGCGTATGAAATAATGATGATGTTAGCTAATGAAGCTGCTACCTACAGGTGTGCTCGCAAGACATTACAATTCGAACAATAATGTGCGTCAACGGTCCTAGGGTGTAACATACACAAGTGAAAGTCGAACTCGTGTTCTAAGGGTTCACTTTTAAGATAGAAAAAAAGAATAAGACTCGAGACGTTGTTTGATGTTTTTATGAAAGTTATATCAGTTTATGAATACGGGCCTAAATAAATATCAGAGGCCAACTCACACAAATTGATCTACTTAGTCCCAAACTAACCTCTTGGCTTGTACTATGTGTACTAGACAACGACAAACTTACTTATAAAATAAGTAATATATAAAAAAGACTCCGGAAAAAATGCTAGTTGTCATCACACAAAAATCACCCTTACAGGGATTTGAACCCGGGACCGCTGCGTTATTTAAACATGTCACAACAGTAAACTACTGTATTTTCTTTTTATCCGTAAAATATAAATAATTATCTTGGTGTCTGTATTTTGTCATTATTGTTCTGCTATAAATAAAAAATACAAACTTTAAACGAGACCCCGATTTTTCTCATAAAAACTTTTTCTTTTATCAACACCCCATTTTAGACCTCGTTTTCTATTATATATTTTACCAAAACGCTTCTCTAGTTGCTTCACCCTAAAGATAAGAACACCGGCACCTTCTTTGTCCAAACTTCATTAAGTATAACGAGTTTCTCTACACCTTTTCTTTCAATTAAAAATTTAAAAACATAATTGTTGATTTATAATAATGTACCAATTCTTCTTCCTTAAATCCTAACCCTAGAAAAGTATATTATTCTTAACAGAGGATACCTACCTATTTTACGAAAAAAAATAACAATAATTATTTTTAAAATCGATTATAAGTCTTTTAGATGCATTTCAGTACTAAAAACCGGCCAAGTGCGAGTCGGACTCTCGCACCGAGGGTTCCGTACAAATCCGTAAGTTTATATAAGTCAATATCATTTCCTTTATATATCCTATAAAAAATTGCCTCATGCTAAATTTCAGGATTCTAAATCGACTGGAAGTACGAGTACCCTTTAGGTTTTGATTCCCTTACAAGTAGTTGCGAGTTTGAAAATATGCGGCTTAAATTGCTGTTTCTTTTGATTGCGTTGACATAGAAGTTTGATTTTGTTACAGCTTAAAGGTATTATAGACCTGAGTTTTTGATATGGATTTCAATTTAATACCTTTACGCGTTCATGAGAAAAAGGGGTAGTAGGTACCTTTAAAATTATTAAAAATATTTTTATTATATGATGTAAGTAACTAAAAATTTACGGTTTTCGCAATTTTTCCTTTATCTGTGCTATAAGACGTTGCTTCGTACCAAATTTCAAGATTCTAGATCGACTCCCTTTAGGTTTTGATTCCCTTGCGAGTTTCGAAAATTTGCGGCATAAACGGCTGTTTGCGTGTGTTGGCTTTTGATTGCGTGGGCTTTGAAATTTGTTTTTTTCACAGCTTCAAGGGGCAGTAAACCTGAGTATTTGATATAAATTTCAGCTTGATACCTTTACGCGTTCCTGAGAAAAAAGGTCTTGGCAGACGAACGGACGGACGGACAGACAACAACGTGATCCTATAGGGGATTCCTGTTCACTGTTACCACTAAGACCTACGAAGATGTTTGGGAATTGATACATATCCTGCTGAATAGCGTTGGATACGCGGTTAACGCGGTGTCTCTGTTGATTGACCAAATTAATGCACCCACAAGAATTATTACAACTTTGGTATAATACTAGTAAATGTATATACTCCTCGGTGCGTAATTTAAACCCTTTTTACGCACCAAATACGGCTTTGTACTTTTGCAATTGCCGATAATTATTATATTTATATTAGGCTTTGTAGGCATTTTTTATCATAGCTTACGAGATGAATGAGAGAAATTATTGAAACAAAAACAATGTTAATATCACGTTCTCAGGCCGACCGATGTATCATTGAACCCTTCTCTGCATCTTTTCACTTTTAACTTCCCATGAAAAGTCGGCTCAGGCCTGAAATATGCGTTTTCCTAAAATGTATTATTCCCAAAATGACGGTTTTCCATTATGTCAGCACGTCTTTTGCATAATATCAGCTTCTCAAAATGTCTGAAACCTCAAAATATCTTCCTTCTTACAATTGTTGCATTCCAGAAAAGTCTTATTCCCAAAATGTCTGTAGTTATGAATGCCACATTTACAATATTTTCCTTTTTGGTTTTTCAACAACAGGAAAGGGGCCATTTTAAATAATAATCATCATAATAATATGAACAATACTGCACAGTAATTATAGATATTTATCAATGAGTAAGTATGCCAAGAAATTAACCCTTTCAATTTAGAACATTGATTTGAAATAAAGCAGACACTATAGGAAATCAAACATAATAAGACGATAGCCTATATACAAAAGTGAACATAACGGAAAAGCAAAACTTATGGTAAGTAATGCGAATATTATAGGAATGTAAACATTATGAAAAGACGGCTTCCTGAGACATTTTAAATACCAGTCATTTTGAGAAAGCAGACAAAATAGAAGTGCTAACTTTGTGAGAACACTGACGTTTTGTCAATTTTGTACATTTTAGGAAAACGCATATTTGGAACTATTCGAGTGTCGTAATGAATCAAATTATTCCGTAGTCAAACTAGGAACCCTTATAGTTTCGCCATGTCCGTCCGTCCGTCCGTCGGCAGCCTAGCGCAAAGACTATTAGTACTAGAAAGCTGCAATTTGGCATGAATATGCATATTAGTTACGATAACAAAGTGGTACAATAAAAAGTAATTTTTACACGTAACGTGGGGATTCATTTTTTTTCTCGTCTATCCTATAGTGTGGGGTATCGTTGGATAGGTCTTTCAAAAAAATATATATTATAGGTTTGTAAAAACAGTTTTTCGATTAAGTAATCCGTTTATGAAATATTAAGCTTTAAAGCGCTAAATTTTGTTAGACTCAAGTGTCTCCCCCCCCCCCCTACAGCCAAAACTACAAATACTAAAAAACATTTATAAAAATTATTTAAACAAAACACATTTAAAAAAATTACATCTTTATTAGAACTAACTTATAAAATAAAACCCTCCATTGAACCCACTTGCGGCATCGTGCCGAGGACGATGCTCAACGAAAGCATTGCAGTGCAACGGGGTAATGCTGCGAGCGTCCTCGGCACAATGCCGCAAGTGGGTTCAATGGAGGGTTTTGTTTTATAAGTTAGTTCTAATTAATATGTAATTTTTCCGTGATAATTGTGTAACGCACAAAAGGGCTAAGAATAAATATTTTTAAATAAATGTTTACCCGATCTTAAAAATGTGTTTCATTAAAAAATACTGTATCGTGAAAAATTCTTGTGTTATTCGTACTAAGTAAAAATGAAACATCTAAAAATTATAAAATTACGAAATTTTCTAATGCAGACTACATTAGAAAACATTTGAACACGCACAAACCTTTTTCAGTTCCTAGTGTTTCCAAAAGGGTAAGGCAAAAAACTGAAACATTAAAAAAACAATTATTTATACGTAATAAATAAGTACTGCCTTTTAAATTAAAACGCGCAGTATCTCGAAAAAAATTAAGACTGTACATAAAAATAAATAGTCCCCCTAAAGTCCTTTCACTCGAGTACCAAACACCCTGTATTTATCTTTTTTGTACAAATTTATTTTGTGCTAAACGGCGTTTTTATGGTTCCGTAGTCAAACTACGAACCCTTACAGTTTCGCCATGTCCGTCCGTCCGTCCGTCCGTCCGTCCGCTGCCTAGGGCAGAGACTCTTAGTACTAGAAAGCTGTAATTTGGCATGATTATGCAAATTAGTCACGCCAACAAAATAGTACAATAAAATGAAAAAAATATTTTTTCTCTTGTTGTGTCTCTTTAACACGTGACTTGGGGATGCATTTTTTTTTCTCGTCTAACCTATAGTGTGGGGCGTCGTTCGATAGGTATTTCAAAAATATTACGGGTTTGTTAAAAAACAGTTTTTCGATTAAGTAATCCGTTTATAAAATATTAAGCCTAATATTTACATGACTAAGTAGACATCATTGGTTCTTGAGATACAGGCAATTAAAGTGTCAAATCATCTAAGACGGCACCAATTGACTTTAAATAGAAAATTAGTGATTACTTGTTGATTTTTATGTTTGTAGTACTTAACGTCTTAGGAACCCTACACTGAGCATGGTCCGACATGCTCTCGCCCGGTTGTGCTCTCTGGAGCATCGCGAATGGACGTGTTGCTAAAATAAATATAAGATATTAAAATTAGTGCTTTCTAAAAATGAATCTAATTATGTGTGACTTTAATTCGTTTTGCAATTCGACGCAAGTGATCATTTACTTCTTTTTGTCATAAAATCGGTGCGAACATGAGCAGCGACAAGCGCCCCTCTTCACCTCGGGTAAACAAGATAGTTGCTATTTTTTAACTCCCTCATGCTCAACGACAAAGTAAATAATGCGTCTGTAAAATTTAACAGAGATCCTTATCATCAATAGTTTTCACCGGTTAATGTAAATTATTGCTAAACTTGAGCGTTACGCGGTCACCCAAAAGCGGTGCCGGGCAAAGCAGCGGCTCGTATCCCGACTTGTCGACCTTATTGAAACTAGACGAACACCTTACTGTAAAACTGGACTGAAACTGTAAAAAAAGAGATAACAAATCTAAGCAAGAAAATGAGAGAAATGTTAAAAAAAAAACCACAAAAATTGAATTTTTCTACGGTGCATGAAGATATGGTGCATATAAAAGTATCTTGCATCTAAACATACTAACATACTAAAATGGTAACCGATATATCCGAGTTGAGAAGTAAATGTATTTCCACGGACCTAACACCAGTCACAAAATTTATTCGGAAACTAAGATAATGAGCCTTAATCAATTGTTCTTTAATAACGCCTGCATTTTAATTTAAAAAATCTTAGACAAAAAAAAACACTTGCATATAACTTTTAAAACTAAACTTGAAAAGGGTTTCCTTTACGCAATGCTAACGACCTGTGTCTGCAGCCGGCGCGTACCCGATTTGGCAAAAAAAATATAGGTTTAGAAGGTTCACAGTTTTACAACAAATTACAAGAGTGTGTAAAGACAAGTAAAAAATATTTTGTATTTAAGCGTAAATTAAAAGAACACGTAATTGAAAACATCTGAATCCGGCCCTGCGCTTACATTGTCGTAAGCAAAGGAGCTTCGTATCACTAGACAACCTGTTATTATTTTAAGATGTTATTTGGGATTAGGACTTAATTTAAGTTATGTTAACGTTGACAATCTAACTTTCACTTGATGTTTTAGAATATGAACAACAAAGTTATTAACAAAATATAGATTATTTTGCAACTCGTTTCTCGGTTGCTTATGCTTACTTACCCTCTTTTATTTTGTAGATTACCCACATAATAATGTGCCAAGTATGATTTTAGTTCACAAATAGATATTTTGTTAAATGCCGTGTAAAATATGTTTTGTTAAGTTTGGATGAACTAGGCACTGTTTTCTTTTTTCTTTTCTTAGTACTCAACTTAGATTCATTTGTTTAATACTATTATCATTTAACATTGTACTTTATATTCCGTATCCTTTTTTATGAGTGCTTCGGGTGCTCACATATTTTCTCAATAAGTGAAATCTATAATTTATTTTGGAAAATAAAGTTCTTTAACCATAATAGCATACAGGCATCAAAGCTGCCATTTGCGTTTTTCATTTTGTGCAAATAAATTTAAATCGTGTATGTTCGATTTTATCTAACATTATAGTATTACCCTTCGCTATTTGGCCTTCTTCCTATGTTTCCTGCCCTTTCTGGCTACACAGGAAAAACAACGATAAATCTACCCTGATAATAGTGATAATTAAATCATAACAAGACGTACACCGCACTAACCCTTCAATACCTACTAGTAATACAATTCTAAACGGTTTTTACTAAGTAAGCATCTACTCCAAACTATCTTGGGCCAATAGTAGGACTGGGGCAAATATTTCGTCAAAGTAATTAAAACTTAAGATTAGGGTGGCGGTTGATAGGCTTTGATCAGAAGTTATATCAGTAGTGATCTCGGTTAATTAAGGCATGGGTCTGACGCCCCCTTGGATTGTCAGATTACTATGCTTTTCTTCCGACCTATGTCGTAATTTTCCGCTCATACCTATTGGACGTTACATAAGGTATTCTAGACACGTTGAGTTTTCAAACAAACATGGTCAATCGAAGCGAGTGCGAAATAGACAACCATGGATCGTAGCTCGGGTTTGCGCTGTGAGGGACAATATGGCTTTATTTACATACATGACGAGTTTTTAGGATTCCATACCTACTCAATTATCACGAACCATTTACTTAGCTTTGATGTAATAAACCCTCGTATACAAATATGCCCTAAATGTAAGAAGTAACATCGGTTGATATCTACTAATAGATATTGTTGCGTCTTATTTTGATAAGGGGTAGTTTTATGATGGCGTCTTTCTTGATTAAGTAAAGGCGTTCGACACGATTTTGATTCCTATCCTTCTTATAAAGTTATAAAACTTATTCAGTTTAGTGGAACACCAGCACTAGACAATAGTTCTCAAGATATATTATAATAAGAAGCCAATGTGTTCGCAACGAAGACATAGTGGTTTAAAACCTGTGTCCTTGTATGTAGTCAGGGTAGTGTTTTGGGACCCAAACTTTAAATCCCATCTAGGTATATGAATGATCCTACACACCACAAAACCAGTAACATATCAAGTGTTTTTTGTTGTATTTATCATTCTTATAATTCTATTAAGAGTGCGCCGAGGCAACGATACGTAATTACGAAAAAAATGCGTTTGTTTGATCGCCTGCTGCATTGTTTTTACTGAAGCTTTAGTTATGCAATTCATATGTAAGATATTTAAGGAATCACTCTATATATCATATACTTTAGAAACACGATTACTTGTACTTCCCTCGATAGAAAAAACATCCAAAGATACCTCTACATAACAAAATAAACACTTAGTACGGCGTAATTACTTCACGGAAGATCATCAGTTTTGGATTTACAACAAAACTACACGTCTTCTATATATTCTACACTTTAGATTCGAAAATGTGTTTTTATTTTACTAATATGAAGGAAATACCTTAATTCGCACGCGTTTCGTCCATTTTAGCCAGAGCCGTCACGTTTCCCCCATGTCCGCATTAGTCAGGCTTCGGCCGTCGGAGGTGGAGGCTGTGTCGCTTGTTGATTGGTTGCGTTTATCGCGATTTTTGTGATTATTCACTTTATTTTAAATGGGGAACAAACACAACCAAGAAAGGAAGAGAAGGGGTTGGCAAAAGCACAATGCTAAACGCTTGCGTGAAGAAATGAAGTTAGTTAAAATCGTAAACCTACTGATAGTGGAGTAGTTCTAAGAAACCTGATTTGACAGTTGTCAAAATGCCACGCTAAGGGAGGAGAAAATAAATCGGTAGCAACATAGACTGATTTTCGAGATGTATCGATTTGTATTACTAAGACTTTGTAATCGTTTAGTTGTAGTCTTGATGTTTTGGGCCAAAATTGGTTTATTTACACAAGTAATTTTAAACAACACGCGAAGTTCTTTCAATTAGTAGGTAGGTATATAAAAAATACACTTCTATGGTGAATATTTACCAAGATATAAAAATAGTTTAGCTAAAAAAACACATTTACAGGCAAAACAAGCTTCTTAGAACGACCCGAGGTTTTTTTTACTATAATTAATTATATAATATTGTTACTTCTTGGGATGGTTTCAATATTTCTAGAGCAAGACATCTCCAGAAATCTGAATACAAAGAGAATACTCCGTAAGTATACTCAGTACCTAACAACTATATTTCAACAAATGAGTAAAATTGCAAAATTATTCATATTTTTTTATTTATAGGGTTAATGTTCCAGTTGTTGGCACTTCGCTACAAAGCGAAGAGTTAAGGTACCTAATGAACCGGTGAGGTAGGTATGCGTAAAAATAGTAAGAGGTGTATAGGAAAACATTTTAATAAATTTAGTATGTATGATGATGTATTTTCACATTATCTTTACATTTTTTCAATTTACAGAGTAAATGAATTGGTTGACATCGATTATAAAATTTACCACACAATGGAATTGTAAGTCCCAAATACGAATTATTTTTATAGAATGAGGATTACAAAATTTCATCCAAAAACTAATTCTGTTAATAAATAAATTATAGTTAAATCAAAACGTTCTGTTTTATTACAGGATGCCAATGGATCAAATTTCTTGTCTTTCAGTGGATGGAGAAATAGACAATGACATTGCTTACTCACACAGACAAAATAATGCCGTGAAGTAAAATCCGATATTGATTATTGTTGTTTCTTATGTCCTAATATTTTTTTCTAAAGATACCTGCGTACATTATTCATTACATTATATACATACAAACATTAAGTAGGAACTTCTAAATATGTGATTGATACAGCAGCTTTAAGTTTTTAGTTTTTTAAAACATCAATTTAATTTTATACTTTATAGTGATCAGAATCAGACTTTGACGTTTTTGCGGAAATAATCATGGATAAACATTCGTACAAACTAAGATCCTTTTTTTTAAAGACGGTTAAAATACCAAAACCTTCTCCTATGTGAAACAAATACTTTTCTGAAAACCGCATTAAAAACGGTTCAGCCAAACGTGAGATAATCGCGGACAAACATACATACATACATACAGGTCAAACTGAGAACTTCCTTTTCTTTGAAGTCAGTTAAAAATAATATCTTGAAGAAAGGGTCCATGACTGGGATTTTTGCCCTACTCAGCCGTTCTTATTACTTTACATTAGGTATTCTATTCAGTTCACTTTATTTTGTGCTTAGAATATTGTCAATAAAGGTAATTAGGTTTTATTACATTTCAATATACAGTCACATTAAATCACGGGGTTGTTGAGCCACCATAGAACTCTGTCCTAATGAGTAATGACAGCGTCAAGTCACGCAAAAGAAATTATTTACGTCAAAATTTACCGTCAACTTTCTATGAAAGGGTTCTCCCGGTAACCTTCGGAGAGGGAAGATGGCCGATTGGAAGATGTACGGCTTTTACTTATGATTTATTCTCTTTAGCCGAACAATTTGCCCAATAAATATTATAAATAACTTAACACTAGCTAAATACACCTTAGATGTACAAACGACATTAATTAAAAATTATCTATCTATCTGTGAGTGGGTTCTAGAGTGGCTCAACAATCTCGTGATGTGACTGTACCTCATACAAGTAATTCAATCCTACCTTACCTACCGACAGTAAACATAAAATTTAAAAAAAAATGTAGACTGAAAAAAGTTTTTAACTTCTTATAGTCAATATTTTAATAAAAGTATTCGGAATCGATTAGATATGTTTTTTTATTTTGTAAACATTGGTAGCAACCTCCGCGCCTAGTGGATCGGCGCACGGCTCGTCAGGCGCGGCGCGCGGCCGGCGCATGGCTCCGGCTCGCTCCTTGCTGGTGTGCTATACGCACACATACACAGAGTGCATAAAATACCTAAAGTTAATGAGCGCAAAAAGCTCGGTGCCCCCTTAATTCACGTATTATTTCTCGTACGTCCGTCTTTATGGTAAATAGATGATTAAATGTTAAACACATTGATCTAGTCTTAAACTAAGCGATAGGCTTAATGGGAACAAAACAGCGATAACATACTTCTGTACAGGAAATATTTTAGATATTTTATATGAAATAGTTTAGATGTCAGCCGCTTTCCACTACAACACGTAATAACACTGTAGAAATAACTTTACTATCTTCTCTAACTTCTGCTTAGTTGTAAAATCGTTCATCCTTACAAGTACATAAAAAGGATGTCCCAAAATGTACGCAAGAATTACCAAACTAATACTATGGTAAATCTTGCGTAAACTTTGGGACACCTGCATACAAATCTGAAAACAATTTCTTGTAAATTAAAATTCTGAAATAACAAATACAAAATTATAATAACAGTCTTTGCACCGTCAAATAATGTATTTCTTTTATTTTTTTACAGAAAACCTACATTATTGTTATTCTGTCTGTTAAGGGCTCGCTTTTTCGACTTGATGGGCCGTCCCGTCAGAGCGCTCAAACATAATTTGAGGCATGCATGCTCGATGAAGTAAGTAGCTTAACTGTCAATTCTGCATACTAGTAAGAGCCGTTTTAAAAAAATACTTCTTGAATTCATCTTGACTCATTGAAATTGCATACAGTAAATGGATATTTAGTCAAAAGCAGCTTTCTATTAAAGTATTTATTATTAAATTGAAAGTAATAAGGCTGAATACAACAATTTGGTATATTCAAATTAGAGGCTCGCAGTCCAGCCTCCACGGTTCCCGCGGCGGCCGCTAAAGTCATTTCCACTCAATCACACTGCAATATTCACGGTTAACTGTTGAAATATCACTAAAGTAGCAAGTCATTACAATATAGATTGGCTTGTATTATTGAAAAGGAATGAACTATAGTCAAGAGCGATGGTAACGGGCCACTTACTATAGAATTTCCATTGAAAGTGAACCGTTTCCATTGCTCTTGAGTGTAGTACAGGGCCTCTATTCTGCGGGATTAAAACTATATTGCCTTTGACGTATTTCCGTATTTTCAACGTTTTTTCCGTATTTACATAAGTCTTATTTACATGACAGGAATGGTCGCCGAGTTAAAAACAATGCCAAAACACGTTAAATGCAATATCGTTTTAACCCAATAGAACAGAGGTCCTGTTCAGAAATTGTTGATGTGCGCCGTTTTACAGAGTTTTTTTTTTAATAACTGTTAAATGTGTAAATAAAAACCCCCGATAAAATGATGACGCTACTTTCACAGCTGTTATCTCTTTAACAGCTGTGAAAGTAGCGTTAACAACGCAATTGATTTAATATGAATATGATATAAAAAAAAACCCTTCTTAATCGGTCCATTCGTTTTGGAATTGTATTGATTTGACACCAGATGAACCAAAACTAAAATTAGGAAAAACTAAAAGTATTATGAAACTTGATAATAATTAACTGTCGGTAGCTGATTTTTTACATATTACCTAATATTACTAGTTAACACAAATAATCCTGATTATTTTCCGTTGGATAACTGTTTCGGTCTTATATCTGGTGTGAATTACGTACAACTTTTTAGGGTTCCGTAGTCAAACTAGGAACCCTTATAGTTTCGCCATGTCCATCCGTCCGTCCGCAGCCTCGCACAGGTAAATCTGTAATTTGGCATGAATATACATCTTCGTCACGCCAACAAATTGGTAAAATAAATCTTGAAAAAGATTTGAACGTGGGGATGTATTTATTTTGTCGTCTACCCCATAGTGTGGGGTGTCGTTGGATAGGTCTTTCAAAAATATTACGGGTTGTCTCAACAATTTTTCGATTAAGTGATTGGTTTATGAAATATTAAGCTTTAAAGCAATACTTTTTGTTAGAATCAAGTGTCCCAAAAAAAACTACAAATACTAAAAATCAGGAAAAAACCTTAAATGAAAGAACATATACTTAAGCAATTTTAAAGGAAAACTATCACGACTAAGTAGACATCATTGGTTCTTGAGATATCGAAGTTGTTGATTTTTAAATTTGTAGTACTCTACCCTGTGTGGTTGCCGGGTTAGAATAGTGCCACTCCATGTCTTCCCGTGGATGTCGTAAGAGGCGACTAGGGGAATAAGGGCTTGTAGTACTGTTAGGCGATGGGCTTGCAACCTGTCACTAATACACTAGTAAATTTCTTGGCCTGATTGTGCAAAATGTGGTTATAGAATTATCAACAAGTATTTTTAGAGTTGTTGGTATTTCTGTAGCTCTACCCCACCCTGGGAATAAAGGCGTGGTGTTATGTATGTATGTATGTATGTAGTACTCTAGTACTTAACGGCTTTGGAATCCTATACTGAACATGGTCCGACATGCTCTTAGCCGGTTTTCATGAAGTAAAATTACACACTATAACATTTACAAAACATAGCCTAATTTCGAATTATTTATTAGCCTTGTTTTATTAGAAGTTGTTGATTTTTAAATTTGTAGTACTCTACCCTGTGTGGTTGCCGGGTTAGAATAGTGCCACTCCATGTCTTCCCGTGGATGTCGTGAGAGGCGACTAAGGGAATAAAGGCTTGTAGTACTGTTAGGCGATGGGCTTGCAATCTGTCACTAATACACTGGTAAACATCTTAGCCTGACTATGCAAAATGTGGTTACAGAATTATCAACAAGTTTAGAGTTGTTGTTATTCTGTGGCTCTGCCTACCCCACTCTGGGAATAAAGGCGTGACGTTATGTATGTATGTTATTAGCCTCATAATTTAAAATCATAAGTGACCTAAGTGTAATCTTGTAGTTTATAATACACAATCATATCGTGCCCCGTATAGAACACGCTTAGGCAGGTGTCTTGAAAATAATTTACCGCCAGTGTCTTACTAAATGATGGGTCAGAATACTATATTTGTAGTTGGACAGGATTTTATTAAATATTAAATCGAAGAGGCGATTGTTTTGCATCGATTATGGTCATGAGAACACTGAGGAAGGCATGCGGGCGTGCGGGTGGTGCAAGTTTCCCAAACTTCTTGATTTGAATGAGCAAAACAACCAAGGACGGATAGTTCGGAAAACTAACACCACCCGCAGACATTGATACCCGCCTCTTCAGTCTGTGTCGATAGATAATAAGGACAAAGTAAACATTCAGCAACTTCTTATCTTACATAGAAAAAAACTATAAAGACTAGCTTTCGTTAACTTCCTAACATAAATAAGCAAACAACATAACATTCGTAACATCCTAGCAATTTATTATTTTTTTAATGCGTCTTCGAAGGCTCCTCATTAGGTTATGTTAATATGAGACCTTTTGGTTCGGGGAATCCCGACAATATCCACAACAAAAAGAGATAACGATATTTTTTATTGGGCAATGGAAAGAGAAAGAAAGCAAACATACTCCCGACGATTGCCGAAATTGAATTTTGTATGTAGTGGTCAAATTTAATATCCCCGGACCAAAATGTCTGATGTTCTCCTAAGCTTGAATATATTTCCATTTCATTTCGAGCCATAAAGTCTGATTTGAACATAAGTCCTGTACTAATTGCGCGATAAGAAATTTTCTTACAGCAAAATATCGGATGTTAATATCCGACCACAGCATAACATATGCCTTAATAATTTAAAGTCGGATGTAACACCCTTTTGATAGTTAAAGTTGAATCGCATTGTTATCGATAGCGTAAGAAAGAACTTGTACGGCAGATAATACTTGCAATAATATGCTCTTTCTCTATTAATTACTAGTTTTCTTAATTTGACTACAGTAATTCAGTAATAAACAGTGATCGGAATAGGTAGTGCAATTTCGGGTGAATGACCTCAAACATTATAAAGAATATGGATAAGACCCGGGATTCCGAGATTCGTATATTTTCACAGAATATTTGCCTGATATGAAATTAATTGAAGTACTCGTATATGGGATAAAATAAGACTTTATGTCATTGTAATTACATCATTTATTTTAAATGAAAACATTACATATTTCGTTAGTTAGGTGAAAGTTGTTACCACTTAATAAGACATAGTGATGAGAAATGTAGATAGTAGGTACAATCATAAAAGATAACAAAAAAATAGCAATAGTAAAAAAAATATATAAATAAATAATTTCTTTGAGCTTACTGTGAGGCTAGGTCAAACTGTGTAATGTCCCCTGATATTTATTTTAAACCAAACACAAACTTTAAAACTTTTCAAAGTGAAAATCCGGGATTATAAGTTATATCCATACTAAGCTTACGCACCGAAACCCCGTGAAATTGCACTACCTATTCCGATCACTGTTAATAAAACCTTTAAAGTTACTGGTGCTCGTCCTGTAAAATATCAAAAATTCACATCCGATCTATTGGCTCTATACACCGTGTTTTTTTTGATTTACGATAACTTCGGCATATTGTTAGGTACACGTATAGAAACCACGTGGTACATTAGATTTTAAAACATATCAAAAAAAAAAAATTGTTTAGAACAAAGTAATTAAATGTTGTGTCTTCAATCATTCTAAAAGGGTCTTTAGAGTTAACTCATAGTTAGTGTCAAATACGTCAAGTCAGCGTGACATACACACACACAAGTAAAGATAACACTTGACAGGTGCACGACCTAACAATTGAAAACTCTTTACTCATAATAGGTAATTAAAAGAAAATTGTTAGGTATCAATTAAGAGCTTTTTACATTAGTTTAACGTGATTAACTGATTAATTTTAATAATTGAATATCTTTATAACCGTACGAGTTATCATATGTCTGTCTTCGGGAAATTAGCTTAATTTGACTTGAAGAACGTGCCCTTAAAGTTATCGTAAATCAAAAAAAACACGGTGTATATATATATTGGATATATATATATATATAAGGGGCAATTACAAATGAAAAATAAATATAAACCATCAGTCTATGAGTAATAATAATAAGATCTACATTAAAACTTTTTCGGAATTACCCGGGCATATTTCGTATTTCCCCCAAATGTTCAAAAAAGTGAGACATGACAATAAATATGCATAAAAAAGTAACAACAGCGTATTTTTGTATGTAATGCCCACTAATCATAAGTCTATACATAAATTTTCCATAGGTACGAAAATATAGGCAGTACAATAAAAAAAAAAGTTTTTTTAACTGAAATGCTGTCGTTTACTCAACTCATCAATATTTCTATTGTAATTACCCCAATGCATATATATATATATATATATAAGAAATGTTGATATATACATATATTTAGTATATGTAAGTTTAAGTATGTTTATTTATGTATAATTACATATCTTTCTATCTATTTATGTAAGTATTTGAATGTATTAGTTTTGTTTTTATTCTATGGTTCTTTTTTTTGTTTTTATAGTCTTTTTGGTTAGTTTTTGTTTTTTGGATGCTCTAAATAAATTTGTACACCTGTTTACTCGATGCGCAACCTTTCACTTCTCTCAATCTCTCAAGGGTTAGCTGGAAGAGATCCCTTAAAGGGATAAGTTCGCCTTTGTACATCTTTTTATTTTTATTTTTTGTATTGTTTTGGTTTTTCTTTTGTACAATAAAGTGTTTACATACATACATACATACATATATATATTATTTTTTGGTAGAGCCTTTTAATTACAAAAAAAAACAGTTTATTTGATCTGGGACAGATTAAGATAGACACTAACTTTAGTCCGCTACATATGAAAAAATAAGTGACAGATGTGTCATTGACAGCTACATAAACAAACAACATAACCGTAAACCGTACATTTGTCCTCTGTAATATTTCATAGAAACGAAAGTCGTGAATATATTTTCGCAATTTAGTAACTCACAAATAAAGAAATAATTATACTGAGGAAAAGGCGCGATTAGGTTGAGCTCAGTACTTACATTAGGGCTTTATCACCTCTAATTTCAGCGAAGTTAATACTTGTCACTAGATTTCCAAATTCTCATTCCAAATTCCATGAGCATAATCGTATCTACTTTTCGTTAATTGAATATAAAACGGCCACATTCCAAAATCAGTAAGTATTGCATTTAAAATTATATGCGGGGGCCTCTATTCCGGTGCGTTAAAACGATATCGTGTTTGACACGTTTAAGAATCGTTTATGTCACAGTCGCCATTATTGTAAATGACATAAGAGTAATCAAAACGTTGACAATACGGAAACACGTCAAATACGATATCGTTATTACCGTGTAGAATCCCAGCCCAGTTCGTATAAGATTTCCGATGCAAAAACAAAATGATTTTAGAATGTGGTAAAAATCGTTTCTTAAGTCATAACTTTTGCTTTATTAATTATTTTCATGTCTATAGATACGGGTGTTAGGGTAAGACACGAAGGTTCTTCATCTTCTTTTATTACTGGCGGTCCACCGCGATATTCCGCAGTGATTTCGCCAATTTCAAGTGAGTACAGTAAAATAATAAACAGAATAAATCAAAAGCAAAAGCAGGAAATCTTTCCATCAGCCATCTTGCCACCCCGAAGGTTCAAGTTCAATTTTTATATATATGGCTACTGTCCAGTGGGAAAATTCTGCACCCCGAAGGTTACCGGAATCCCGACGTGAAGGCTCCGTTGTTTGTTTTGTTTATGCCAAGGTAGCTGTCAATGGCACATCTGTCACTGTTTTTTAATATGTGACGGACAAAGGTTCGTATCCGTCTTAATCCCTCCTAGATTTAATAAAAGGTAATTTTTATAATTATACCTACCAAAAAATATTTTTAGGTATTTCTTTCATTTGCTTATAAAGTGTATTCTTTGGAAAAGAATAAAAACAAGTTTGAGTTTGATCTATCTAAGATGTTGAAACTTGTATGGCAGTATAAAAGGAAAGTAGGTACGTGCGGCCGTCGTGGTAAATGGTACCGTACCGTTCAACTTTGGAAGGTGTGTAATCTATCATCTAAATTTCTTTCGCATCGCCGAAGCCCGGTTCCATCACTGTCGAAGCCTATTTCACCACATTAACTTATTTGCGGTTGTACAAATAGATTATATCCTTTAATTTGATAGAATCAGTCAATTTCTAAACTGGGCCTCTATTCAACAGCGTTATAACGATATCGTTTTTGACCTGTTTCAGTATTGTCAACGTTTTGATAACTCTTATGTCATTTACAATAATGGCGACTGTGACATAAACGATTCAAAACGATATTGTTATAACGCAGTTGAATAGAGGCGCAGTATAGGGAGCCACTTTTTAAATAGTTTAGGCTCGCGCGAATGGACTTTAATTTGAATTATATTATCTTGCCCTCATAACATAATTAAAATATTTAAAAAACGACCTACAGACAAATAATGATCACAGCGGAATAGGATTTAAAGTTAATTTAAAAATAAGAGTCAATTTTCCTATTGAGTCTATATATAGTAAACCTTAAGTAAGTAAACTTGATCGAAAAAATCAGAGTTTCATTGGGGGGCTCCCTATGAGGTCGAGGCAAATCTCCTTCTATTGGCTCGCTAAAAGAGAATTACAAAAGTTGTGGCTGAATAAATAATCTATTTTCTTGCTGTTTATATATAAAGATTAACCTATAGTCGGGATCTAAGAATACTGCCAATGAATTTGAAAAGACAATATTTTCCTGTAGATATAAAACAAAAAGGTTGGATATTCATAATCAAATCAAACTAAACTGACAAACCGTTCATTAACAACGTTAGGTTTTTTTCGATGGTGTTTTTATCCCTAAAGATCCATGCTCACTCATAATCATCAGTGAGTATATACTCATAAGTGAAATTATAATGATCAACGAAAAATGAGTGGCGTTGAGTCGACCACACGTCCTCTAAGTCTAGGCTCGCCGTCTCAAGCGGAATCAAACCGTAATAATTCCTCCTGCCTCCGATGTTTTTTCTTCTCATCCTCCTATTTGGAATGAGGTGTACTTTGTGTGGCAAGCGATATTTTTCATGAATCGAGTCGCACAATCATTCGTATCTCTTTTTTATAATTCCCTCCAGTTATTTATTGTAATTCTTAATTTAACCGGCGCGAGCTAACCTGTCATTCAAGTAGGAACCACTGCAAACCAGCGCCGTGGTTTGCCATGGCATAACGCTGAGTGGCTTCCTATTTGACAAAAAATGGCATTTGATTATCAGTAATTTAAGTTCTTTAACTTGTTATAAATGTCTCCAAATGTTTTAAATAAACTAAATTCATTTCTTTGTTTCAAAAACATCTGCAAGTATAATTTTTATTTAAGACCTTTGCGACAGTTGTGAAACTAACTCTGCCTCGGCGGAAAGGGCAGTATATGGAATCGTTTCCTCCTCGTAACATCCCAGCATAATATGTCATTGTGGTAATGGCATGGTGTCATTGTAGTGTTAGTGTTCATCACATAAATATTTACCCTCACTAGGGATTGAACCTCCTCAGTAATGAATTACTTTCACGTCTCTCTTTATGTTTGTAATCCTTTTACTCCCTCCGTAAAAATTAAAAATAGGTATATAAATTAATGTCCCAAGCCTAAAGGGCTAAAGGGCTTTTTAGTGATGGTTTAAATTTATTACGTAGGCTTCATTTCGATTGGACTTTTTACATTATTTAAGTGTACTCACTAAGCCGGTCGAAAATCAGATTTTCAAGTGATGCAGAGGTTAATTAAAGTAAACCCAATGAACAGTTTACACATAAAAAACCCCCTGTTGTGTAGCAATTATTCAAACTAAAATGAATTAGGTTTCGGAGTTCCTAGTAAATGCAATATACCTACACAACTTATTCCGACACATATACGGCGCAAATGAGTAAAATTTTAATAGTTTGAGCACGGCTGCCTGCGGTGAATCAAAGTACATAGTGCCTTAATTGAAACACCAGCTGCATTGAAAGCCACGTGATAAATTCAACGCGGTGTGCGTCTAGCTAAAAGAAGCGTAGTAAAAATACACTACAATATTTACAACACGAATGTTATAATTTGAACGTGTGTATGCGCGTAAATTAAAAGGTTCGCTAGCTCCAATAATGTTCAACCATAGGTAAACGAACGAAAAGTACAATTTATTTTATATCCGGCTTGATGTAAATGATTAATTTGATCTATACTATGTTTCTACTAACTAAGGATTTTAATTACATAAATCTTAAAGACATTTAGTTCAAAAGAACTTAAAACTAAATAAATAAATAAAAAGTCTATTCCAAACTAAGCTCCGAACTTGCACTATGGGTAGTTACTAGACGACGGTATAAATAGTTATATAAAGGAATAAATACTTCAATATATAGAAAATGTCCAAGGTTTTTTTTTTCATTTGTGAGTATTTGCCCATACCGAGATTTCAAACCGGAACCGCTAACTTCATCGCCACCCTGGCACCCTATCACCATCAACTTGGCCTAACGCGTCCCTAAAATAATTTAAAAAAAAACCGTTTCTATTGAGTGGTAAGTTTGCAAAGGCGAACTTAAAAATTCAAAAAATAACTTAACTAATCTTAATTTATAAGTGTTGTTTCTAAAAAATCGGAGGTCTTCTGGTCATATTTGAATCAATGTCTACTAACCTTGTTAAAATCAATTTTATACTTTGAACGACCCAAGAAAATGTTGTATTTGTTTTTACACGACTGTCCAAACACAGGAGTGTAATGTATTCAGAATTCATGTATGTATATTTATGAGTTTCTTAATTCTACGATAACTTCTTAATGCCTGAACAAAACCTAGGAGTATCGAGTATCATTAGAATCGTAAGTACGGCAAGGATTGTTATGCTACTATGGAACCCTGTCATACAGGGTTAATTGTAAATTTTAGCTTTCTTTCATGTACTTTGACGCTGTTATTATCATTATGATAGGGTTTCATAGTGGCATAACAATTAAAGTACTTGACTGTACCGCAATTAACATAGAGTAGTAGTCGCATCTGTAGGGTAATTTTTGCGTCGTTTAATGAATAGAAGATATCCTTTTGCAGGGCTCATCCTGACGACTCAAAAGTTGATTCAAGAAAGGGAGCCATACAAAAAACGGATGCAATTTTTTCAAGCTGGGGGGGAAACATACAAATTACTCTTGTGTTATTTTTATAGCTATAAGGTCATGTTTGGTATCATTTTCGTGTAAGCAAACATGCTGAATTTATTATTGATATTTAAGTTACACATATTTATACGAAAAATAAAAACGGAAAATCAATTTTCACTTCTTTTTTTTCAATACCTTATTACTTTTTAGTGTTAAAAATTTCAAAAAAAAAAACACATTTAGAAAGAATGGGCTTAAATAATTAGCAATAAAAAACCATAATTACTTAACAAGAATATACTTAATATAAAGCCAAAGACCACAATCTCACTTTACAAACATGGATCACATATAAAAAGCCTAATTCTGCGTTTTATAAAGTACAAAAGCCTTCGTCACACAATATCGCTTTGAGTACATTTCACAAAAGAACATAATGTATTTTTTTATGTGTAACCAAGATCACAATTAAACCAAACACTTGCTTTGCAAACTAACACACACGCACACTTACACGTATCACACGTAAATGCACGCACAAGCACGCCAATGCATGACAGTATGTTTTTGTTTGAAATATTATTATCTTGTTCTTTTTGCCTATGAATTTGCTTGTTGTAGCTCTGTCGTACCTCGGGGTTGTGGCAGAATATCAGCGTTTTGCTCATCATGAGCAAAGCTATACGCTGAGCCATTTCCTTTTTGCACTGCTGCAACGCACACATTCTTCTGGCAACTATTTGTGTATTTTTAATGTAATTGTGTTGTTTTAATTACCTTTGTCAATTGTGTGTGTGATTTGTAGTACGCAAATAAACGTTTTATCTATCTATCTATCTATCTTCTACTACTTTCTTTCCGAAGGCCAGTGACGAGTTCTGTTCTCATGAAAATTGCCTGAGAGATGCTAAGGTCGAACATGCTTGCCTAAGTTTATCTTGTAACAAATATTCTTAGAAACGTCGCGAATCGCTCTTCACTTACTTAGTGGTTTTTCAACTTGCAGGAACTTCGACGTCAGTAGGTAATGCTTGTAGCAGCAACATTTAGTTCATTCACTGACTAAATATACAATTAGTTCTTTTTTTGGGGCAAAACTGTGCAAATTAAAATCAGAAATGAAGTGAGCATGTTTGTTTTACATGAAAATAATACCATACATTATCAGTATCATACAGACAAGTATCACTCGCTTGTCGCTGAATATGCATCTTAAGGATTAATTTTAGCCCTACTGCATGGATAAATTACAAAACTGACGATTATTTTAGCAGAGGTACTCTAACCTAAGGCGTTATTGTAACAGGAATTTTCCAGGAAAGATGTTCCATCTTGAACGATATTATCGCTTCCCGTAAAGCGAGATTGTGGTACGAAGCAGGTCTATGGCTTTATTGTAATCCTGGTTCCGTGTCAAGTAATTTTGTTTTTTTTAAAGCTAATTATCCTAACCTAACCAATATGCCAAGTGCATTTTTTTAAATGTAGAAAGAATGGGCTTTCTAAATATGTGGTTTATTTTTTTCAAATAATAATCATAAAAAGTTATAAGGTAATTTAAAAAAAAAGATCAATTTTAACTCTGTGTTTTTTCCATTTTTTCTTTTTTGTACATTAATGTCTAAATTTAATGCCAAAACTGAATTAAGCATGTTTGCTTTACACCAAACACCGTTAACTATATTCAATATCTCGGCACTATACACTATATCGGCAAACTCTCGGCGCTTTACCATCGGTAAAAGATGGTGGTGCTTACACAATTTAAAGTAATCAGCGGAACTATACTTACATTTTAATTTATAGCATAGAATTTTTAGAAGTTTTGTTTGCAAACGTTCGATCCTATCTATATAAACTTGATATTGGGGATTCCAGATCTGAGATGCATATTCCAACCTGCTCCTCACGTAAGCACAATATACCTACGACTTTCACGGTCTTAAGACGTGAAAAACAAGCTGAACTACGCATAATAAAACCAAGAGACTTAGCAGCTTTAGACACGATCTCGTTAATACGATCTTTAAAAACAAGTTTAGAATTATGAATCATGAAGATTTCTTACACAAAAACTTCTTATAATGCTATTCAATCGATTTCCATACAAAATTAACTGAAACCAAACAAAAAAGGCCTATTTAGGTAAATTATATGACATTGTGTAGCATAATAGTAGGTAGAGTATAATCCTTACCTACTCAGTTTTTGGAAAATGTATGGAAAGGACTCAAACTTAAAAAATATTATAGGTAGATAATCAATTAATTTCAAGTAAATAATTTTTATCGTTACGTTCATGCCACTTTTAAGTTTTGAGTTACGGTGTATTGTAATTTCATGTTCATATTATACGTTATCTCATAGTCATAACTGTCATAAGAAATAAAGTACAATTTATCGATAACGATTAACATCGTTTGGAACTCTCTAGGACAATTTTATTCATGCCACAAAAACTTCTATACCTATCTGACTATCAGTATAGCGAAACTTCTAAATGTAATGAAATTAATGAATTTGATTTGATATGATTTTGATTTTAGAACAAAGCAACACATTTTTATTCCTATAGGTATAGTAAAAGTACCTACATTAAAATAGGTATAGTAATACTACCTAATAGATATGTGATTAAACTGATAAACCACTCGACGTCTGATATTCATTAAAATGTTGTTAATTATATGGGCTTGTAGTACTGTTAGGCGATGGGCTTGCAACCTGTCACTAATACACTGGTAAACATCTTAGCCTGATTGTGCAAAATGTGGTTACAGAATTATCAACAAGTTTTTTAGAGTTGTTGGTAATTCTGTAGCTCTGCCTACCCCACTCTGGGAGTAAAGGCGTGACATTATGTATGTATGTATGTTGTTAATTATTATTATAAATAATAATAATAATAATGTGTCCCACCACTTTACTAAATAAAGTTGTCTAAAGGGCCTCTGCGTGTGGCTTCGGCTCCATGTACGCCTTTCAAAGGACCGGGACTCCCATAGTCCCGTGTTTGGTAAAGACATACAAATAATAACAATAATAAAAGAAATTTATTTACCAACATAAACTGGAAAAGGTTACATTGTAAAAATACATCATTAACATGGTTTATGCAGTAAAATGGGATTGAGACTCAGCGGGATCGCTGATTTTCAGCCTCCAACCATACCTAACTTAAAACTAACAAACAATAAATTACGTTTCTGTACAAATTGGGAGTGATGTGACTTTTAAAAAATGTTTTCTAGTTTTTGAGATGACGTAATCCAATTCATTAAAATGGATGCTGCAAATACTGCAAAAAAAATACTTGGCGAATTATGACACTTTTCTATTTTTTATTAGCAAAATGTTATTGTTTACTTTTAGAAAAAATGCGTGACCAACACAACGTTTGAAACGAAAGTCCATGAAAAAATCCGTGGTAAACCATAATTCATCCGGCTACTTGGGAGACACCTGACCTGACGACGTACCTATGCTGGGTTGCGAACTATGATAGGAGGAAATTGGCTGGTTATCGGCCTGAGTGGCATGCAATAGGATGTCTATCTGCAACATGGGATCGACGTGGGCTATTAGGTATCGATAATGATAAGGAATTTGACGTATCTTGCCGTAGGCAGTAACATACTTTTTAAGTATAAAAATCAAGTTCTGGGACTAACTATCTATAATATAAAAATGCAAAATGTGTTGGTAAGCGCATAAGTCAACAACGCCTAGACCAATTTTACCAATTTTAGGTTTAAATGTTGGTTGAAGTCCAATGATGGTTTTTACGGCGAGAAAAATTCAAATAGTTTCCGGGAAACTCGGTAATTTGCAGCGGGGCGAAGCCGCTGGCGGGCCGCTAGTAATATATAATTATACTACATAGGCACAATAAAAAAAATAGGTTTCCCTGGCAAGCCCTACAAAAATTTGTAGTTTTCGTATTTTTCCCTTAACTTCTTATAAGGACCAGCCTTGATGACAATTTTTAATTTAATGATTAATGAAGGATCCTCACTGAGAGCATTTGCGTGTAGTATTCGAGTGGCGTATGTTAAGCCATGCGTTAATGTGGTCCACACCACATGAATATTCAAAGCCGAATCCTCAATACACGCGAATTATCTCGGAGAGGATGTTCCTTTAAATTAAATATTGACATCAGGGCAGGTCGTTTAATACAAGTAGTAAAGAAAAGTGTCTGACCCACGTATCAAATAAGTGGGTCAGTCCGTTTCAGGAATAATTATAGAACCTTGTGTTTTTTAACTCGGCTTTAAAGTTATATACAGAGTGTTTTTTTGGTCGACAACTTCCAAAACAGGAGATCCCAGCCCTGGACCTCTATTCAGGCGCGTTAAAACGATATCGTGTTTGACACGTTTAGGAATCGTTTATGTCCCAGTCGCCATTATTGTAAATGACATAAGAGTTATCAAAACGATGACAATACGGAAACAGGTCAAAAACGATATCGTTATAACGCAGTTGAATAGAGGCCCTGGAATTCTACAAGGTAATAACGATATCGTTTTTGACCCGTTTCCGTATTGTCAACGTTTTGATAACTCTTATGTCATTTACAATAATGGCGACTGTGACATTAACGATTCTTAAACGCGTCAAACACAATATCGTTTTAACGCACCTGTGGTGCTAGATACTGTGGCATTCGACAATCGTTAACGATTATGTTTCGATTGATAAATGTATGGAATTGACGTAAGCCACCGAGACAGTAATGTGACACTTACGTCAATCCCATATATTTTTCAATCGAAACATAATCACTAGCGAGTGTCGAATACACCTTGTCTAGCCCCACTGAATAGAGGCCCAGTTCAAAAACGATATCGTTAGTACCTTGTAGAATTATAGCCCTGTTCGATGTAGGTCGTTACTCGGATTTTACAATTAGAGTAGGTAATACATCAAAAGTTACATTAATTATTGCAATGTTTGATATTTCGAAATCCATAATGGTTTAATACGCCTCCTGAATCACTTAATCTTAGATTACGGCTTTAATGTAATGAACTAGTTATTGTCATAGCGTGACGTCTCGACTTGGTTTTAAATAGATTCATTAAATTACGGTTGTTTGGTAACAAGGATTGAGATACAGTAATTCGAAAACAATGTGGAGAATTGAACCTGAAATAGCCTTTATTAGTCTAATCAATAAAGGAAGTGTAGAGTGCGTGAGCAGGAACCTAAGCAATTCTTTCTGACATTTGTTCAGGATGCTCAGGGAGTGAACAAACTAAAAGTCCCCACTTCTAGGAGGTGAGCCGGGAAGGGGGGGCATTTTTACTTATATTTCGAGAATGAGGCATTGCAGAGGAAATAACACAAACGACAGATGAAACATTATAAAATTTTCTAGAACTTCTATTAAGTACATATAAAATTAAGTATAGTACGGAAACATGCATAATTTTGAATACCGGTGAAATTACCAGCATAGAGGCATTCCATCTTAGTCCTCAGGGTTGGCAACGCATTTGGGGCCTTAGGATTGCAGTCTTATGATTATAGTCTAGAGAATTCAAATGTTTATGGGTCTCATATTCCACTTACCATCAGGTGGCCTGAGTGGTCGTGTACCTTCTCCTTATCATTAAAAAAAAAACCTCACGTTTTTCACCAAACATTCCTTGATAACATTTTACTAAATTACCTGCGAACATTTTTAAGGGCAAAAAGTTGCACATTATTAAATCGTTTTTAAGAATATATACACATAATATATGTCAATTTATCACCAACCGGTCAACAGTTACGGCAGTTTTAAACCTTTTCGTAAAAATTCGCCATGTAAATATTTGTGCTACATGGTTAAGCGTTCAGCCGTAAAAAAATGAAGAGATGAAACTAAGTATGGTGGTTTGGGAGATATATTATAATAGATAACTTTCGTTTACTAATAGTTTCCGTTCTCCCAAAAATGTCACAAAACGCGTTTCTTTCCAGTTTTTACGAAAACTGTACATGGTACATGAAAAGAGAAACCCTGATAAATTTACTATCAACCACAAATATTTCCTATCACATACAAAAGCGATGTATAGGTTATAGGATAGGGTTAGGCAATTATAGGTTTCGCGAAATCTGCCACAAAATGTTAACGTATTTTATAAATTATCGTTTTTTATCTAAAAACATTAGTTTTTACAAAAAAAAACAATTTCGGTCTATGGAACGATGCTTTCATAATTGATTGAACACAAAGAGTTGATAAATTATTTAAATTGCTTTAAGTCGTCAAAAGGTTTCTATCAATGTAGCATTTAAGGAAAATTTAGAAACCAGAATAATACAATTAATGTTATTTATTATTCTTTACTGTTTAAAACGACTTATCTGTGTTAAAGTATCAAATCTTAAAAATAAACGGTACGCCAACGTCGGTTGAAATTGATTCGCAGTGTTTCCACTACACGATTCCGTAGTCACTAACCAACGCGCCGACAGCAGCGACAACCGTTGCCTCGCTTCAGCAAATGAAACGTTTGATGTAACTAACGGCCACTAAGCCAATTCAAAGAGCCCGGAGACGTCGTGAATATTTAGAAATGCTGAGTAAATACGAAATAGAATAAGATGTTAATTTACTGCGAGTGTAACGCACGTTGCGGCAGTAGAGTTTCTAATTACAGCGTTAACAGGGACATGTCCCGTCTAATTTTAGGTATCAGTGAGTCACTTGTTCCCGCTTATATGCTTTTGTGCCAAATTTATCCGGGAATTATGAAATCAATTTACTCCCTTTCAAGTTGAGTTAAAGTTTTTATGAATAAACAATTAATATCTAAATTATTCATTGGCTCATAAGTTTTGAAACACTTTTCCTAGTTGATATTATGACCAATCGCCTAGTGCGGCAAGTTCTGCTCACTAAATATTGAGAAAACTTCGTTTAAATACATAATTTTTATTTAATTATAATGAATCATTATTATAATGATTATTGTGATCGTAAAATTTAGTGATATGTTGTCATGTCGACACCAATCCGCATTTGGTTAAGAGTGACCCATATCTTTCGGTGCAGGACAGGTTGAAAGCATAATTTTCGGGGGCTTGCCCCTGGTCGCTCCATCGTTCGATCCATTCCTCGCGGGCACGAATAGATTCGGGAATTTAAATAAGGTTAATAGGTCTCCTAGAATGAATGCGTATATTAGAAAGCCTATATGTACAGTGTTTTTTAAAAGAAGTGTTGGCTTTCTCGCCTATTTGCACTCCCGAGAGATACCGGGAGAGTAGGTACCACACTGGGGCGCAGTATTCCGCCGACGAACGCGAGAGGTAAACTAGAGGTGCGCAAGACATTTCCTTTGGCTCCCCACGCTGTACAATGGTAATGAAGTTCACTCTTGTTTTAAGTTTCTGCCCTAAGTTCTCCAATTAAGGCTTGTTTGTCAGGGACCGGTAAAGTGTTACACCCAGGTACTTCAAGGTAAAGCTGTGTAAAAGTCTCCACTACTGTAGAGATTGCAGATCTAGTGTAAGAGTCGCTTCACCGATTATATCGAAGAACAATCTCAGAAGTAAGTCCGTACCTACTTGGACCCGGAAAGATTTATGCAAATTGGTGTAATGTTGTTATATAGAAGATACAACTTATAAATATTAAGAGTCAAATACAGAACCTACTGTTATTTAAGATGAAAAATTTATCTTGTGACTGGTGGATTGCCGCGATCTTTTAGTAGATTATTAGTCTGCGAACGGTGCTGGCTGTCGTCCGATACACAGTGCTATTAGGCTTATTAGTAAGACCGTCTTTTCTACCAACCAACATTGTACCTTGTGACTTGTTATGAAGGATATTAGCGAATTCGTGAAATCGCTTAAGTAGTGATGTTTTGTAGTTATATTATAGTTTTAATCAATCACTGTTATTATATTAATATTATCTTATCCATCCGATGTGCCACAAACGTTGATGCTGAAATTCTTAGTAAACAACCGCCGCTGTTAGTAAACTTTGTGACTGAGTGCTCCGTGTATGTTTTTGGTCTAACTGTATTTATTTTCAGCGTTTTGAATATGATGACATTTATGATCCTCGACAGTTTTATTTTTTGTCTGTTATTTATGAAAGCATATAATGCGATGTAATTAAAGTTCCTCCTCGCGATATAATTTACTATTGACCAAAAAAATTCAATCGGATATAATATGAGGCAAAACAGTGACAATCATAAATTCGCCGAGTTCCACCACCGAGCCACCCCCGTCGTAAGGCCAGGTTCCATGAACATCACCTTAATGAAGGCGTGTCTTTAGGCACTTCTTTCACTTCTTTCGTACGGTGAAGCTGTAGAACGAACTCTCTTCGGCGGTATTTCCAGCCACTTATGACATCGGGTCCTTCAAGAAAAGAGCTCTTATTTTCCTTAAAGGCCGGCAACGGCATGTGTTTGTCTATTTAAAGTTGCAGCGACATAGCACTATCAATATTATTAGCACATTGTTTATTTCGTAGATTCTGCCACTTTTAACTTGGTTGGAACTGCCATACAAAGTATTTGGAACAGTGAAAGCAATGAGGTTCAACATTGATTTTGTTACCTATGACGCTGAGTATATTCAGAAACGAAAATAACGAAAGAAACTGATCAAATTTATTACCTAGCTGTTACCTTCGATTCCATCCGCGTAGATTTCGATTATCGTTATTTCTTTTATTTATGACGTGTTAATCCAATATATAAGCTATCTCCATTCCCAATTTCATCCAAATCCGTCAAGCCGTTTCAGCGTGAAGGAGTAACAAACTAACACACTAACGTTCACATTCATAATTATTAGTAGGATTTATATTTTAATGTCCCATTAGAACGCCTTGTGTTACCTTGTAATTCGCTTAGGTACAGAGTGACAGCATGCGACTTAAGTAGACTTAATTTAATGAACATTTCGGTAACTGGACGATAAACTGGGATTAAGTCGATGTATACCTAATGCTGCTCTGTTGGGTTTGGCGATTGACCTTTTTCTCGGAGATACCTACTGAACCGAACAGTTGACCCAAATATACGAGTACGAGTACCAAAATACCTTCAAGCGTACACACTGATAAGGACCTACTTTTAGCTTGTATTACTATGCGATGAGCCACTGCCACCGCTGTGATGTGTTACGCGCATTACTTTTAATGTGTCTCGAGAGATTCCATCTCAATGAAAGCGTGAAAGCTTCTTCTACAAGCATAAAATGATAAACTAGTTAGGTAGATATGTCGCATTCACCAAAAATGTAACGGATGGAGTTAAGTTTTTTTTATAATTATACTTTGGTCAAATACATGAAGCTGGCAAAGGTGTTGGCTCTCGGAGGCTGTTTAAGCATTAGATTGGTACTAAGATCTTCGAACGACGATGTTACTGCGGTGTATGTATACTTTAAACTAGAATCATATTCTATGGCGTAAGGCACATCCGTCGTGTCATGAAATAATTGTTCGTCACCATAAACAAAAGTTTTTGAAAATGGAAGACGAGACTAGACGAGAGAATGATTTATAACTTTGACTGTATATGTATTCCACTAACCGTCATATAAAAATAAAGGTTAAAAAGAAAAACAAAAACCGCCTTAAAAACCCAGGAAATACTTACGTAACTGGGCGTTTTCCAAAAAAAGTGTACATCGATGAAGACAAAATTAAGAAAATTAAACTTTTTCCATTTCGTCACGAAAGTTTACGTATCTAAATGTATGGCTAATTAACGTGACGAAATGGAAAACGCCCATCTCCTTTTAAAATGGTACCTACTAGTAATAGGTCAATCCAGCTGAAGTCGGCTTTTGTTTAAAAAAATGGTGGGACGCCGGCTTCAGTTGGACTGACCTTCTGAAGGTATAGTGGTAAGTACCTCGGAGACTCATGCTATTATTACTCAGGATACTGTAGTTGGTATTAAATAAATCGCTTTCTTTAAATATTTTCTGTTTAATACTTTTGGTAATAAAAAGAGAAACACAGCCACGACTTCTTCACAGCAATCGTCAAATGTAAGTAATGGATTGGTTTTAGAAGAAATCTTAAACTTCTCTCCCTAAAATGTATCAAGCAAAGGCAGAAATTTGGAACCTTAGTATAAGTAGCGATACCACGTCTAGCCTTAATAATTTCCATTCAGCACCGTACGAAATGGTCAAAATTCTTCATTGTCGAATAAAAAGGCCATAATTATCAGATATTTATTACTCAAATCTCAAAATGGCATTAGTAATTAAAATTAAAAGAAATTCAATTCGACAGAAACAACTTGAAAACAAATACTTAAAAGTAATGCACTCGTACAAATAAAACACCTAAAAACCAAATATAACAAAATACTATTTTATCAGTTTTAAACATTGTTTTCTTTTTTAATTGCTTTGGACTGAGATCTTTTCTGTTTAATTATTTTAATAATTCCTTGTATTTTCAGTCAAAAATTATGTCCTTACTATCGCGGTTTGTTTAAAAGGGCGAAAGAAACTTTTCATAATTTTGGAAATGATGTGTGTGTATGTGTGTGTTCAGATTCTTTGGACAAAACTTTGCAAAATAAAAACAAATTTGGTTTCCGTGGGAGCTTTGTATGTAGCAATCTGTGATACCCCTCAAGGGCTTTAGTGGTGCAATTGCGCTCACCATCAGAACTTATTAACTTGTGGTCTTTCTTAAATCAATTCTTTTAAAAATACTTTTTTTACCTCAATATTTTTCTCGTTTCCACACTTTTGATATGATCCCACGCTGATTTCTGAAAATCACACAGATTCTAGATATGTTTCGACCTTGTACAGTACGTTCCAGTTTCTTTTCATTTGCTCGTTTCTATACTGCTGTATTAAAGTGAAAAAGACACACTTTTACATTAGCAGCGGGGAAGACTTCGCGCAGGGCTATTTCATAATCGCATTTAAACGACTTTATGTTCATTTGAAATCATTCCTTAAATTAAAAATAATCGTTTATACTAGATTTGGCATTTATCTGGTAATAATGAGAATATCATCGGTTATACACCGTGGCCCAATAATTCGTTGACAAAATTTAAAAAGTAAAAATTTTGAAAATGGAACATAATTCGAGTTCGTTTGTTTTTCTATTATAATTTGACACAGTTTGTTGACGATTTGGAAGAGATAGCTTGTTTAAATTATTTAGTTAAATATTGATTTTTGACATGTCTTTGCAACGCAACGCAATAATTTCCTTACACTAGTCTGGAAAACGACAGTGCGAGATAGTTAGATCGCTAAATGTCAGTCGTCAACTAGTGTCCAAGTCTATTAAACGATATAATGAGCTCGGACATATCGCAGACCGCCCAGGAAGAGGAAGAAAGAGGACTGTTAGGACTCCCAGGCTCCGGAACATTATCAAAAAAAGGCTTGATCGCAATCGACGGACCAAAGTACGAAAAATGGCTAGGGAGCTGGGTGTAAGTCGTTCGACGGTGCAACGTATTGTCGCTAATGACCTCAAATTGAAAGCATACAAACTGCGTAAAGCACAACTTCTTGAAGATAAAGATAAAAAAGTTCGCCTCGACAGATGCCGTCTGATTAAGCAACGTGCCGCTACTGAAAAGTGGGAAAATATCCTTTTTTCAGATGAAAAACTTTTTTGCGTTGAACAGGCCCATAATCACCAGAATGACAGAATATACTGTTCTAGTCGTCCTGGACCGGCCGCAGTTGTCCCTCACCGTCAAAAACCGGAATCAGTCATGGTTTGGGGCGGTATTTGCTCCACAGGTAAAACTCCCCTTGTATTCATAGAAAAAGGTGTCAAAATTAATCAAGAAATATACAGAAGAGATATTCTTGAAGCCGTAGTTCTTCCATGGAGCCAACAACATTTTGGCACCCAACAGTGGATATTTCAGCAGGACTCTGCTCCATCTAACAGGGCCCATAGTGTGCAGCAGTGGTGTAAGGTCAATTTTCCCGGATTCATTAGCTCGAAAGAATGGCCACCCTACTCGCCTGACCTTAATCCAATGGATTATAGTTTGTGGTCGATCTTAGAGACAAGGGCCTGTGCCACTAAACACAAAACTGTAGACGCTCTGAAAGCAACACTTACCAAGGAGTGGGCAAAAATAACCTTGGAGGAGCTGCGGCATATCGTTGATAATTTTAACAAACGTTTGCATCTGTGTATCAAAGCCAAAGGTGGATATTTTGAAGACGATTGATTTTTTTTATCTAAAAATATTGTGGTTTTCATGTTTTAATGTCATATTGTAAAAGTCATATTAGTAATAAAAACATTTTCTTACAAATCTTTGTCAACGTAATTTTGGGCCACCCTGTATATTTGCACTTTGCTCATCTGTGTGGTAATTTAAATGTAATATTATGTCCCACTGAAAACATTTTCATGTAAAATGATGCCAAGGCGAGACCATATGGCTCGCACCGTCAAAAAGTTATCAAATCTCATGTACTTGAGTAGAGCCAAGCTTCTAACTCTACACTAATTTTACAAGTCCTAACTTCACAAACTCTAACTAAACCTTAGTCAAAATATGTGTCATGGCCGTTATATATAACTGATAAGATGGTTTCGGTGTTACGCGAAATTTTCCATCAGCATAATACGAAAAGCTTTCCGGCATATTTAAAACCTCTTTAATGCAAACAAAATATTACAATTTAGTCAGTTTCACCATCTTCTACAATCTCAAATGTATCTTCTAATCCTGCGAGAAGTTTCACATCTTTTACTTAAGTGTAAAGTAATCTGTCAACGTTTAACGCATTTTATGTTGCTCTGTTGACCGTGCTTTAACAGATGAGTAGGGCGGAATATCTTCTGTGTTATTATTATTACCATTCTACTTATGTTTTTCTACGAGGCTTTGATGTCAATTTTCACTAACAGCTTTTTTTGCACATTTTTAATAAAAGACTTCGGCTTTCTGATGTCCAGGTCGCACACGTGATTGACTTGCCTAATGTTTGTTTTTTTTGCACGCTGTGTAGGTATATTACAATCGAGGTTTAATAAATCTCTTCCAGGGAGGCTAACACGGTTGTGTTTATCGATGTGGATAAACGTGGATAGCACATCTGAGAGCTATATAACTGTCATAGCTCTGTCCTTTTCTCTGAGCGTAAACAGAACTGCATTTTTATGTCATGATAACCCCCCTGAGCTAATTCTAGGCCTACCTAAAAATAGAACCTATTTTATTACTGGCATGCAGTGCACTCTGTCCCGTACAAACGCATTTATTGATATTAAGTTATTTCAGCTCGGAACGCTGAAATAGAGAAAAAAACAAGAAAAGAGAAATATTTCGCCACAACTCATGGCAAAGGTGTTAGTGATAGAGTCGGTGGCAACGCCAAAAGACTAGTTCATCAGAAACTCGCAGCCAGGGCTATGTCGCCATTATCCAGAATGCAGAAAAATTTGCTGCTGTAGCAGCCACCTTAATACCGGCTACAACGATTTCATGATATATTTGTCAATGACAGTGAAATATAATGTAATGAACACGCTTTGGGTGTAGACAATATTGAGTTTTTCAATTTAAAGTAGATAAAACTCAGTTTTTAAAAACTAAATTTCATACAAGGTCCGTACTAACGGTTAAGAGGCCGTATACGAAATTTGGCCAGTATTGCTAATTTTCGTGATTTTACAGTTTAAATACTTACTGCTTTTCTATAAGTTTTAATGCACATCATAATATAACATTTCAGTTATGATCGAATAAATGAGTTACGAATGAATGAGCTACTTTTTTATCTTTGTCGAGAATTTAAATTCGGGATTTAGGTTATTTTAAAACATTATATATTGCTATTTAATTTTTAATTTCTGGATGTGTTTTTAAGGTAATGGATTGATTTTGAACTGAAGTTTATAACTGTTCTTTTAATTTTATGAACGAGTGTTTTAAGAAGCCGAAATTTATAACTATTTTTTGTCCATTTTCTATAAACAATTTCCAAGTTCTTTATTTTTTTACACAAAAAAAATATACAAACGTGGTAAAAAGTAATTCATACATTTTTAGACAACTTTTACAGCAATCAATTGCTATTTTTTCATACCTTTAAGACGTCAAAACGATTCGTGAATATGCAATATTCTAAACCTCTTGCAGCAAAACTCACGAACTGTCGCCGGTTTCAGGTCGATTAATCAAAATTAAATAATAAAAACAAAAAAGTATTTCATACATTAGTTGAAAATCGAAATTATCTTTCTTTTTGCGCATTAAAATTTGTAGAAGTAGGTAAAGTATTTCAACAGTCAAATCATGTCTGTAAAATCACGAAAGTCAGCGAAATCGACAAAATTTCGTGTACGGCCTCTTAAGTTTTATTTTTTTGTTGTTGTTAAATAAATATTTCATCACATCTAGTTCGTGTCATTTAATATGAACCTATGTTTATGTCTATTATAGTGCATTTTTATTTATCAATTAAATAGACTAATTATGCTAAAACTAAGGCAAGATTGAATAAAACTGGAAACAAGGTGGACTGGGCAATACTGGGGATGTCCCGTACAAACGCTATATGTTTTATTTTATTTACTCAGGAATGTGTTACTGTTTTAGAAGAATAAATAATCTTTTAGTACACTATAGAATATAGGAGTAAGGGATGTATAATCCCTTATTCCTATATTTATATTGTTTGCAAGTTGTGTAGGATAGCAATTGGTTTGCTACATACTTACTTTAATGTTGTCTTTTAAAATGCGTATGATTAGTCCCGTACGAACCGTTTAATGAGGGAGCGACGACACCGACTCGTAAAATACGGTGACGTTGCATAAACAAAAGACTGGGTCATACTAATTACAAGGCGCTAATTTTGACGGACCGTAATTACGCACCGTTAACCTCCTGTGTGGACAACATAAGATTAATCAACGCATTATCTTTACCTTCGTGTTGTACAAACCTAACAATTGAATTACTCGTAAGAATTCAAAGCAAATTTTTGTTATCGATTGAGCAATTTGATTATAACGTGATTAACGCATTAACTTTAATATTTTTTTATCTTTAAAAAAGTTTGAATAATATATTTAATTTCTTTTAAAAAAATAACCTAATGAAAAATCCCTTAAAGTTAAGGTAAATAAAAAGCACGACGTATGTAACTCAATTCCCTTACAAACTTTACAGTAAGCAGTCTATGATTCAAAAAAGCAAAATCACATAATTTTTAAAAAAAATGCCTAACTTCCATACAATTTAAACCCCTATTTCACTTTAATTTTCGTACGACGTCACACGGTATCAACCTATTCAAAATAAGATACCTTCTTTTCATTTTTGTTCCCATTAGAATTTGTAGGCTCACTTAATCAAATTGACAAGTATCATTGATATCTTCGACTTTTGTTGACAATTTCGTAGTTTGTTAGCTTTCTTTCAACCCCTGCTTTACACCATGTCATGGAGTAAAGCCGTACCGGCATCTACTGCACTTAAAATCAGTGGTAGGACAGCTATCCTGGATTGAGACTTATTCGTAGCTTACTAGCTTCCTCACCAACTTACTGGTGAGGTAGCTAGTAAGCTAAGGCCTGGTAATGAAGCTGGGTCTGTATACATGAAGCCAGAATCACTAGCTATTTTAGATTATACCACTAGAGCTATCCTTTCTTTAAAAACTAGCCTCGTATAACCCACACATAATGTTATTTACCTCGTTAATCACACGATTAAACTCTTTTAAAGGGAATAAAAGATAAGTAAATCATATTCATAAACTAGTCTCTCTACGTCGGATCTTGCGAGTGAAGACACTGAATAATTAGCTCATTCATCCTACATCTTAATTGCTTAATGGATTCAGAGACTCAGGTATATTTTTAAATTTAAACACATTAGTGATAGCTTTCAAAGAAATTATCTTACATCATTTAAAAGTCCTTGGTAAGTAAGTGCCTAATTAAGTGCATATTTACGGATCTCCTGAAAAATCTATCTAATCTAATTTGTTACAGTGATCATATCAAATCTGACAAAAGTAATACTAATCGCAATCTTTTCCACTATATTTCTTTATTTTTGAGTTGATAAATTGCAAAAATGTATTCACGAGTTTCGTTTCTACTACTATTATTGCACGCTTCAAGGTAATGTTATTTTTCCATCTATATGTGTCAATGGCACTAGACTAGAGTTGAAATTTTTACAGATGATGTATTTCTGTTGCCGCGTTAACAAAAGTGATATTTTGCCGTTTTTGCTTGATATTATTAATGGCAATAGGTGGACGCTAAAAATATTAACGGAATATAATAATTAAAATAAGATAAATATTTAAGGGGGGCTCCCATACAACAAATGTGATTTTTTTGGGCGTTTTTTTCTCTGCCTTAACAGACACCGTGGTTGCTGGTATAGATAATGGTATGGAACCCTTTGAGTGCAAGTCCCACTCTACTTGGCCGCTTTTTTTTTATATATAGCGCACTAAGTTTTGTGTCTATCTTAATCCGTCTTAGATAGAATATACTTTTTTATTTTGTATAATTAGTATATGACGCTACCGAAAAATTTTATATTTTTTAAATTGCCTATAAATGTCTGCTCTTGCGAATAAACAAAAAATAAGTGGTTTTTTAGGCGGTCTCTAATTCGCTTCAGACGGTCAATAACTTTTTCTACCTCAGGAAATGTTTATAATTTATTTGTTTGATCGTTTATCCTGATAGGCGGCGACTTTTTTATTTTAAACTATGACACTAAAAGTATAATTTGGTAAAGTCAAATATGAATGTTGTTGCCTTAAAATTCAAGCAACTCGGTTGCACAAGTAAGAAAAAGTACATAATACCGGAAAATATATGCAATTCTTAAAGTCCCAGAACTCTTTCAAGTTAATTCGTAAACTTAGACAAGACTTGTGCCAAAGTTAGAAATCAAGAAGAATAAATAACCTCTCCATAGGACAAGAACTCGGAACTTTAAAAAACCGTTAGCAAGGTTAATGGCCTCTATCCGGAGGATGCTAGAAAAGAGTAAGATACACAAGATAACAAAAAACTCTTATGCCTAATTAGTAGTAACGTAATTATAAACAGGAATAAAATAAAGAAACCTCATATTTAAACCGCTCAATAGGAAATGAGCTTAGTACTACTTATAATAATAGTAGGTAGTTGTTATTTTATTACTGCGTAATATAACTTGTAAGGGATGACTATTTTTTAATGTAATACTATTAGCTACCGAAGCTATTTAAAAGTAGATTGTTCAACGAGGGACTAAAATAAGCCATTATGACGCAAGATATTGCTTTGCTCGGGTGGATGAACTTAGAGTGTCATTATTGCTTTTTAGTCTCGAGTTTAACACTGCTTTTCACTTCGATTGAGAGGAAAATAAATCTTAAATTATAATGTTTTTATTACAAAAACCTAAACAACCGTTGAAAATTTGTTTAGTACTTAATGTCAATTAATAAAAAACTGTCACATTAAACATGTCTTAGGCGACCTGTCTAAGATTTTTGTCATTACAGCATAATAATATAAATAGTTTTAACATAGACACTTTAAAAAATTACAATTTAATAACGCTATCATTTTTACTCTCAAACCGTCACTGTAATATAGAACGAGACAGCAACAAATTTGTTTTTGGGGTAAGAACATTACGAAGACTGAGGCGGTGGAGGTTGTATGCACAGCCCTAGCCTGCCCTGTCCTCCACCGGCTCCACCGCGCACTCCGGCGTCAAGGGCAACATGTATCTGGCTGTTTGTGATCTCCCAAGGCTTTTCATATTTAAAAAAAAAAAGTACTTTAGTCCCTAAGGATTAAAATGTCACTATAGTCCCTAGAGATTAAATGCATCGCTTTAGTCCGTCTTTACATGGCAAAATGAGTCATTTTAGAGCGAGAGAAGTGAAAAATAAGGTTTCTTTTATGGAATGCTCGTGCGCTATTAGCGTCCAATCCGCAGTGTTACTATTTATAAAAGGAACTCCTTATCCTATCCTACTAACATTATAAATGCGAAAGTTTGTGTGTTAGTTTGCTACTCCTTGACGCTGCAACGGCTAGACGGATTTAGGCCAAAATTTATTTATATAATAAATTACCCGACATACTTTTAAAGTTACCTTTTTCAGTAACAAAAATATCTTGAAAAAGTCGTTGATGTCTAAATCTAAAAATATCTTGAAAAAGTCGAGGATTATCTAACAGACAAAAATGCTTGGCCTGAACCAGACACCTAAATTACTTTATTTTTATTTAAACAATGTATCTTGTCTAGGGAACACGGTTTCTGTAGGAGAACGTATCGAAACTTTATTTAATGAGGTTGTCTTGCGCCGTCGTGGGTAAGATTAATTTTAATTTACTCTTGTGAAAATATTAAGCTTTGACACGTTTTCCTACTCAACTACGGGTACTCATTATATAATTTTCTATTCATTGTTTAATATTTATAATTAATAAATTAAGTATTAACATTATCATAAGGAAAATTTAAAAATGACTGCTGGTTTTTCTGGCGGCGTTTCCTCTCAGCAGTGGTCTCCTTCTTCCTGAATCAATATCATTTAAAAATAATCGTTAGCGCCATGGAAATTTTGAGTTATAAGTAGTTCAATTGCATGCTGGCGCTATATTCCATGGGAATCAAAACAGCATGATTTTTAACGAATATAATTTAGCTACTTGATGACAGATTACTCAAACAGTACTCATAAACACTCAAAATTGGGAAATAGTTCTGTTGCGAACCATATTGAAACACGGAACCCTCGGTGCGGGAGTGCAAATCTCTCTTGACCGGTTTTTTATTAAATTCACTTTGATTTTTCAACCTCCAACGAGAGCCCTTGCTTAATAACTTCAAAAATATTTGTATGTTTAGATTATTTAGTTACACAGCTGTGATAAAGGACAATGGGCAATAATGTATGGAACGTGGTGCCCGCGCCAATGGACATAATTTATACATCATTGGAAACGTATTTTTATGTTGGCAAAGGTGACTATATCGCTTATCTCTATTTTCTGTCGGATCTGAGTTATTATATTTTGAATATACGTTTGTAATCAAAGCAGTTGTAGTTTGTTAATGAATTGTCTATACTCTGGATGTTATTATTGTTTTTAAAGATTTAGTTTTTTTTTCTCGTAGGACCGAAGCTGTGTTATCTTGTACAGTCAAAAGCAAGAATGTGTACCCGGTAGACCGCTCAAAAGTATTTTCCAGCGATTCTATTGACAACCATGAATCGAATTGTGAGATAGATAGATAGTACATAATCTTTTTCCTGTTGTGTTAAACTAAAATTAATCAATTTCTTTTAGGGATACTGCTGTGAAAGAAAAGAAAGCATGTATTACATAACAAAAAATATAACATATTTTTTTACAGTTTGTAATCATATATTAATATCAACAATGACATAATTGAGAATCGACGCAGGAACAGTGAACCCTTCATGTTTTGCGTACCCTAGGTACCACACTATAAAGACTATATGCGCACAAGTGCCGACTGTACGCAGTCCTGTCAAACATGTGCAATAGTATTGCAGGATATTATTGTCTGTTGGGCTTAGGATGGTTTTAATCAAAACATAACAAAAAATGTCCTCGATCTGACATGACGCGACCGTATGCGTCCGCGCAAAAGCCAAGCTTCTTCGTTTATGCCGTGGTCTGGCAAGTCATCAAGTGCATTTTCTCTGTATATTTTAATTGTATACAACCCATTTGCCAAATGCTTGCTGCAGTAGGATCGTACCAGTTTTACGAACATAATCTGTTCTGCCGGTAGTTCTGGGAAGTCCTGAATCTGGGTTACTTTAATTCTTTCGCAATTCACTAATTGTCTATTCAATCCTTTTCTTTCTACATAGTTGTATAGCAGGTTACGGGAATCCATTTGCTCCCTTATTCTATTTAACATCTTTGGAAGCGTTTTGTTAAAGCATTTCTGTCGCAAGAGTTGAAATCGCGCTAGAATCTCCCGTTCACTACCTCCACTACCCAATGGCATATTGCAACTGATCGAGCTTCATTGGCCTACTCAGTGGTCAGCTGTGTCTCTTGTCTATCTTTTGTTGGCGGCACGTAACATTCATAACCACATGATTCGATATCACCTAAACTCTCCCTGGAATCTCGGCCTTGTATGAAGACATCATTTGTTCGAAGCAAGCAATGTAATGGATTCTCGCCGTGCGTCTCGTTCATTATGTTTGCATCTGTCTTAGTAGCGGCGTATGGACCCATTACATCGATTATATAGCCATTAGAACATACAAGTAAAAATGGCTTTTAAATAGCTCCGAATGGACAGGGATTGAAGACAAACCACCATAGTAATCGTTGTTCCTTATGGTATGACTCGTTCAATGACACTACCATTATTGCTATTGGAGCGGGTACCAAAATGCCCATTGTCCTTTCTAGTTAATAGCTTCTATAGTTGCGGATAAAAACTGCTGTGACATACAAACTTACACCGAAGTCAGTTAAAGTGGTTAAGTAAATAATAGGGATTTTTAAATATTGAACATTTAATAGGTTTCATTCGTTTATTTAACTGAGACAAAAATGAGATTAGCGTCTTTGTTGAAAAGCCGAATTGTATGAAGTTGTAACGAGGTTGTTACAACCTCCTTTTTGCATTCCTGGCCACTTTTACATTTCGTTTAAATTCTATCCAAATTCAAAATTGTTCATGATCTATTTGATGCAATCGATAAATGCATTCTCTAGAAAATTTCGATAAGCATCAGACACGGTTGTCGTGTCTTGGTGTCTCGTTATATTTAATTCAATTATTTATTTAGTTATCGATCTCTAAATCTGTTTATTACCAAAAGCATTAACACGTAATATTTAAAGAAAGCTCTTTATTTAATACCAACTACAATATCCTGAGTAAAAATGAGTCTCCGAGATACTTACGATTATACCGTCAGAAAGTGTCCTGATCTACTAAGCAATCTGTTGAGCAGAATGGGACACATTAATTAAATCTTACTATATATTCTGTACTTACAGCTGTGATAGGAATTCCTTAACGCAGCCATCGAAAGTTTTTCCATGCGCTCCATGTGGTACCCGCCTAACTTGTGAATCTTAAACGACTTTGACCTTTGAATAGTCCCCTTGTAAGTAGCCGACAAATGTATAATCTGAATACTTCTACACGCAGCTGGGATATTATGATAGACATTTTTCTTGTATTTTATTCTATCGGATTTATGTCGTAATAAAGTAATAACGACATTTGCCGAGCGTGGACGCTTTAACATTCTATTAAACAAAACCTCGGAGCAACGTTTAAAAGTAAATGCGTCAAATTGAGTGTTAATGTGTCGTTTTCGCATTTAATGATACAATAAAAACCTATTTTACGAACCGATAAAAAACCAGAGATCCTTAAAAGGCTAGAGAGAGGGACAAACCAATTGATTGCGGAAGCGGCGGCGCCGCCGAGAGCGGGCGACGAGCGCCTCCGAGCGCCGACGGTAGGTGAAGGGGTTAAGCTGTTATAATCAATTGTGCGACGAAACGGAACTAATAAAGGCATTGTTGGTGCGTTACAATGAAAATCCTGCCGGAAATACTCAATAATTGACCTGTGAAATTACTGTAGTAGAGTCAAAATAATGCTTAAGTAATTAATTACCGTTTATAACACCTGCAACGAGTAGGATGCAGTCAATTGGAACTCGAAATTAACTTTGTACAAATAGGAAATGGCAAAGTTTCAGAAAATATTACTAATTATTACAGGAACTACTATAAAAATGTCATTAAAGATGTCTAACCCAAATGGCAAAATAACATCAAACCTATAAATTATATATTATAAAGCCAGAACCCTAGCAATCGTTTAAAAAAAAACATGAGTTGTTACAATGTACTTACGTTATAATAATAGCTCATTATAAGAGAATTTCTTTAGATCGAATAAAGGTTCATAGGTATAACCGAGTAATATGACTACAATAAAATAAATGTTTTATTTCATACCTTTTAGTGATCATCATAATAATTCTGTTTTGTCGTCCACGTATATTTCTTCCTATAATATTATCCTCACGGACCTCCTCATCAGATACCAGCTTAGTGGCGATGGGACCACCTAGGAGTACATCCTATCAAACAAAAAAAAGAAACATACAGTCGAACCGATAACCTCCTCTTTTTTAGAAGTCGGTTAAAACTTCACTTCTTTAATTACAGGTTCTGTAATTAACTTAACCTAAGATTAACAGCCAAATTTGAGAAGGCATAGCAATAAAGAAATAATAATAAGTACACCTTTATACATTCCTTTTAAACATTTTATGAAAATTACTTTTGCCCTTGTAACAGCAATATTACTCGTAATTACCTAACAAAATGAATGATTGATTTTCTTTGCGCGAATAATCGTTAAGTATATTTAAGGCGCCTTGATTTTGTATCACAAAACGTGCCAGACTTTCCCATACATATCATTTACACTTATTCTAAGATTAGTATACTTGATGTTAACGACATTAAAACGTGTTTAAAGATTAAGCTTTCAATAAAGCAATAATTTGGTAAGTCTCTTATAATGAGTGACCAAATGCAGTGTGGGGAAATTCCTTGGACGTGGACAGGGTATTTAAAATACAGAAGAAATGTGTAAGGGTCATTTGCGAGGCTTGGTTTGACGAAATTAATTTAAACAACTTAACATTCTACCATTATATATAAGGGAAATATGTATCTTTGTTAAATCCAAACCAATGCTCTTTAAAACTCGGGGTGAAGTCATGCAACGTCGAACGAGAGTGGATGTTATGAATCGGTTGTATAAACCTCGTTGCTTTAAGGCTATGTACACACAAAATATATTTAACGTGTGCATTAAAATCTATAGTGTCTTACCTAAGGACATACGGTTGCTCCAGGGTAATATGTTTAGGAATAAGATGACAAACTGGCTTTTTGATAACTATTACAGCGTTAAGGATTTTCTCGAGCGTAGTATTGGTGTTTAATTTGTAATTTTTGTTGACATTCGATTATAATTGAATTTTATTTTTATTATTTTACAATTTTATATTTATATGTTTAAATTTTACTTAACCTTTTATTAATATTTTCACGCCTGCATGCAGGCTGATAATACACTGTACTTTTATAATATTGTGTACTTCTTAAGAAACTGTATTCAGCAAATAAACATTTTGATTTGACTTGATTTGATTTGATTTGTTACTAACGATAATTTGACTTTTACTAGTCCGGTCAATAAGTCCTGAGACTATCTTGGAAATGGCGCATAAATTTATGACTCTTTCGATTTTTAAAAAGAAATGACCATCAATAAAAATATGACGTGTCAAATTATAAAATGGAACGTTAAAATATTGATTTTGCAGACATTTAAGTGACGCTACGCTTCTAATTTCGATATAATGGATAAAAATAGTTTCGCGTGTTGATAAAACATTATTTTTTCGTGGTAAGAAATACCTTTGAAGCATAGCAATGGCTTATAAAATGTTACGTGGGATCGGCTTCCTCTATAACAACCATTTCTCAGTGGTATGCCGACTTCAAACGCGGTCACATAGACACAAATGATGGGGAACGCTCAGGTCGTCCAAATGAAGCAGTGACTCAACAAAATATTAACCAAGACCTGAAAATCGGAAGGTAAAAGTGCGCGAGATAGCCGAGATAGTGAAGATTTCAGCTGGTAGTGTTTTCACAATTTTACATAAAAATTTGGCCATGAAAAAGCTTTTATCCAAGTGGGTGCCGCGTTTACTTACAACTGATCAAAAGGAACAACGTATCAATGATTCAGAGAGATGTTTGACGCTGATGAATCGTAATAAAAAGGTTTTTTACGTTAGTATGCGAAAATGGATGAAACATGGATACACCATTTCACTCCCGAATCCAATCAGCAGTCAGCGGAGTGGAGAGCGGCTGGTGAAAGCCGCCAGAAGCGGCCAAAGATTCAAAAATCGGCCGGTAAGGTTATGGCGTCTATATTTTGGGATGCGCATGGAATACTTTTCATCGACTACCTTGAAAAGGGATAAAATATAAATAATGACTATTACATATGCTTATTGGAGCGAATGAGGTACGAAATTGCGGATAAACGGCCTCAAATGAACAAAAAGAAAGTGGCGTTTCACCAGGACAACGCGCCTTGTCAAAAGTCCGTGAGAACGATGGGCAAAATTAATGAATTGGGTTTCGAATGCTTCCTCATCCGCCTTATTCGCCAGACTTGGCCCCCAGCAATTACTGGCTATTGGCAGACCTCAAAAAAAAGCTGCAGGGTAAGAAATTTGACTCAAATAGTGAAGTTATCGCAGCAACGGAGGCTTATTTTGAACCTAAAGACAAATCGTTCTACACGCATGGGGTTGAAAAGTTAGAAAAGCGTTGGAGGGACTATATCGCTCTTGGAGGAGATTACGTTGATAAATAAAGAATATTTTTACTATAAAAAAACCTTGTTTTAGTACTTAGTCTCGGAACTTATTGAACCACGTGTAATAAGAACACATTTTTGCGTATATAAGCCCTTATAAGATTATGTTTGCTGTAGGATACATGCATGCAGTGATCTTTTACAGATGAAATAAAGGAATTCCACTAACACTAACGATTTTATCAAAAAGAGACAAGTTGTCGCAGAGCAAATTTTGTATTGCGCTTAAAAGTGGAAGTCGGTAAAGGAGCAGTAAGTGTCTTTTTAACTTTAAAGGCTGTGTAGTTCTTTTTTGTTCACGTTTTTGCTTCTTGTAGCTTTGATGGCATCGTGTTTAACTTCTTTGTCTATTAAAATAAATATCAGGAATCCATCTTACACACAGAAACACCGACCAAAACTAGCTCTGGGCTTACTATGAACTCTACGGTGACTATATAAAGACGTCATCATAGTACAAAACCCCAACTGTACCCTTAAATTAGTTACAGTGACTGTAGTCGCTAGCTAGTCGAAGACTCTGTCTTTCACAGTATTGTTATATTTGTAATAGAGTGAGAGGCATAGAGCATTCGACTCTCTAGCGAGTACGATCACTGTAACTCATGGTAAGGGTTACTGATCTTGATGACACAAAAACAATACTTTAGTAAAACAAAAGGATTGTACAAGAGAACAAGTTAATTTGAGTATTTAGATAGAGTAGGTTGTTAATAATCAAAAAATATATAAAAGGTCGGTCATTCTTCATTTTGTACAGCATATATATTCTACAAGTAATTCCAAACCACCACACAAATAAGTAAAACACCACTGCAGGTAGAATTTTTTATGTAGCTATACCTTATTGTTTTAAAACTATTCTGTTACTAGGCTTTCATAATATTTTGATAAGCAACTAGGGTAAAGGAATCAGAATTCAGCCTTTTAACGAGTTTTCCGAAGTTTGAACTCTTGTCTTTTAAGCAGGGTAGGTTGTATTAATAAACCTGGTACACGGTTTTATTCGTGATTCATTTCAGTTTCTTAACAAACCACGTAGAAAACAATAAATCAGTTAATAAATAACTATTTAACTATAAACAAATAATGGTACTTTTCACCAGTGCTCAGCCTCAAAAATCCAGTTAACAGTCTTAGGGCCGTATTAATAAACTGATCTCGGTTTAAATGTCAAAAATGACACTTTTCTATGGTCTGACGTTTACTTTGATGTATCTCAAGATGGGCATTTAAATCGAGACCAGTTTATTAATACGGCCATTAGTGTACCCAGCTGGTACTCAGCCTTCATAATAGAGAACATGTATATTTTTGTCTTACGCTCTCTGGAAAGTGCTATGAACGAGAAGAATAACTGTACGCGAAATAATTGTCGTGTAATTTTTTCATAAGATATGAAGTTTTAAAAAGTCATACTTCAGACCCCCTGCAAAAACACTATACAAAATCGACGACATGAATGACGTCACAGCTGTTGTTCCATGTTTAAAATATAAGGACCTTACAAAGAAATTTGCATTTATTTCGTAAATAACTATGTTTAGCCAATACCGTTGAATTAAAATATTTATAATATTACATACATACATACATAACATCACGCCTTCATTCCCAGAGTGGGGCAGGCAGAGCTACAGAAATACCAACAACTCTAAAGACTTACCGATATTTCTGTAACCACATTTTGCACTAACAGGCTAAGAGGTTTAGGGGAAAGGAAGGTATAACGGACCCTGTGGGTAAAACGGACCACACTTATAACTTGGATTACTAGTAACGCCATCTATTGCCAACTTATGTCCACCTAGTAGTCGCCTTTCGCTCAGTTTCGGTCAGTGTCCTTGGAGCGGTCATGCAGCAGCACGCGGTTTTATCAAGGTTAGTTCATTTTTGTGTATTTTGATGTAAAAATCGCAAATTTTGATCAGCCTTCACTTTTATTGCATTACTAATATCGATTTCAAACTATTTTCGCTTTATATATTCTTTATTTCACTTTGTTTAAGCGATAAAATAAGCAAGGTACTTCGCCAATTTAAGCTTAAAATATTTTCTGTTTACGTGCCTACCAAAAAGGCAAAACGGAACGGGCAAAATGGACCACGTGGTCCGTTATGCCTTCAAGTGTTTATATCTGCGATTTGTCTTACGAAATTTGATAATTTAAATGTTGTTTTTATTTTAGATGGTTAACAACTATAAAAGAAAGTCAAACCGACAATCATGGCGTGAGGAAGATATGAAAAATGCGATTGAAAACGTATCAACTCGCAAAATGGGGCTTAACAAAGCTGCTGCCACCTTTAATGTTCCAAAGACTACCTTGATACGAAGACTGACCAAATTTGAAGCAACCAAAGACTTAGCTCAAGCTACTGAGAAGAAAATGGGCCGGTACGAACAGGTATTTAATACTGCTCAAGAAAAAGAACTAGCATCCTATGTCAAAGATATGGAGGGCCGCTTTTTTGGCTTAACCACAAAGGATCTCAGGCGACTTGCTTACGAGTTGGCCGAGAAAAATAAACTACAACACAATTTCAGTGATGAAACGAAAATGGCTGGAAGAATATGGCTCGAAAATTTTCTAAATCGTAACCCTGATTTAAGTCTGCGTAAGCCTGAACCGACTTCAGCAGCCCGAGCATCAGGCTTTAACCAAGTTGTGGTTAGTAAATTTTTTGATTTATTGACAGACATAGTCACTAAACATAAATTAACTCCCGACCGAATCTTTAACGTCGATGAAACAGGCATGACAACTGTTCCAAAAAGTATGCCTCGGATTATTGGTACAAAAGGAAAGAAACAGGTGGGGCTCTTAACTTCAGCTGAGCGAGGTCAGCTTGTCACTGTCGTTTGCTGCTTTGGTGCAGACGGCTCCTACATGCCTCCCTTGTTTGTGTTCCCTCGAAAAAGGATGAAACCCGAATTAATGCTTAATGCTCCACGAGGATCTTGGGCTCTCTGTCATGAAAGCGGTTGGATTCAAAAAGAAATTTTTACAGCATGGTTCGAGAAGTTTATCAAGTTTTCACGAGCATCTGTCGATAATCCAGTTTTGCTCTTACTTGACGGGCATGCCAGTCACACAAAAAATATGGATGTTATAAATTTGGGAAGGGATAACGGTGTACATATCCTTTCATTTCCACCACATTGTACCCATCGACTACAACCCTTGGACGTAGGGTTCATGAAACCCTTTTCGACTTATTATACCGAAGCTGCAAATAATTGGATGAAATTGAACTCAGGCAAAGTAATAACTCAGTTCCAAATTGCAGAGCTAGTTGACAAGGCTTTCCAAAAAGCTGCGACTCTGTCCACTGCTTATAACGCCTTTCGGGTCACCGGTATCTGGCCATTGAATCGTGATGTGTTCACAGAAGCAGATTTCTTGGCAGCAGCTACGACTGACATTGAAATGCCAGAAGCTGCACCCTTACAAAATGAGCCTGAACCATCCACATCTAGAATCGACGAACCCGGACCATCCACGTCTAGAACTGATGAAAGAACAACCGTCATTGAATCAGGATTGCTAGCATCAAGCGGTCATGGGACTATTCAAACAAATGTAACACAAATCAATGATGATTCCATCACAGATGAACAAGAAACGTCTTCAAAAAGCAGCCACGGTGTTACTCAACCACTTTCACCAAAAATCAACGAAAATATAAACACCGATGAACCAGAATCATCCACATTTAGTGACCGAGGCGTTTCTCAGACTGGGATTTTATCAAGCAATGACGAACCACAGCCATCTACGTCATTTTTTGTCGCCCCAAACGCCATCATGCCTATTCCTAAAACATCCAAACGGACTAGACCTAATATTAGGCGAGGAAAAACAGTTGTTTTAACGTCATCGCCTTATCGGGAAGAATTAGAAACAATTGCAAAGAACCAGGAAAAGAAGCAAAGAGCACAGAAGGCAAAGAAGGATCTTTTCTCAGAAAAGAAGGGGAAAAAGATGGTAAAGGCTCAAAAAGGAAAAGGAAAATGTACTAAAAAAGCTACTAAAAATAAAAAAAAAACCAGTACATCATCCAGCGAAGATGAAGAAAATGTTAGATGTTTTTACTGTTCACATTTATTTTCTGAATCAACAGAGGGATGGGTTCAATGTCCAGCATGCTCTTTATGGGCACACTGTAGCTGTGCCGGCGTTGAAGACGATGACGAAGATGTTAGGTTTGTTTGCGAAAGGTGTGCTATTGAGTAAGTGCACAAAATTTTGATTTTCTTCTTTAGGGTGCCATAGGTCCATTTTACCTTTACGTGTGGTTCATTTTACCTTAACATGTAGGCAAAACGGACCAATTCGAGGATTTTGGAAATCATCCAATATCCTCTTAATCTGTGATTTGATTGAAGTGTTCGATAAACATAAGTTACATTAATAAATGCTCAATTATAGTATGTTAAGCAAATAAGAATAAAGCTGTTAATTTTTTTTCCATGTTGGTTTTCTCTTAAGTGGTCCGTATTACCTTCCTTTCCCCTACTAGTGAATTAGTGACAGGTTGCAAGCCCATCGCCTAACAGTACTACAAGCCCTTATTCCCTTAGTCGCCTCTTACGACATCCACGGGAAGACATGGAGTGGCACTATTCTAACCCGGCAACCACACAATTTATAATATTATAATCGTTTAATTAAATATAATTAAAACCGTACTTAATTAATTCTCCAAATTTAAGCCTCAAATCGTGTTTGCTTCAGTTTTAAGCTTTCCAGAGATGTTTTTTACACAAATCAAATATAGGTGTCCCAATTATTTATTTCAGTTTGTTATAGAGCATTTAACAGGTTCGTTCACTCGTGTGGTTGCCGGGTTAGAATTGTGCCACTCCATGTCATCCCGTGGATGTCGTAAGAGGCGACTAATGGAATAAACACTTGTAATACGACGACTTGTGAGACGGTTTTAACGGCGCCTAGTGACGCAGCTTTTAAAGTCAAACTAAAGAAATGGTTGATCGAGCAGGCATTTTACAGTCTTGAAGAATTTTTGTCCTACAAACAAATGACGTAAAAATGTTAGTATTGCCTTTATATTTAATTCAGTTGATATGAGATAATGTTTATTAATCTTATTTAAGGTAACTAAATGTAAATTTATTATGACTTGTAATTTGACATTATCAATAAAGAAGTATCTGAGTATCTGAGTATCTGAGTAATACTGTTAGGCGATGGGCTTGCAACCTGCCATTGATACACTGGTAAACGGGTCATACACAGATTTAGGTTAGCGTCTTTCCTGTGGACACGCCGGAAGTTAACGTTTTTAAGGCCTAATTTTCTGGCTAAGCCCAGCACTTGAGCACAGGAGAGACAACTTTTGTTTTTAAGAGTGTCTATGACCCAAACATCTTGGCCTGAGTGTCCAAAATGTGGTTACAGATTTATCAACAAGTTTAGAGTTGTGGGTATTTTATAGCTCTGTCTACCCTCTCTGGCTATGAAGACGTGACGTTATATATGTATGTAACAGGAGCGGACCCTCGGCGGGGGTAAATTTGGAAAAGGGGGCTTGGCCTTAGCCACGCAGTGGGACACAATAACAGGCTAAGAATGGAAAAACATGTAAATTAGAAATGTTTCCTTAACTTCGAAAACGTCATATTAAAAATGCGTATTGTCATGTTTTAAAAGTGGCTTAGTAATCGTGACCAATTAGTTAAATATATGTAAGAGCTCATGCTCGCGAGCCAGATAACAATACAAACACAGACGTCATTTTTAAACCTAACCTTAATATTTGAATTACTTAGTACTAGTATAGTATAGATATGCTGTAATACAGTCAGCAGCGATAATATCTTATCTATGTTAATTATAGTAAAAGCCAGATATTTCATTTGATAACATACACATGTCAGATATTTCCCACCCATTGTTTATCTGAATTGTATTTTTAGTAAGAAACTCAAAGGAAGACTGATTTAGCACTAATTTCTTCCTTCTAGTTAACATTTAAAAAATAATAGTTTTCATAATGTCAAGACATTTGCATGTAGTCATTTTAAATTTTATCTAATTACCTACTCAAAGGGATTACCTAATTAAGGAAACGCGTCCATTCAAGAAGATGTAGAATGAATATTTCTTACTTATTTAGACTAACTAGTCTGTTTAACAAAATTAAAATATAATAATACATCTTACATTTCAAATAAAATTGGAATGCCGTAAATAAGGTATAGTCGTGATCTTTTTCTTTTCGCAGTGATACAAGCCTTTTTACCATTATTACACGGTTATGTAATAAATGCTTGTCACAAATTTTTACTTATTTCGTTGTTTATGTGGTGATATTTATTGATGGATTTGAATGATTTATTATATAATGATGATTATTTAATTGAGATAGTATTTTACCCATTAGTGAGACGGGGATAAAATGATTTTTTAATCAACAAAGAGAAATCAATAGTGAATTTTAAATATTTGGAAATGCTTTTCGTTTTATAATAATACGAATATGACAAATCACAAATTTCGATATTTTGTTACTCTTGTCCCTGTCTTCCGATTACTGTTGAGTAAAGGGATACTGCTGAGTAACTTTAAAAAAATAATTGTGAAATGTGTTTCGGAGTATCTCGCCTGGATGCGTGCAGCGGACGCGCGACGCGGCCTCAACGACCGCGGGTTGCGAAATTGGCGCTGCGTTGGCGTCGCGCCATGCGAATGTCGAGCCCTCAGTGTGCCAAACCTTTAGAACTTTTTAGCTAAGAAAATTATGTGCCGTCTAATTCAACATAGTTTAAAACAGACGCGCGTTTTAAGACGCAGACTCATGATAGACAACCTTACTGCTGCGTTTGCGGATATCGTGCGTTTCGTATTATAATAATATAATTTAGGTAATGAGGAGTAAGCAGGAACCATATAAAAAAAAACACCACCTAAAGTTGTAAAAATTAAAAATATATTCAACCTTGTAAATGAGTTAATTAGGGTTAATACAGTTTATATCACTATTTAATCCTCTAACTAATGACCATTACAGTCAGGTCTAGTAAGGTATACTTTATGGTAAGTACAGTATCACTAGATCCCGACTCGTAAGACCCAATACCTATTTTAGTAATAGTAGTAACCTTGTAATTGCTACCTTGTCGAATTCACTATAGGGTGCCTTTTACATTTGTTACTATATCTGCAAGCGAATCACGTACTTTAGAAATAATTAAATACATTTATTTTGAAAACAATGTAACAAACTTTACACAACTTACGTCACATACGAATTAGGTACCTACATTGCATGAAAAACTGGATACAGCATCCATGTGACCGCGTATGCACAACAGCGAACAGGGAATTAACGGGCGTTCATGTATATCTGACATTGATCTGCTAACAAAAATATGTTGAACGTTTGTAGGTACAACTATTCTTATGTGTACCTACACACACATATACTTTGGTACTAATTTTGGATTTACTAATAAATCGGCGAAAAGTGTATCGCAAACTATAATTTCCCAAACAATGTATACCATATTTTCATTCCAGCTAGCGATCATTTGGCTAAACAACTATTTACACTTCGCAAATAAATGTTTTGGCAAACTATTGTTTAATATTAATTTAATGTAATTTTTTAATAGGCCGTTTATCTTTTCGCCGAATGTATCTATTTGCATGAGATACTTCAGTTCAGCACGGCTAGCACATGACGCGAGATAGAGTACCCGTCTTTGTCTAATTACAAAGGTCAAAAAAAGACAGGTAGTCTATCTCGCGGGCGACATAACTCGCGCGCCGTCATGTGCTAGCCGTGCAGCCGGGAGAAAGATACAAATTGAGTTAAGACAAGGTTGACAGAGCTCCCTTGTTGGACCTCCTATTCTATGTAGATGAGGCGTTACGCTCCTCGACACAACTCTAACCTAACCTAACCTAACCTTTTTTTTTTTTTTTTTTTTTTTTTTGACAGGGTGGAAAATGCGTTACGCATGCCCCCCACCATGGGAGTGGCGGGGGGGTATGTGGGACTCACCCCTATGCGCCCCCCCTCTCAGAGCGAGAGGGGGGAGGAGCGTTACCCACTAAAAACCACCCTGGCGTACCCTCATGCCGGTTAGGCAAGGCGCCGTGGTACCGCCGAAGCACTGCCCACGACGCCTTCCGGCAGCCCCAGCCAAACACCGCTGGGGCTACCCGCGCCAAAGGAGAGGGAGGCCGAGCACGCGTGGCCTCCCTCCCAGACCGCCAAGTGGCTATCACCTACGGCGGGAAGGGGACTCCCATCCCCCGCCCGCGGCCACTAAGGATTGAGGCGGGCGGCAAAACGCCTGCGCCTCAATCCCCGCCGTCTGCGCCGGAGCGGATGCGCGAGAGGAGACTCTTCGCGCTCACGCTCCGCGGTCTCCTTCTGCGAGATGACACACTCGCAGAAGGAGACCACAGCCCTCCAGGACCTGTCGCTGCACAGCATTGCAGACACAACGCTGTGCAGGGAGAGGTCCCACTGCCCGATGGCCAGTGCCATAGTGCAGCGCTCCGCACTCCAACGGTCGCACACCGCGAGGGTGTGCTGAGCCGTGTCGTCCGGATCGCCGCAGTGATGGCACTGCGGGCCGGGCTCCCTCCCGATTTTGTGCAGGTAGTGACCGAAGCACCCATGTCCGGTCAGTACCTGCACAAGCCGGTACGACGTAGCGCCGACTGCCCTCCCCAACCAGGTGTCAAACGACGGGAGGATCGCCCCTATGGTCCGAGTTCCATAGGGAGCGTCCTCCAGGTGCGCTTTCCACCTGTCCCGCAGTCGACGCTCCGTCATCCGGCGCGTCTCCTCTACCTCCTCAGGGTCCGGGCGCTCGCCCCGCGCCCGGGCCCTGGACCTAACAGCGTAGGTCTCAGCCTGCACCTCCGCATCTAACTCCCACGGCGGGGTGCAGGCGAGGAGGCAAGCCGCGGCGTGGGCCACCGTGACGTAGGCCCTCACAATACGGAGGGCCACCACCCGCTGCGGCCTCTGTAGCAGGGCCCTGTTGTGGGCGGACAGCTTGTCCGCCCATATGGGGGCCCCGTACAGAGCCATGCTCCTCGTGACGCCGGCGTACAACCGGCGGCACAAGGAGCCAGGCCCACCCACGTTCGGCAGAAGCCGACCCAGCGCCGACGCGGCGCCCACGATTCGGGGAGCAAGTTGGGAGAAATGCTCCCCGAAGTCCCACTTCCGGTCCAGAACAAGCCCCAAGTACTTGATATGGGGCTTTAGTTGGACCGGTTCCCCCCCCAGCGTGAGCGCCGCGCCCGCCGGCAGCCTCCACCCCCTCCCCCGCCCCCGAAGACTATCGCCTCAGTCTTCGGGAGGGCCACCTTCAGGCCGAGCTGACTGATCCGGTAAATCATCAGCTCGGCCGCCGCTTCCGCCCGGCACAGCACCTCTCTCGCCTCGGTCCCACGCACGGCCACCATTGTGTCATCTGCATAGCAGATGGTGGCCGTCCGTGGGAGCACTACCCCCCTGATGGCCCAATCGTACCCCAGGTTCCATAAGAGTGGACCGAGCACGGAACCCTGGGGCACACCACAGGCCATCCCCGTCGACCCCCGCCGACCGTCCGCCCGCTCGTAGAGCACTACCCTCTCGGTGAGGTAGTGCTCTACGACCCGCCGCAGGTAGGGAGGCACCTCGTGATATCGAAGTGCCTCCCTTATCACCCCATAGGGGAGGGTGCCAAAGGCGTTGGCGATGTCGAGCGACACCGCCACTACACCCTCCCCTCTGCTCGACGCGTGCTCGCAGAAGTCCCTTAGGGACTTCAACGCGTCGAGCGTGGACCGCCCCTCACGGAACCCGAACTGTCGCTCCGACAAGTCCGGGCCGGCGGTCCCTAGGTGCTGCTGGATCCGGGAGGCCAGGACCTAACCTAACCTAACCTAACCTAACCTAGCAACTTGTTTCTGTTGTGGTCACAGTTCGAACCTAACCTTGAAGTTTTAAAGTATGGGATAGATTAGTAGGTATGAAAAACGTTAAAAATATATTTGGCAATAGATTATTAGTTTCAGGAAAATATTTGCTAAACAAGTACTCCCCAAAAAGAAACTTTGTATTTAATATTTGCCAAAAATTAATTGGACTAAATCAAAAATTGCTGTGAGATATTAATTGGGAAATCGTGTTATTATATATGTATATTATATATTTTGCCGAAATGGCATTAGGTACATCCCAATTTCGTTTGTAAAATAGCGAACAAAATGTGAGATCACGACAATTAATGTAATAGAAGGTATACAAATAAAACAAATGACTTGCTTCACAATACATAATATAATTACTTATGATATACTTACTCGTAAACCCCCTAGCAAAGAAAACGGGCATTGACGATTATTTCGAGTCGTTAAATACTTATAGTGTAAGGAAATGAGACTTTATGCTACAAAACAAAATTTGTATTATTTATACAAAGAAATTTGGCCGTAAATAGGTATTACTTTCTTTGTTTTGTATTATAACAATTTTTTTTACAGTTAAGTTCGGGTAATAACGGATTAGGTCAAGAGAAGATAATTTAAATTACCTACTACTAAACTAACAAAGGTGTTTCGATTTCTGGCAATACACCCGCCTAAACCATCTTGTTGCGTACCACACCTCAGTTAAAGCGACACGTCGCTTGTAAGAGTGAAAGATGTCGAAACAGAAATTTATTCTCAGTGGTCGTTGAATACGCTATTCTACAACCGGGTAAGTTTAGTTTAGTTGTAGTTGTAGTTTGGCTTTTGAGTATTTAAAAAAAGGGGTTTGTTATATGTTAAAAGTTAAAACCACGAATAACGGTTAGATTTGCGTGTACGTTTTAATCCGATCTTGTCCTTTCGGTTCAAATCGGGACTAAATTCAAACGATCTTTACCAGATAGTTAGTTGATTTAATGCCGCAGTACGTGGCTAGTCAGCCGTTAAGGATTTTTTTCTAATTGTTTACTATTAAAGACATGGCGTTAACACGTTTTTACGTACGTTTCATTAGTAACAAGCTTTTCTGTGTGATTGATTGGCAAGATTTTTGTTCTAAATGTTTGACCAACATGGGTTTTTTTTAATTTTGACACGGGGGAGATCGGACGCGGTAGTAAAAAAACTCAATTTACCTTTCCTCGCTTGTTTTTGAAGTAGGTATTCGAGAAAATTCTAATGATCAAAATGTTACCAAATTTAAAATGAGCCATCCGCGAAAACTGTATCGATACAATTCATTTTAGAAGATAATCCGATGTTACTCTTAGTACGTCCGATGTTTTTCGGTAAAGAAAAACACAAACACTGATTTCGGACATAAGTTAAACCAAAACGGCTGCTCATACGAAGAAACCAAAAATAAGTATTTAAATATATATATCGACGCTTGAAAGGCGAAATGGGATAAGCGACATTTTGTGTAATATTAGTTACATATATCGTTCGAATCAGAAAAATCTTCCGATTTGAACGATATATGTGACTAAATATCACAAAAAATGTCGCTTAACCCATTTCGCCTTTCAAGCGTCGATATCATACTTACTCATTTAGAACAATTACAATTAAAGGAAAAGAATTTACCAATTGGTCTATATTTAGTCGGCGGCCCTACCGCAACTTACCCGTTTAAACATGTTAACAAAATCAAAAGTGGCAATTTTGTTTGCAAAGGGTATTATTACATATTATAAGAAAAGAGGCTGCTGAATACATTTAGCACGGATAGACTTGAGATAATTGCAAACTTAAAAGGTGTTGTTTTAATTAACTTTAAACTGAAGGACTTTTAGGTAATAGTGCTTAAGGCAATATGTTCCAAGACTGTGAACAAGGTCGTTACACAATAATTTAAATAACGTCTGCACCGAAACTTATGTAGGTAGGCAACCGACCCCTAAATTTCGTTTGAGGTCGTGAGGGTGGGGTGCGCGGCGATTGCCCTAGGGGGGGCGAAGGGCGGCCGTGGCGGGGCCGGGTCTGGCCCGCGCGGCCCGGGTCGTGGACACTTGTAGCTTCTGATAGATGTGAGCCGAACACAGGTTACAATTTTATCCCCAATAAAATGCTCTGGACGGGTTGAGTGTCATCATTACGAGGTAGTTACAAATACTTACTGCGGCTTTAATCCTGAGTACGGCGTTAAATCCTTATGATGGCATCTGAATTACCTATCCTTTTATAAGCGAGCGATACAGAAGAGGACCTTATTTTTTATGGTGGTTATGGTTATGTTACAGTTACAGGTTATGTTGAAGATAACTCGTTTAACTAAGAATACAAATGGCACAATTGATAACACTGAAAGGGTTACCCGAAATCACCGGACTATTTGATTTAGTTTAGGATTTCACTCTATATTAAACAGGCTCAAATATGTTTTTTTCTAGGCAGAGATTAAACGCAATATCGTTTTAACGGAGCAGAATAGAACCCTGGTATGGTATAATCCCAAGTATGGTTTGTTCTCAATCCATGACGCGAGGGCACGTGCCGCCAGTCAAATTGACGTTACACGGTTGCGTTAATGTACGAAATTGAAGTAATGCAGCGAAACGTATTATTGTTTGACAGCTCACCAAAATCTTTAAGCGTTCCTTTTTAAACAACGTCTTGGCTAATCCAATGCCAAGGCATGTTGCATTTGCGAACCCTAGCGACTGCAGAATAAGAATGTATGATTGACGTATGCTATTATGAGTACATGAATTGACATAGATTTATATACATTTTTGACTTTGTATATATTTTTGTATTTGTTTTTCTCTGATTATTTGACGTCGTAGTTATTTTAATTGATTTAAGTTGGGTTCCTTTGACTCATGTGATAATGTTTGCTATGGCGAAACGTACCGTGAAAACCTTTAAGGTTACTTGATCGGTGTGTTATTATTTTTTATATCATTTGTTAGTCCTATTTTATTATTGTATCATTTATATTTTAAACTTTTGTGTAATTCTAACGAATTCATATTTTTTCAAGTAAATACCTGAATCATCAAGTTACCATGAAATTACCATAGAAAAATATAAAAAATATCTAAACTACCTAATAAACAAACGAAACTTACTAAACAACTTTAAATAACAACTAATTATAAAAATAATACCCCTTCTAGCAGGTCCCGCCCGTGGCATGATCCCAATGACATGGCTGCATTACCTCTCTAGATAGATAGTCCGATCTTTTGAGATGAGCACCAGCGCTAGGATCTCCGGACGCGTCTATGAACCGGAATGATAGGGCCTTAATTAAGCTTTTCATATCTGCTGACCAGGGTCCCATGGTCTCCGCTGCAAGCGCCACAAATTCGTAATAATTTAATTTAATAATGATGAATTTTAGCGGCGCTTGAGGATTTGGGCCTGGTCCACTGCTGCACCGGCCTGGTTACGGGTCGACTGGATGTGGGAAACGGCGAATATGTCAACACATGTCGCGTCCCACACCAGTGTCCTACCCAGATTCCAATTGGAGCACCAATGGAGTTCCGACTGTTCGCTTGCTATCGTCCCTAAGCAGACCTGCGGGTCACAGGACAGCTGGTATAGAGGCGGTTGCAAGCGAACGACGGATCAGGTCATTGTTATTAATGTCAACTCAATGTTATTTACTATAATCTGACATGCTGCAACATTGAGCAATAAATAATCTTATGTAATCTTATCTATCGGGCGCTCGCCATGTTATTTTGTGAACTTGTACAGTTGTTAGCTTTCGGGGATTGCAACTTAGATAACTCTACTCAGCTTCTATTATGTAAACAAAGACGAGTGACTGACGTGAGGCTGATTAGAAACAACTAGTTAGTTACCTAGTTATACTTCTTTTGAATTGCTTCGTCAAATTATCTTAACACTAACAAAACAAAATTTGTCAACACACACTTTTTTAAATTAAGCTTGCAATCTGTCTTTACCGGGCCAGACAAGGGCGTTTCCTGTAAATCTGAACACTATTAACTTGAGGTATAAGAGCTTGCTCCACCTGATTACCACAGAACTAGAACTTTAAAATAACGGGTTTAATGGTTTTTTTGTAGCCAGTCATAGTAATCTAACCAAAGTGTTTTGTTACAGGAGTGCTCGGTGTTCATATTCGACAAACGGATTGCTGAGAAATTATACAAACCGAAACGTAAAGAGAGCATGCTGGACAGGATCCGCGCGTGCATCGCTCAACTGGAGAAGCTGCGCCATCCGAAGATGTTACAAATCATTCACTCCCTCGAAGAAGGCCACAATACTATCGCTTTTGCGTCGGAGCCGGTCCTCGCTAGCCTGCACAACATTCTTGCATGGCATGTAAGTGAAACAATTTGTTTTAGTTTTCGTGGTAGAAAGACCTTGCGCAACGTCCATTCAGATCGCTACTACCATCTTACCCTTTAACCTGCCGCCAAACAGCATTCTTGGCAGTATAGTGTTCAGATGCGAGATTAAACCAACCGGTGAAATTATTGGCAATAAAAAATAAATATTTAATAAAACAAAAAACAGCCTTCCAAGACACAAAATTTCCTTTTTCAAATAGTAAAAGGTCAGTCTAAGTGAACTTGGCTTTTGGTTTTTGTTGTAGGACGCCGGCTTCAGTTAGACTGACCTATTACTATTTGAAAAAAAAAATATTTTTTGCTTATTGAAGGCCGCTTTCTGTTTTTTTTTGCAACCTTTTATTTTTATTTTACTGTTTTTAGTTATCATAGTACACTGTACTGTTATGTAGTCCCATATAAATAAGAAAGTATACGATATTTCATGCTCGTTGCAAGCCACGCCGCGGAGAAATCATAGTGTATAATTAACATCATTTAAATGTTCTTCGTCATAGTCGCTCAAATATCTTAATCGAGATATCTTATCGCCGCCCTTGAAATAGGTACCATTGAAGAGTTCCGGTGCCCATCTGTGGCCTTCGTCATCAGTTCCACTTCACCAAATCAACCACTCTTTGAATATCGAGTTAATAAAGATATTATTTTCATAATTACTATAAGTAGGTCTATAATTTTTGAAGGGTCGTTTCCTCATAGATTCCATCATCATAACTTCATTTCAATAAAAAGGGACCAATCTGATAAAAAAATGAATCAGTTCATAAACGTTGGAGTTCTGAGGTAACAAATATTAAAAAAACATACAACCGAATTCACAACCTCCTTCTTTTTTTCGAAGTTGGTTAAAAAGTACACCAAGTTCTCAGGGTTGGCAACGCCTAATTTACAATCTTGAGATTGTCATTGTAAGATTGCAAATGTGGCTTCAGTGTCAATTACCAACAGTGGCCCGTTTTCTGGTTTGCCTTCTCAATAGCATAAAAAAGAAGTATTACTAAGGGCCGTATTAATAAACTCATCTTGTCTGAGATGCACGTCACAATATATATCAAACCATAGAAAATATTTTATTCAGCCTCGACTAGTTTCTATACATTTAGGTATCGAAGTAGGTATTAAGAACTCGTCCTTGTATCCGCGTCCATACAACCATGTTATTCTCCGAAGGACTCACTATTCAACTCGGCGGACGAACTTTTAATTTGTCCCGTTCACTTAGAGCGTACGAACAACATAGATTATCAATTATCTAGCTTTACTTATTCTTTTCTTACGGAATTTATACTAACCAGCGGTTATCAATAACCGTCTTAACAGTCGATAACCGTCTTGATAGCCATACTGACAATCACTCGCCGTTCTGACAATCATTGACCGTCTTTACTATCACTCGCCGTTCTGACAATCATTGACCGTCTTTACAATCACTCAACGTGCTGACAATCAATGACCTTCTTGAACTTCACTGTCCGTTCTGACAAACAGTGAATTTGTCTCAAAATGAAAGAGACGAAAAGCGAAGGTGACCAACAGTTAAGTAAATGAGATGAATAAAAAACGAATACCGTAGATATGCGATTAATAAAAACCGGGTAAGAGCATGCCGAACCATGGTGAAATCATGGCATGCCGAATCATGTAAAATACAACTAAATATTCTGTGAATATTTCCAGCGTCTACCTACCTGTTGCCATTATTAATATCGAGCAAAAAACGGCTATAAAATCACGTTTGTTGAATGAGAGCCCCATTAAATATTTATTATATTGTATTAAAATACTTATTTTTAAAGTGAATATACACGACTAAGCATTCTGTGAATATTTCAAGCGTCTACCTTTTGCCGTTTTAGTATCGAGACCAAAACGCCAAAAAATCACGTTTGGTGTTTGGAGTCCCCACTAAAATATTTATATTATTTTGTTTTTAGTATTTGTTATTATAGCGACAACAGAAATACATCTGTTAAAATTTCAACTGTTGAGCTATCACGGTTCATGAGATACAGTCTGGTGACAGACAGAAGGACAGCGGAGTCAAAGTAATAGGGTCCCGTTTTTACCCTTTGAGTACGGAACCTCCTTAACAAGCTTTCTAGCTACCTAATTTTTAGCTCATTTGTGAGACGAGATTTTTTGGAAGTTTGTTTCAAGTCGCGGCTACGACACCCAGAGGGGTCCAACATTTAAAATAATCTAATTGGCTGAAAATACAAGGTCTGCATCACTACAGGGCTGGGATTCTACACTGTAATAACGATAATCGTCTTTGACGTGTTTCAACGTTTTGATAACTCTATATTAATAAAATAACCGAGTCACAAACGATTCTAAAATACGTCAAACGCGATATCGTTATAACATAGTAGAATAGAAGCTCTGATAAGTTTAAAAATCCGATCATTTAGATTAATCATATCTAGATACTTTCTAATGTTGCTTCTCTATACGCGTTTTCATATAACGAGTTTCGTGTAACTTAGATAACTTTTCGCTTAATAAACCTTTTTTAGAAGAACGTAAAACGAAGAGGCAGTAAGACGGGGTATCTTCATAACGCAAAAGTTACTGAGGACGGCAGAGCATTTTATAAGCTTTAACAATACCTTTACTTAAATATTACCTACTTATTAAAACAGTTGGTGTGCGACGTATTCTCACACTGTAGTTCGCCATTGTTCACGAAGAACGCAGTTCCAAGCGAAAAAGCTTTGCAATTTCGGTAGTGACATTACAGTATTCTATCTTTTAATTTAAAGCAAATCATTTTGTTTGAGAAATGTTTTGTAGGGATACTTTACAGGAAACTCAATACTTTTAACTTCTCATAATTTTAAAGTGACTTGTGTCCTTGAAGCCCTGTATAGGCAGACCAAAGTGTGTGTTTTCTCTAAGGACTAATTAAAGTACGTAAACGTACAAGTCACACTTGCAACTTCACTGTCCATATTCGTCGTATTCTGTGTGAATCTTAGCTCTTGTAAATTTTCCAAAAAACAAGTAAAGCTGTCTCATTTTTCGTTTTAATCATGAGTCCGATTTGAAAAGGTCGCTAGCGATAATAATGGCGCATTGAGATTGAACAAGATGTTAAATTTTCTTATAGATATTATTTTCATTTGAGATTTATTTTCGTGATTCAAATTAAAGTATATTAGTCACGATACAATACTCGTAGCTATTGTGACACTCAAACTATAACTGCCTGAGCGCCGGTGAATTATTATTTTAGTATCTTAAAAAAAGCAAACTTGTATTGAAAATAAAAAAGAGGATTACAAGTTGTTATAATGTACATAGAAGATTATACACCTCACTATCACAATGCACAAAATGATCGACACTCATATGTATTCAGCAGGCATTGGACGCTAAAACGATTATTAAAGGTCGCGGCGAGCGGGACCTGCCACGAATTATGATGAGTACTAACAACCACAAATATTGTCATTTACCCTACGTAAAGATCTAGCAATCTCTACCATGAGTTTGACGAACTCTTTCGATGCTAATTAAACCTTTTATCTACACACATATCACAAACCCTCTATGATGCGTACAAAAACCGCAAATTACGACTAGCATAAAGATAAATTATTTTGTTAGAACAAATTTCTAATATGTGAAAATGTTATTATTGTTTAATACCTAATAACATCAAATTCGATATCATTATTACATTTAAATTTCGAACATCTTTGAAAAACAAAGCAATTTTATTTGACCTCAATTCTACTAATATCACTCGAGATGACATTTTATTCGAAATGAAATGTAAATTGCGTACAGTTTTGACAAACTCGCATGTTACTTGATATCGAACGATATGATAGTAGAGGCCGACACAAGTTTGTCTGTGAATTAAAAAATACGATTGCCGCCATTTTTAACGGTTTTTTGTTTTTTTTTTTTAATTTTTGATACGTGTAATTAGTCTTACTTTATTCTTGGTTGGTGGAGTTGGTCCGCAGGCACCAAAAAAATTAAAAAACCGTCATAAAAAAAAATAGGTTAGTCCAACTGAAGACGGTTTTTTTGTGAAAATATTATGGTCGCCGACTTTAGTTAGACTAATCTATTAAGTAGGTGCTTACCTTTTTAAAAGAAGTTATTTTTTGCGTTTTTCAAGGTGGTTTTTTTTTTTAAACCTTTATTTTTGAGGTTCTATTTATCTTGTCGCAAAAATTCGTTTAGTTTTGTTATTTATAATATGTATGTAGATAAAGCAGTGTATGTAACTGTACATAATTAGGCATTCAAACACTCGTGTGATGTTATTATGAAAGTTGCCTGTCGGCTCGTTTCATCATCACACACTCAAGTTTTAATGCCTTTTATTATGTAACAGTCACATAAACTACTATTATGTGATCGACGTTCATTCCATTAAAAACCTTACTGAGCAAGCATCTAGATATTTAATAACTATAGTTCTCTAGGCAGTGAAATAAAATCCTAATAGGTACGGCAAACGGTTAAATAAAACAAATCTGTCTGAAAACACTATCAAAATCGACCAATTTAAGCCAGTCCACACAAGGAGATACTCCCTTTGCAAGCCAACATCAAATATTTACTTGCGGAATTTATGCAAACAAGCCGACTTTCAACTTTTAGATGCTGATATTTATCAAGACCAACAGTTTCTTTTTATTACCAACCTATAATGGATTTTTTTTAGAGCTGGTTTAAGGGGCCAAGTTCAGTGTTATTATTATTTATGATGACAAAGAATATTAACCAATGAAGACGAATCGTTGTATCATTTATCAAAACGTCAACGCGCTATCTTTGCATACACCCTACTTATTAAAATTAAAGAAGCCTGCGGTGTTTGCTCTCAGTCACTCGGCACTTGGTTTATCGCATTTTATTTTTTAAGTATAAAGTTTTTTAAGCATTGAAATTTCATTTTCTATATATTTCCCCAAAACTCACTTAACCAATATCCAAGAAACATTATAAATAGGAAATGAGTAGATATATAACATTGGCGTCAGGCAATGAGATTAAGGTCTCTAAGAATTAATTGCCTCGCGTCGTCGCAATGGAACTCGGCTACAGCGAATGGGCTTGCCGAATGTTTAATTAGGTGTGCCCTTGTTTTGCAGACAGAAATTTCATAGAATTTCGTTTCGCAGATAATGTTTAAGATAATATAATAATGTCTATATTTAAAAAATCTGCTTCCCAATACTTCGACCGCGTAGTACTCGTTTATAAACACAAGTCTATTAATAATAATTAACATAAGCAAAACAATAATCATTTTGATACTTACATAATAGGTCTAGGTGAAAGTTTTCAAAGAGCACTGAATTATTTTAATTTTATCTGTTGAAAAATAAAACAAAGAGCAAGGCTTGCATCTTTTAAGCCCGTTTTTTTTACTCAATGCTGGTACGAGTAATGTTAACAATTTTCTAGGATAAAGGTAATGATAATGGTAACACTAAAACATAAATACCCATACAGCTAAATTCATGATCTCTGATACATATTATTCATTCTTAAACGAACAACCTTCCCAATTAGTTAGGTAATTATCCTTAAAAAGTTAATGCTATCTTGAATTCAACCTATAAAATATATTAGGTATAATATTTATAATATATTTCATATCAATTACGTATACTGGCTATCTACTTAAATGGAAAAATACTTCATCCACTTAGTTATTCAATTACTATGACGAGATACAACCCCATGAATCAAATTCTAAAATAAAACTTCAGTCGAGCAGTTGGCATGGCGTGGTTGGAACTGGACCCTGTTGCCGCTCATTCCCGTGATTGATCTTATTTGGCCGAATTTACTTTATTTGCGACATTTTATTCTGACTTTCTCGAGGCCATGCTTTCGACTCAAAAACCAATTCGATCCGAGGAGCGCCGAGTACGAGTAAACGCATTACGTAATTTGACTACCCGATTCGCCTGCTCGATTCACGGTTTTGCACAAATTACCATTTCATTATTCGACTGAATCTTTTTGTCCTCACAATCAATCATAAGTAATGATACCCAAAAAGATCATACTTCAATTTTGTATTGATACGATGATTCATCTAATTAACTAAGCTTAATTAATCTCGTATTTAACTCGAAATAATACCTACCTTGACACCGCAAACAGGGTGTCTTAGAGTTTTCTGTAAAAATGAAATACAGCGATTTTAATAATCTGAGTCTATGTTGTCCGCCATAAAATAAAAATTCTGTCTTTTATAGCCCATAACGTTTTTCATCATAATTAGTATTAGTCATAATATTGAAAGCCCTAATTTTAGAAAGTATCATTGCAGTTCAGGTTTTCACGAGTCATATTTTTCAAAAAGCATTTTTTTAACTATAATGTCTTAATTGATTACACTACATTGTTAAAGGTAATAAATAATTTTATATGCAGAAATAATTAGGATTAATGTGGTAATACACACAAAGTAGAGGTATTAGCCAACCTTACAACTTACAGGGCTGGATATCTTATCTTAAGCAATATTCGTAATTTTCATGAGTTTATACAAAATTGGTAACTTTTCGATGAAAGAGTTGAATAACATTGAGATAAAAGGAGTTTCACAGAAAAATAACGAAAATCTCGTGAACATTGTCTCTAAAATTGGGAGCAACCCATTGTAAAATCGGCAATCAATTTCGTTGCACGGGTACCAAAGATAAGGCCATAGTTCTTTCATTCGTAAATAGGTATGTTAAGGAGGATTTAGTAGCAGCCGCGAGACAAGTTAAGTCGCTTCAACCGGTCGACTTAGGCATCGATGGTACGGGTAGAATTTACGTCATTGACCTACCTGACGGTGAGAAACAAAATTATTTTGTCGAAGGCGAAGAAATCGGCCCAAGAACACGAATACGAATTTAAGTGGGTTAGAAATTCGAAGATTTTTGTCAGGAAAAATGCTTTTTCCCAGGTGATAACAATAAGAAACGAAAAAGATCTCTTTAAGATACAACAATGGAAAGCCTCAAGATAATTGTATGCATATATTCACTATCACTTGTCATTAAGTATGTTGTGCTATGCCTGGGTAAACTTTATCCCATGTTAGTTATCGTGTCGGAGAGTGAATTTGATTACGATCTTTTTTTTAGGAAGCCTTGTATAAACTATTCTAGTTCAATATTATTAATTTGTAGACATAATTTTATTCTATCACCGAGTCAGTGTATTTTTGTAAACTTATTAAAGAGTTAATTATTTACTAAAATTACTAAACTTTCGGCTCTGGACATACCAGAGCCGAAAGTTTGAGCAACACTGTCTTGTTGTTTAAAATGCATTTATTATTCAATCTCTTATCTTATCGCCGAGCCGGTCGATCCCTTTTGTTTTTTTGTACGTTCTTGTTTATTTTTTTATTGATTTGCAAATTCCCATTTTCACATACCTACATTGTTGGTTTGATGACGTTCATTGGAACTGCACCACTCCTTCATACATGCTTCCCTTTTCTGCCAGCTTTCCGTATAATTTAAAAATGTATCTATTTTGAAATTCTTGATGTGAACATGAATCTCGCCCCACAATCCAAACTGGTCCTGTAAAATTTTAAATTTACTTTCTCGCCAATATCAAATGACCTACATTTATTTTTATTGCATTCGACTGATTGTGTTGCGATATTGGAACAAATATTCTAAAAAACTTTCAATTATATTTTTCCTAGAATTGCCGCTATTAAAAATACACTGTAACATTTTCATGCACGTCCGAACAGAATTTTTGGCCTGGCCGTTGCTTGCCGGGGTATATATGGGCGAAGCGAGATGCTCAATATCGTTTATTCGGCAAAATATATCAAATTCCTCAGTTTTAATTTTCGCATCGTTATCCGAAACTATAGTATTTGGTAAACCAAACCTAGCTCATTCAAAAACTAAAGTAGCAAAATGATACTTTAGTTTTTGAATGAGCGATTGACAAGGCATTCCGCCATTTATGGGAAGACATTCGAGCCATTTCCTATAAATAAGCGTCCAATACAACCAAGAAAACATTTCCCTCGAAATATGCCGCAGAGCTACCGTTCATTCGATAGCGGAGTCGATATCCGGCCACCAAAACCGGCTACGCGCTAAACTTTTGGTCTTGACTATGCCAAAATTACCTTTGTGTAGTTCCTGTAGTAAACGCCGTTGCAAAATATGCGGGATAATAACACGATGTCCCCTTAATAGACATCCTTCTTCGAGTTCTAACGGCTGGATGAAAGCGCATTGCACTTTGCGCGGCCACCCACTGCATGTACTTAATTACCGTTTGTAAAGTCCTGTCGGAGATCGTAGTCGCTTTAATATCATTAAAAGAAACAGGTTAGGTACTATTGCAAAGAATATGAATTATACGCAGATAAATACAGCGCATACCGCTGCAACCGGGACGCGGTCATAACTGAAATTCAATTTTTCTTGCCGTAAATAGCAAGTAGCGGTTAGTGATCAGTCTTTAAAACCAGCGGATCTCGGCGCCCATATAAATACTGAAGAAAACATTTTACCTCCGAAAACAATGGCGGCAGCCTCTTTCTGAATCTGGCTGTATTTTTTCTCGCTCGCACTGAGCGACCTCGAGGCGAAGGCGAGGGCCCTGTTTCTGTACGGCACCCAGGCCTACTATCTTACAGTAACCTAAGGTTATTATCGATACAGTAACCTAAGTACGCTACGTTAACCTTGAAAAATTCACATTTATTTTCTGAAGTCCTGCTTCTTGTAACCTTCGCAAGACTTCTTCCAGGCGGGCTAGATGAGTAGGTTTATTAGGCCTAGCTATGCAAATATCATCTAACCAGCAGACTACCCCGTCTATACCTAATAATAAAAAGGTCTCCATAGTGCGCTGGAACACTGCGGGTGCGTTAGCTAGACCGAAAACTAGCCGAGTGTACTAAAACCGCCCTTGCTAGTACTAATCGTGGTGAACTCCTGAGAGTCCTCCTCTAACTGTAATGGATTATACCGCCAGTTTGAGATCGATCTTAGTAAGTATAGTAGCAGCGTTCACCACTACGAAGTATAGCAAGAACTTCTTCAATTCGCAGCAAATATCCAGCAAATATAAATATCGATCTCAATATCCTTATTTACCGTGAGAGAATAATCGTCACATATTCTTATGCTACCAACATTCTTTAACACGGGCACAATAGGTGTCGCGTAATCAAAGTATGTAACTGGTTTTAAAATGCATAATTCTACTAATCTTCGTAAACTCCAATTTATATTTTAAGGCAAATGGTAAAGCTCTAGGTTAAAAAGAATTGTGCTTAGGGTCTGATATCCTACGTAGCCCAACTTAAAATTTATCAAAACAGCCAAATTCATCTCTTGTCTCCATAAATCGGCGTAACGTCCCATCAAATTGGTAATTTCACTTTGCGGATGTGATTTAGAGAAGTGAAATTCATATCAAAAGTGGCCATAGAATCGCGACCAAGAAGGGAAACAAGACCTCCATTTTCCACTACAAATATTTTCAGTACTTTATTTTTCCCGTATTTAGCATTAAAACACCCACCGGGATCCAATTTTATGACCGTTATATAAACATAACTTTAAATTACAGTTTTCCAATTTATATTTACGGAAATGTTTAAACCATGTGTTTTTTTTTTAAATACGGTATACCGGAACCAGAGTTTATTTTCAAAACAATCAAACAATTGCAAACAATCAATAACCAAGACATTAATCGTATACGGATCAGTAACATACCTCAGATTGAACAATTTACATTCCTCGCAATGATCGCTAATGGATTCATTTCCAGCCACACCGCCTCGGAAATATTATAGATGCATCGCAACCTTTCGCTGCAAACTTTCTTTGAGTGTCCTTTCCTGCCGCACGTCTGGCAAGTATAGTTTTTGTAACGACACATTAGCCCAGTGGCTTTTAAGACCGCACACTTCACAAACACTAACACTCTGACCGGGTGGATGCTGGCGCGGCGCAGGCGCCGACGGGCCGCGCGGAGCGCGCGTGGTCCCGACCTCTCACCCGAAACACGGGCTCCTCCTTGCAGGCCGGCGCAGCGGCAACCGTCACGTCTCCTGCCGCGCCTGCTGCCTCATGGTCAAAGCTCGCCACATCCTGTTCGAACAGCTTGTTCCTCCCCGGCGGCCCGTCCGGCAGTGCCAATATAAATCGATCTCGTATTGCCGTGTCGAGTGCGCCGCTCTGAATTCGCAGTGAACTGCGAGCCCCGCAGTCAAGCAAACCATTCCACCATTGATTCGCCGCTAGTTTTCGTAGCATCATAAAAATTTGCTCGATCCGCAAAATTTGATCGCTTGGGTGTAAAATGAAAGAATTAACGATATCACTTCGAAAGTTATTTCTTCCAGATCGCGTGGGTGAATTAAGTTCCGTGCTAAAAGATACGTATCGTCCGACAAATAAGTTAAATAGAACACTATTTTTATTTTCCGATATCTTGTTTACAACAAAGAAATGCTTGAGACGGTTATAGAAAATGTCACACTTTTGTTCTTTGTAATCAAAACTCCTTAGGTTGCCGAGCTAACCGGAAATTATTCTACAGGTAATTAGCACAAATCACACACAATACAATAATTTACAGCGCCGTTCGCCAAAAGCTGAGGTTGAGGACTAGATTGCTATTGGCCGTTACTTTATTGAATGACAAGAAGCCCCGATCCAATTACCTACTCGTTTTCGGGTTATAAATGTGAGGCTACCTACATATCAGTGACGGTTAGGATTTTATTTGACATATTGACGACGTAAAGAATTGTATACTATTTGCGAAAGTTACAAAGGACTCTTCAAGATAACAAATCCATGAAATTTCTCATACTTTGTTTAAATTTGTTGATAATCGAAATTTAATATTTCCATAGCTTCATTAAGAAGTTAAAAACTGATCTGCAAGAACTGACTTGAACACTGACTGACTAATAGAGAAACTTAAAGGAAAATCAATGTATCCGTTGGTTTTTTTTAATATGCTTAAAACAGGTAAATGTAAGGAATAATCTTTTTCTGACCTTCACATTAGTGTGACGACGTTTAATGAGAGTGTAAAATTGAAAAATAGAAATAAAGTTGCTTACTCTTGACATTGACGTGAAAGACTAACGTGAAGGTGAGTCTGGGGTGTCAGTTTTGCATTGCTCGCTGCTCTTGCTCACTGCATGTAACTTTAGGCAATGAAATGGTATGAATAAAAACAAGTATGACTTACTTACACCCTATAATACTCGTATTTCGGAATAATTATCAATACGCCTTCGAAGGTGTAATGTTTTTAATTTTAAATAAGGAATATTGTAAAGTTTTTAAAATATAAAAAGGGAAGATTAAATAAATATTTTTTGTGGATAAATAAGGTTTTAATAAATGTCCGTTTTTTTTCAAAGGAAAATTACTATCAGGCGCGAGGACACTAATTGTATTAAAATTTAAATATTTACAAATAGTACCTCGGATCCTCAGTGGAGGATTATCCTTTTAATCTCAAAGGCGGGATAGAATTCAATGAAAAAAATAGGTTTCTCAAAGTCTTGCTTCTATTCAAAAATCTCAAGAATTACAGGCGTAAGCATCAGTTGTTAACTACTCAAAATCTTAAACAGGTCTTAAGCTATGCATAAAGCATCAAAGCAAAAAAAGTCCATTATAAGTTAAGATTGTACGGCTCCAAGAAAAAAAATCCTTTGAAAGATAGAACCTTGTCAAGTTAAGTTGGAAATGAGCTTGTAGCAATTTAATGATAATTACATTAAGGTTAATGGTTATATACAGGATAAGCCAATTGAAATCATCCAAGTAAATAATCAGAAAATAATATAGGCCAACTGGATTAAACCAGTTTTGATAAAGTGCATGTTACAAGTTTTCCTAACCTTTAAGAAAACAAATAGGTCTTTGCTTGGAGCGACAGATCCTACTCGTAGGTTAAGTTATTAATTCAATGGCCCAACTAAGAGTCAAATATTCAACCATTGGTTTAATAAAAAGACAGTTTAACGTCTGGTCAAAACGGACGATGAAATTAGAAAGTTAAAGAAAGTCTACGCCTCTGACAACATCAGTAGGTCCTAGATTAAGAGTTATTAACTTAATAGCCCAACTTAGAGTCAAGTATTCAACCATTGGACTAATAAAAATACACTGTTTAACGTCTGGTCAAAAGTTCAAAACGGACGATGAAATTAGAAAGTTAATTACGAGAACTACCAGTAAATATCCCCAAAGCCTCATGGGAAGAGAAAGGTCGCTAAAATTAAAGTAAAGCTTAAAAGCACGTAAAGCGAAGTTAAATATTAAAAAAATCCCATGAACATCGGACCAATCCAGCAAAAACAGGGTAAGAAAATCTCAGTTAAGAAAATAACACATTATAAAGCTCTCTCATACAGCGCTCTCTTAGAAAGAGGCGAAAATTTAATAGAAAAATAAATAAAGTCTACATCATAATCGTAATGAATCCAGCCGAAAAACTTGGCAGCACGCGAAAGTAGAGGAACAACGTAATCCTCGGGGAAGCCGATTCAGTTCAGGTCAAAGCGAGTAGAACCGGATGGTAAAAAGAAAAGCGCTCAAAGAGCGCTCTTTCCTTAAAATAACTCGGCGCATGCTGAGGAATCTCGCCGGTTTTGTCTTTAAAATATCAGACACATCATATTAATAAATACCCGAAGAAAGGGTTTAACGCCGTAACGACGTTACTGAAATATCAGCAGATATATCGGCAGATATTTAAAAAAGAAGTGATTTATACCTAAAAATGTATGTAAAACATGGTTTATTCAAAGTGATTTCACTTGATGAAAAAATAACAACCTAGCCCATGGCTGGTCTTGGACGGGGAGAAAGACGCTGTCGAGGCGGAAATCCGATTCCAAGTTGAAAAACATAGACATCTCGGTATCATAGACTATTGGACCCTGTTATACCAATTTATTCTGACGTATATTCTAAACGGAAGAAATTGACAGATATCAAATGCAGGTGACCAACACGACGCGATGAGAAAGAGCTGTTAGAAAATCGAAGGGCTATCGATCAAACCTCAAACAGTTGAAACCTCTAGTGTTATCTGTGACCCGACATCTGTCACAACACAACAAAAGCTGTCAAACAAAATACAACACAGAATGATGTGAAATATTTAATGTTTCCAGTTGAAAAGGCATGACGGCATGTAAATGTTACGAACACGTTACAAAGGTTATAGATATCAAATTATAACTTTAGAAAATTAACATGCTACACAATATGGATCATTAACGTTAGAATTTAAAAATAAAAGTAGAGTGATTACAGCAAATGCGTATCTTATGAACGGGCTTAATTTGCACATTTCTCATGGACTGTTGATGATGTTAAATGGAAATACACGAGAAAAACTTATAAAACATTGTCATCATTTTTTTTTCTATTTTTTTCCTTTCCATGTAATCTTCCATTAAATAGATTGAAGTTCCTGAACACAGTTACTGCACACTATGAAAGTGTCTAGTTAAGTCAAGTGATTATGAATTTCGAAATTCAAAATCACTCAATGAGTGTATTGCATAATATTAGAGTATTCAATATTTAAAATGACATATTTTTGTAGTCTTCATTAAGAAATGTTCAATTGCCGCCTCACACCTGCCATCAAGATTTGTACTTCAGCATCTGTGATTAATTTCGAAGCTTCCTTCCACTTTCGTGCGCAGTTATCAACTGACGTGCCACTAGTTTCGTGTTTAAATAGATTCTGTTTCACGCGAGCCCAATATTTCTCAATGGGTCGTAACTCAGGGCAGTTCGGAGAATTATTTTTTTCATGCACTTGTTCAGGTATTTGTCGGCATTCAAAATATTGGCAATATATTATTACCACATGAACGGAAGGCCTGCCATATGATGTGAAAACCTTCTTCTCAAATTTATCAGTTTTAATGACCTTGTACTAGTCATCGATAGTTTTCCTATAGGTCCCAGAAGAAAAATGAGTACAGGTACTCGTAGTGAATTAAAGTCCAATTTGCAGTACGTTTAATCGTCCATAACAATGCAGTAATATATCATGGTTAGTTTTTAATAAAGTTTTCTTGATTTGATTTTCATTTTGCTGTTTTGCATTTCTATTAGGCACTTTAGATTATTTTTCTTTACTCATTGCACTGTAGATTTTGGCGTTCCAAACTTTCTAACTTAATTTCTTACAGAAGAGTTGACTTTCTTTGCAAAGCAGTTATGACTTTCTTCTCGATTACTTTGTCGACAAATCCGCTGGTACGACCACTTCCAGGGGACCTAACATGATCGTGTTTGTCGACGTGGATAAACGTGGATAACGCTTCCGTCACTCTCGTCAGAAAATGACAGATGTGGTATCCACGTTTATCTACATCGATAAACACGACCAAGTTATGCCCCCAGGCTGAGGCCGTACTCCACCAGTTTCTCTGAACTCCATAGACCGGGAGATGGTGACTGGTGACACAAAATATTAGGTAATTTACCAGTATGGCGGTTCTTCAGAGGGTTAATTACGTAATGACAAAGAGCAAAATGATTGTCATGGCGCTGGTACCGTTAGCCCAATTGCGTGTGTTGTTCCACGAAAATTCTTGTATTTTCCGATAGTCGATAAAAAAAGAAGAAAGCTGTAGCGTAATGCCATACTTCTCTGGTATGACTTACATTCCGCCATACCGACGCGAATACGTCAATAAAAAAACAAACATTTGTACCAGGCTAATTTATGCACAGCTAAACGAGCCCTTACGGGCCCGTTGGCCCTACACGAGCTAAACCACGAGTAGTTTTTTTAAGGGTTCCGTACCTCTAAAGAAACAAACGGCAACCTTATACGATCACTTTGTTTTCCGTCAAATCGCGACCTATGTCGATGTATGGAGACAACAGTTTGACAACGGCAAAGTCAAAGTTTGTCCCTCAATCCAATATTACATACTTATTAGTTCGTACGAAACCCTCGGTGCGCGAGTCCGACTCCCACTTGACCGGCTTTTTTGTAGTGTTGCCATACGGCTCTGGCTTTTAAGTAATACTCGTCAACGAAGGCTAACTTGTTGATTTGTGCATAGTACGAGTACGAGAATTTTTTTCAAGGTGTATCTATATTAGTATCTACAAAATACATTCATAACACAAGAATAAATCCCCTTTCCAAGCCTGATTATAATAGAACTACTGGAAACATAATCTCATTAGATCCTTTAGTGGAGTTTCTTGCGGCGCCTCTTCTCCGCAATGGCGGTCTTGTCCGAAGCGCTAATAGGAATTGGATTTAACGCCATTGTAGCCAATTTAAAGAATATTTTTATTAAATTATACATTTTTTTAAATAACGGAACTACTGAAAAAAAGACCACTAGTGCCATTAATAGAATTGTATTAAACTAGCGGAAAGAGACCCCAAAAACACCTTCAGAAGCAGAAGACAATTCCTATTCCTATTCTAAATCATTTCCGGTGCACTTTGTCAGATTGTGCAATCAGTTACTGGCCGGTATCAGGCAATCAGAATCAGTAGATTCCTTAACTCTAGTTCCTAAATATTGCATCAACTGCCCTCATGTAGGTTTATCCTCGTGAGATAATTTCGAAAATCAACTAAATATTGATTGAGTTAAGGTTTAAAGTCCTTTATGTATGTCTGATATTGACATAAAGTTTGAGTAGACTGTAATTTTGGTTAGGTATGAAAGATAAAAATCTGCAATTGGTTACAAGGTCTCTGACACAAGATTTTTTGTCATTTATTTTTTCATAAAATTAACTTGAACACTTATAGTAATACCATTATTCTATTCTGTGCTAGAACGCGGCTAAGTATTTCAATATTTGACGTGGATGGATTAATACAAAAACAACACAGTAATTGAATTATGAATTATATGTCCTCGAATCATTTAACATGCTTCTGCTACGCTATTATAAAGTTGTAAAAGAGTATATCTTTACAGTCAGCATAAAATATCTCCATACATATTATTATAAACAACAAAACAAACTATTTTTTTTTGCTATAAGACAAATAGAACGTCAAAGACAAAACTAGAGTCGGCTTCTACTATCATATCGTTCGATATCGAGTAAAAGCGAGATTTGTCAAAATTGTATGCAATTGACATTTCATTTCGAATAAAATGACATCTCGAGTGATATAAGAATCGAGGTCAAATAAAATTGCTTTGTTTTTCAAAGATGTTCGAAATTAGAATGTAATAATGATATTGAATTGATATATAATTGATATGTAATTGATATATCGATATTGATGTTGTTATTGTTTTATCTTATTTATGCTAGTCGTAATTTGCGACTTTTCCTGATTTTTTTGTAGGAAGTACCGCCTGGAAAATTTTGATACTTAGGCAAGTACTAGGCCAATGTATTGCCCGAAGTAGTGCCTAGGTATTTCGGAAAAAATCTAGAGGTGTCACTACTTGACAACAATATAAAAAAACTATAATAATTCGTCTTTTTTTTATACGTCTTTTTTTTATACGGTAACTAGTATTCGTTTTTTGGGTGGCCATGCTTATCTATCTAATGATTTCAAAATTTGAAGCAAATCGTTTGAATACATCCAAAAACAAACTATTACAAGTAGGATGTTCATACTCGGCTAAGATATTCTTCATTACAAGAGGTACTCACAAAAATCCTCGAGCCCATTTAATGTAAGGGCTTACTATGGAAACCCGGCTATAGCCTTTGTTTAACTTACATAAATTCATACAGCATTATTAAGCTGTCATAAAGCTCTTCGCAAGTTACTATACATTGCATACCTTTATTTCAAAACTTTCTATTATCAATGTCGACGAGTCAAATGTACTCATCTTGGCCATTTAGATAAGCCAAATAGGATCCGTACCCGAACTTTGTAAATATTAGTTTTGGTGTAAGTAACACTAGTTGTTCCAGGAGTCAACCCCGGGAGGGCCGACGCCGGTGATGCCGTACCCCGCAGCGCTGGGCCCGCCCGGCATGCAGAACCAGCAGATGACCCAGCCCACGCAGCGCCCGCCTTACGCCAGGGAGTACTCTTTCCTGGACATTGAACTTCGCTATGGATTGCTTCAAGTAAGTTCTCATGCACACTGGAACCAGCCCATACATTGAAGTGCTCAAAACTCAAATTTGAAATTGTTGGTATTTTGTACTGAAATTGAATTATATGCATAAACAAGGAAATAGTGCACCTCATTGCAGAGAAATACTTTCATTATCAGTTGTAATTACGCAGTTGCATTATGTCAAAGGATTTTATATGTCACGTCAGTCGTAGTTAGCTTTGATTAACAAAATACAGTTATTTTAAGTAATTGCAGTTGATACAGGTCAAGAACCGCAATGTGTTTTCATGAGCGAGGTATGTAGATTACATTTTACGTATTTTATCTCCTAAAAACAACTTTAGTGTTACTGATATTCCGACAAAGAGTAATATTGTATTTTAATAAAACTGATCTTATTTCCGACAATGGACAACATTTCTTGATTATTTCTATAGTACGTGTAGCTACAAGAGTTTTCGTTATTATGATTTTTTTATTCGAAAGTGAATGATGTGGTTCTGTTTTCGAAAACGGACCCAATTTTGTACTCTGACTATTTGATCACCTTTTTTTTTTAGCGAAAACAACTTTTTCTTTCGAAAACTACTTTTTTGTGGGTAATATTTTAGCTATAGATTATTTACATCAATTTGTACTATTTCAGATGAAAAAAGTGACACAATTCTAATCAAATGCCAAGAATTGTGCAACATAATATTTAAAAGTAAATATAAAATACTGAAAACCAATTTAAAGGTCTTTATCATATTTTTTTTAATCCAACCGTTTTGTACGCTTTATTACAAGTTGTATTTTCTCACTTTTCGCTCAGTGCGTCTCTATCGTTACAGACTAGATGGAAAGGGAGATCCGAGCGACAAACAAGTCGTGATCCACTTGTCCTAGCGCTCCTGATCATTTTAAACCGAAAATTATCGAGGAACGTATTTAAAGACTTTGGCTAAGCGGTGAATGTCGATTTAAACTGGAGATTTTAATACATGCAGATGCAATAATATTGTACCTGATTCCAATAGGCAATTTTAAGTAAAGGGGCCCAGGGAGCGAGGAATAAGGATCTTAAATACTATTAGTAGATATTGTCGTGAAACTTTAAGAATCTACAACATGACGGATGTTTTTAATAGGCTCTTACTTAGGGTTTCTTCTGATCTCATCATCACGAGCACACGACCTCTGCCAATATATAATGGATATTTCACCCGGAATCTGTCGACGTGTTTATCGATGAATATGTAACGTCATTATATATGTTAATTTTTTATTACTAACATAATGTAATTTAAAGTAATAATTGTATGAACTACTTCACATTACAGAAGTATTTTTTTAGAATTAGTATTTTTTTCTTAATTTTACTTATTTTAGTTTTGAACACTGCAATTTATGGGCGGGTTCCAGTTTGCGTTGTTCTAAAAGTTTGTTTTCCTTTTGGCTCGCACTCATTGGAAACTTGTGTTAGCACATATTGTATGACACTTTCATATCAAAGGAACTAACTATAGATACGTCACCAGCTAGAGCAGTATTGTTCCCAAAAGTTGTTCTATATCCGAGAAATAATCTAGCTCATGGGTACACAGAGAACCAGTATCATACTTAAAATGAAAATAACACATAAATGTACAGAAATATCGTTATTTTATGGATACGATTTTTCCAGCATTTCAGTTACTAAATTGTTTGTATTTACAACATGTAAAATAGACGCGAAATGTTTTTTGTTTTGTTTCTTTACGTGGATAAAGTTGCGGATAAAATATGTGAATGCATCCCGATACTATACTGCCGATTTATAGTTTAAAGCGGCAGGAATCATAAATTGATTTATTTTTTAGTAGGTTGAAGTCAGTTGGTCGAGTTGAAATGGGCGGGCGATTCGAAAAATGTATGCGCGAAATACCACTTACGGCCCTGATGGGATCCCGAGCCGAGATAGTACTGACCGTTTTTGGGAAAAGATTAATGAGCGTATTCACTGCCTGTATTTGATCCGGCAATTTCCCTCGGCGTGGAAACAAGCGATGCTAATGATTTTTCTGTTTTATGAAAACAAGGCAGACCCGTCAGACAAGCCATCTGCATACAGACCTATCTGGTTGTTAGATGAGACAGGAAAACTTTTTGAAAGAGTAATCGCACAGCCTTTCAGCAGACACCTAGCGATCGATGGCGCCGATTTGTCTGATCACCAGTTCTGGTTCCGGCGACACCGGTCCACAGTTGATTCTGTTCTCCGCGCTAAAGAACTAACGGATCAGGCCACAAGGCTATCGGGTACTAGGTACTGCGCGGCAAAACGCAATGGTATTGCAGCGCCAGATTGTAATTAGTAGTGATCGGCACGGACTGAGCAAAACTTTAACAAAACTAACATTACAGTCCATTACAGTTGTGGTTGTTGTGGTTGACTGGTAGAGAATGCCTTTAGGCATTAAGTCCGCCATTTGTACTTATTACATTTATTTGTATTGTGCAAAGAAGATTAAATAAATAAATAATAATAATACAGTCATGAAAATATTTATTTCCTTATACAAATCCGAGACTCTGATATAAAGTTAAGTTGAACACTAATCTGCCAATAATATTCTTATTTTACTTGGTTGTAAGTTCTCCTTTATGTCAGCTTTACAAGTTTTGTTAAAGTCTTGCTCCGTCCGGCCGATCACTAGTAATTAGGATCGCGCGTGGGGAACTGACATCCATTCGGCTAGAGAGGGAATCGAATTGGATAGAGATCACTTTGACGATTCAAGCCGCTCTTCTCGCACGTTGTATCTAATTAAATGGAACACAAAAGTTAAGAAGTGTCCCAGTCTGACTCCTGACCCCAGACCTGAGCCTTATAAAATTGGAGGAAATAGTAACGCGAAGGTCTCGCTTTACTAAGTACGCCAAGCTTCTTTGAAGCCACTGAGTCCATTTATGTGAGATTCCATGATATTCATTCATTCATTAATTCATTTATTCATTTGTTACAATTAACATTAACAGTACTAGGACCAAACATGCTGATTGAATTAGTATATATACATAGAGTAAAAGCAAAGTAAAAGCAAAATAATTACATTAATTATGCACAGAGCTTTTTTGGCTCCAGCCTCCAAATATCTGGTGACTGAAGCCACAAATCTTGATTCAGAGCTAAAAAATATATCCAGATCGCTGTCACTGAACATAATATCATTTAATAACGCTAGTGCACGATGGAGTGGAGAGTGGGAGTGGCTCCGAGTCCGCGCCGCCGGCACTGCGAACAGCGGGCGCCGCCGAGGGCGGAGAACTGTGGTGGGAACTGGAGGCACCCAGAAAGAGATTTGAAGTAACATATTGGGATTGCTGTTCTTGCCGCGTAATAATAGGAAAAAATATTTGAGAATATTGATTTATTATTATTTATTCCATATAAATGAGAATTAGGTGAGCGGGAATTCCCTCTCGGTGCTCAAGTCCAACTCACACACTCTCACTTAGTGCGATCCGTTCCGGGAACTGCAGGTCCTTGTTGCAAATTATTCTGACGAAGGGTTTTTTTTAAAGACTACCGATATTATCATAAAATATTAAAACCTTTAAGAGGGTGCCAAGCGTCCAGTGGCGCCCTAATTACTTTTATTGTGTTTTCCAATAAACTAAAGTATTATCTTAAAATCTAAGAGCGCTTTACTGTTGTTCAAATGAAAACGTAATTTACATAATTTGACGCTAACTCTTCTAAAAAAATCAGGTTAGAACACAGAGATCTGAAATTTTAAACTTGTGTTTTTAATCACTTAAGAATACCTATTAGTTTTTATTTGTAATTATTGTCTTGGGTAGTTTTTTTAAGTGTTTTGGTCCCTTCCTTAATTTGTCCGCAAAATTTTCAAGTTTTTTTTGAGCAATAAAGACGTTAGTAATCAAGAGGCCTTATTCGTGGGAAAATTCAGTGCCACAACCGTAAAAGAGGTCTTTTTAATAAGGTATTCTTTACTATAAAATATTGATGATGCTACTCTATGTACATATGAGGTATAATTTGACTTTACTTCATATTTGTTTGAGAAATTAATGAAACTTTCGTTCCACCCGCCGAAGAGGGGCGTTATGATATCTAGTGGCTCTGTTCCACGCTTACCTACCGTCTGTTACAATATTAAACTGACTGCTTCATATCACTGAACTAGGATACGACGATATTATGTATATGTATGACTTTGAATGTACACGAAGTTATGTATTAGCACTATTAGCGAGCAAACGCGCAGGAAGCAAATCCTTGTAATCTGTTTATACATTTCAGGCACAACATGCTACTTCGGTTTAATTGATCCCATCGAATACACTTTCGGGACACGGTATCATCCCGATTCCTGTAGTAATAGGATTATATAGCTTATTTTCATTATGAGCCGTACGTTACAGAGCAAAGGTCCGTAATCGATTATTCCTTTAATCGGGAGGCAAATTTCAAGGTTTGTTTGTACGTGGAATGTTTCACTTGGGAAACAATTTACCTATTTAAGCGGGATGGGATTTAAATTTTAATAAAGAATACTGGTGCAGATTTCGTTGAAGGACCACCAGGTCCTAAGATCTGGCTAATGTGGGCCAGAAGGCGGGTAACCTCTGCCTGCCCCTAATGAACAAAAGACGGCGCAAGTGGAAAAAATAACATAGAAGTACAAAAAAAAGCACAGAACTTACCGCTATGCCGCTATAGTCCAGTTCGGAGCAGTCGGGGGTCGTCGGTTTGTCGATTCTGTCTCTGTCCGTATCGTCTTTTCGATCGGCTTGCAACGGTTCTTTTATTTGTTCACGTTGCGGGATGTTATGGTTTATGAAACGGGACCAGAAAAATTGAAAATGGTTTCCTAAATAATGTTTACGAAAATTAGTCTAAATCAGCAAATCGCGAGCGACTTGACACAATAACTGTCAAAATATATATGCTTATAAAGAGAACGAAATGTAGTAGCGGTACAGTGGCGGGAAGGAAACGGAGAAAGGAGGCGGTGTTATGGCGGTAACATTTCCCCCCGACCTTAAAGGGTTACCTTTAAGAAAAGATAACATGGATACAGAGATGCACCCAAAGCAAGTAAGGTTGATATAAATCAAAGCTTAAGTTATTTAAATAAGATAAGATATGAACATAAACTAATAACCCTAAATTTAAACTGAAAGGCAATCGGCACAATCGAACCACTGGGCGCGTTAAATTTCCCTTACTCGTGTTGATGGTAGCGACGAGGATGGTAACGTCCTTTGAAGTTCCTACTTTTACTATACCCAGAGGCCAAAACAAAGCCGACCCGTATCGGAGCAGAGGACTTGTTCAATTTCACTCGCGACTGCAATTGGTCACGACACTCGCCATATCTGCCAGAACGACTGCACAATTTGAGCAGAGAATGTCTTTCGAGTAGATTAGATGATTTAACAAATCGAGCGGGAAAGGAAAACAGTGGCGTGGTGTGGAGGAAGTGAGCCGGCGTGAGCGAGGTCGGCTCAGCGGGGTCGCTGCTCATAGCCGGCAGCGGGCGCGAATTAATGATCGCCTCTGTTTGAGTAGTGGTCGTTAGAAGCTCCTCATAGGACGGGATTCCTCAGTTTTGATAAACGTACTAGACGTCCCCGTGGCTTTGCTCGCGTGAGTGAAACAGTAGTTACAACATATAGGGTTTGTCTGAATGTCTACTTAAATACCTAAACCGTGTTATCGTGATGTATCATTAACCTTCGGCATTTAACCCTGCCAAACCCTGTCACATGGACCGCTAAATGAGACTTCTTATTTGTAACAATTTGTATTTACCATGGTTCGCAATAAAAGATATAGGGTTACACTACATAATTCCGAAGAGTCATTATTCGGAATAATTGACAAAGTTTCGAATTTTCATAATCCCGAATGCAATATTTCATTAAAGAATTTATTTCTCGATATCACTCTTAACCTAACCTACGTATGGCAAATAAATTATGCATTTAATTACATAGCTCCATCGTATCATAGCTGTTGGAAAAATTAAAATTCGAACAAATGAATATTCAAAAACGGAAGGGTTCCCATACGACATGACGTAAAAAAATAAGAAAACGTTTATATTTTTTCATCCACGTACGAGCCCCAATGCAAAAGAGTTCGTCAAGTCATAGATTGTTAAGTAAGTATATGAATCTTATATCAACTCGTTTTATTTCTAGAAAGGCATTAGCAGCAAACGATTTATACAATATTATACTCCATAAATACAACGTTGCTTTTACACTATTGCACAATAAATCCATTATAAGAAAAAAAAACCTATATATTCATATTATGGTTTCGCAAAACAGTTCGGCAGGTTCTTAATTGATGCAAAATAGTTCGTACATGCCTAATGTTAAGCCTCTTTAATTTTATTACTCAAAAAAATAAACAAGACTTAAATAAATTAGGAACCCATTGTCATTTAACATGTCAAAGTAAGTAAGTACATACCCCAAGTATTTTTCATTATTATAAGTTATTAATTAGAGCAACATGGGCCGCGGAAAACCAGTCACAGAAGAAGTCAGGAAAATTATAATTTCCAGTAGTGAGAGTGGAAAATCTACCAACCAAATCGCCAGAGATTTATTACTGCCAAGATCTACTGTCCAGTCAATCATTGAGCATCGCAAGAAACACGGCACAATTTCGTGTTTGAAGAAGTCGGGTCGACCGCGTATGACGAGTGCCGCTGAAAACCGTGTTTTAAAGAAAATTATCAAACAAAACCGCCGTGCTCGTGCGGCGTAAAATGGCGTAAAACTTACCGTAAAATGGCGTGATATGATCCAGAAAGACGTTTCAGTGGATACCTGCAAAAGGGTTCTCAAAAGAATGGGATATGGTTTTTACACGGCCAAGGAAAAACCTTTACTAACGGAGTTACAGAAAAAGAAGAGGCTGAAATTCGCTCGCGAGCACTCAAACTGGACTACTGAGCAATGGCGTCAAATAATATGGAGTGATGAATCAAAATTCGAAGTAACTGTCGGCGACGAACGGAAAAAAATCATTCGAAAGAAAGACGAAGCATTCATCAAAGACTGCATTAAGAGAAAAGTGAAGTTTCCTGGGTCTGTGATGATATGGGGTTGCATGCCGGCACAAGGGGTAGGCCGCCTGCATTTTGTAGAAGGGACGGTTAATGCAGTGAAATACCAGGACATTTTGAAAACAAGTTTAATTCCATCTATTCCAAGCTTGAAATATGAAAATGTCTACACTTTTCAACAAGTCGGGGCTTCTTGCCATACTGCGAAAACCACAAAGACTTGGCTCGAGTCTAAAGGAATCCCCACTATGGAGTGGCCGTCGAATAGTCCAGATTTGTCACCCATTGAAACATTGTGGTGGAAAATGAAAAAAAAAATACGCAAGTTTCCATCGAGGTCAAAAAGTGATTTAAAAGAGAAAATAGTCGCTGTCTGGGAGTCTATAACCCCAAAAAAGTGTAAAGAGTTGGTAGAGACGATGCCATTGAGAATTAAGGTTTGTTCTTAAGAGTAAAGGCGAGACAACTAAGTGGTAGGCGAACTATTTTGCATACTCAAAATCGATAGCCGAACTATTATGCGTTGTCGTTGATAGAAAAATTGTATTTTTTTTATTTAAATACAGAAATAATTTTAATTTGTATTATGTAGGAAATAAACTTGATCAATTTTACAATACTTTTTTTTATTTCTTGCTTCCATGCTATTAAAATTACTAACTAGATTTGACTTTGAAAAAAAAATAACTTTCAATTTTAAATAGTAGCCGAACTCTTTTGCATTGGGGCTCGTATTATTTAACTCTGTTTCTAACATGAAAATCATTGTTCTTTAATAACTAATTATTCATTAAAGTCGTTTTTTAATTATCAAAAGTTATGTGTAATAAATAAATATCGTTGTTATCGCGCAAACCTAATATTTATAGTCACAAACCGAAATGGAGATTCCATTTCGGTTAGTGACTGTAAATATTTATTTAAAAAAAAAAAAATTACAACCTACTTAAACCATTCTCTGCCGTAATTTACAATAAATTACTGCAGAGACGATGATGATAATTGATATGCCCCTCAACCTTGGGTCGTCAGGGTGTTTTCTTTTACAGGGTGAGCCCTGTCTGTAAAAGAAAATCTTTCATTCATCAATAGCCGTAAATAATATTTTGTCAACTTATACGCGTTTGGGCAAAAAATGCTAAAAGGCTTCTGCGAATACAGTCTGAACTGGAATTAATAGTAGGAGAGCCGGCTACAACATTTCGTACCGACTTGATACCGTGATATAATGCACAATGGTTTCCCATAAAAGTGATGCTAAGTCGGAATTTGATAGTCTGTCACAGCGGAACTTGCCATAAGTACAAAAAATAAAGCCATTTCCGGTGCGAAAAAGGGGAGTTACTTTAGCCATCTTATACTGAAGATACAGAAAAGCGAAATCGGTCAGTATTTTTTTTTGCCGGAAGTGCTTGGCAGACGCTCTCAGAGTTGACTATCGAGACCCCTAATTATACCCATTTGATACCAGCATGAAACCAATTCCAGTCGGTAGGTATGAACCCTCATTTCAAGAATATAATGTATAAATCTGCCAAGTTTTTTCTGCCAAAACACCTTGACAGATGAGATTATGTAAGCAACATCCGTGGAACCCATATTTTGGAATTGTAGAAATTACTGGCATTGTAATTACTGAGGCTTATTTATTATATAGCAAGTACTCGTATGATAATTATGGAGTTCTATGTTAGGTAGTAAGTGATTAAAATATCTACAGAGTTTTTTCACTAGGTTTGGAAAATTTCTGAGGCAAAAATGATGTTTAGCGGTTAAAAAAGCTCTAAAAATGTACCCCGAAATGGAACTCAGTATGATGCGAAGAAAGTGGTATATCCAAGGTGGTCGGAGATCTTTAATGACTTTTTGATTTTACAAATAGGTTCCGAACTCACGTGAAAAACGGTTTATTGGTGAGGAATATTCCTTGAGTACCCTAGAGTTGCGCATAAAAAACGAATATCAGGCCCCAACGGAAAAAAGGGAGCATGCCTAACGGGAATCAAAATCTTCACTTACAAAATCGCGGTTGTCCTAGTAAGGAAATAATAACATTAAAGGTACAACTTCATCGCAACCTTGTTAGACACTGCGAATGCAAACATTAATAAGCTTAAATGTTTGACCTACGAGTAAGTACATTTAACTAGAGGATGCTGGCGACCGCTGCTCCTCCCATTTCATTTTGCGATAAACCAGGCACATATTCCAAACATCACACATCATGGAATAAGTTTGCTATGAATGTATATCTACGTAAAACATACAATCAATAAAATAACCTTAGCCTACATTAGTAGCAGTTTAAAATATGAGATTGTAAAGAATACGGAACGTATTCCAATACATATTGTAACGTGGTCGTTACAACCTCCTTTTTGCGTTCCTGGCCACTCTTACATTTCGTTTAAATTCTATCCAAATTCAAAATTGTACATGATGTATTTGATGCGATCGATAAATTCATACTCAAGAAAATTTCGATAAGCATCAGACACAGGTCCCGCGTCTTGGTATCTCCTTCAATTTAATTTAATTATTTATTTAGTTATCGTTCTGTAAATCTTTTCATTACCAAAAGTAGATAACGATTTATTTAATACCAACTACAGTATCCTGAGTAATAGCATGAGTCTCCGAGATACTTATATCGTCAGAAAATGTATTGGAATATTATTCACAATCGCATATTTTAAACAGCTACTATTGTAGGCTAAGGTTTTTTTTTATTGATTGTGTGTTTTACGTAGATATACATACATACATAGCAAACTGTATTCCACTGTTATTACAGTGTTGGAAGAGCACTACTGCGGCGTCTCCATGGACGGGTCTACCGGCTCTATCCGCCCTTCCAGCTGCGACCCCTAAGACCTTAGAACTAGCTCGCCTTATGTTTTAGAACCAATATTTATAAAGATATTTAACGTTAATTTATGAACACATTAAAACTGCCGATCAAAGGAAGATAGGAAGATTTGGATGGACACCAGCCGTGGAACCAATATAACAATAAGCAATGTATCATGTGAAAGTTTTTTATATACCTACTCCAATGTTTTGTATGGTGAGAATTGTCAAATCTTTGGATTAATAAAGTTTTGGCAAGATAAATACACATTTCATCAATAAAAATACGCAAAAAACGCATAAATAAATTGTCGAGTCACAAAAAGAGCCCGCCAAAACCTATGAGATTATTTATATTCTGTTTTGGTGATATTACAACGGTTATGGTACAACGGTTTTCAAAAGTTTTATTATATAAATACTCAGCTAGAGGATTAAATGCTTCGTGCCTTCCTTCATCATTTGCATGGCTTCCGATAGTCCGACGCTCTGTCAGACAAGTGCAAATATATTTTAACCATTCAAATGTGCTTCGTCAAAGTTGCCCTTAAAATAGGTATAATTGAGAAGTTCCGGTGGGCATCAGTGGTCTTCATCATCAGTTTCACTTCACTAAATATACTGTCTACATACAAATGCTAGATTGGTTACTCACAATTCCAAAATCACTATACTATTTATCCCTATAATATTAGAGGAGTTCTCTCCATCCCTCATGGATCCCCTCATCAGATACCAATTTGGTGACAGTGGAACCACCTCGGTAGTACACCTTATCAAACAATTGATTCTTAAGATACGGCGAGTATATTGTTTATACCTACCTACTAAAGATCATCTTAGACAGCATCAAATAACTTTTATTAGTAAATTAGATCATACTTGTTATTTTTCGAGATAGTTTTTTGTGTTTGTAGTAACGGCGTCGGAACCCTGCACTGAGCAAGGTCTTGCTCGGTTTTTGTTCTTATTATTATTACACAAAATATATTCTGCTCCAAAGCAACTTTAAAGTAGTGTATCTCGACCAATCTGTGGAAATTTTTGTACGTCAAATAGTTTTGAGAGATAATCATTCGAAGTTCCTATTCAGTTCGTGTAAGACCCGGCTTTGTCATGGTGATGTCGAGCAATTAATTATGCGCGAAGATAGGCTAACGAGATTATATGATACATCGTTAACATCTACGCACGCCGTCTATATTCACATTTGATCTTCAGAGCGCTGTGCTTTGTTGTCGGGTGAACCTATGGAGAACGCTGCATGTACAGGCACTCCCATAAATGTTGAGCCACTATAGTGTTTAATCCTTACACAAATACGTGTAAAACTTAGTAACTAACTCAAAATTATTTGATCTGAATATAATAATCATCTCGATATTTGAATCGCGATCCTAAAGCTTGTCTCTGAAAAAAATGTCTTGCATGCTTATTACTCAAAGAATTATTTTTAGTTAGACACTCATTTTTGTAAGGGATTTGATTTATTTCAGCCTCTGGACATGCCATTCTTGGTTGGTTAGCACTCAGCAATATTAAGGTTTAATTAGCACAAGGAGACTGTTGCTAGCCGGCGATTTTAAGGATAGGCAACCCTAGATTTCTAAAAACCCTCCTGGCGCTCAACAATACTTAGCTATAGGAATTTAGTATTTAAGTTAGCGGTTAGGCAACTTAGAAATTAAGTTAGTGGTTAGGCAACTAGGTTTATCTTATTCTTTTAAAGATGTGTCTTGTTTCGAATTCTCTTATGTTCATTTCACCCAGCCGAGCCCGTAACAGATTGTTAAGGTACAAGAAAATACGCCAAAAATACGTGTCTTGTTAATTGTCCCCTTTAGTTTTTAGTAGTTTTTTTTTATTACATTTCATGTGTTGTTATAGCAGTAGCAGAAATATACACTAAACATTTTAGCTGTTTATATAATATGTTTCATGAGATACAGTCCGCTGACAGACGGACAGACAGACAGACGGACAGCCCTTTGGATAAGGAACCCTTAACAAGGATGATAAAGGTTTAAAAACGTATAAACAGAAACACTACCCAAAACTTATTGTGTCACCACAGGTCTTTATCAATCAGTACTGAGCACTCCTCTTTGACAAGTTCCTTAGCCTTTCTTCTATTAACTGATTCATGACCAATGCCGCGCCTCGCGCGTCATTTTAAATTACCCCTCTGACTGGCGCAGCATTATATAACGTTTAAGAAACAAGTTTTAAAGGAACAGGAAAAAAATACCGTCATTTTACGTCATATTAAAAATGTCCAGAAGATCTTTTTCGTGGTGAGTAACTTTAACTGAAATAAATCATAGTGAAGAGGCACTGAACCTTTCACTACAGTCTCATTATAAAATTGATTATTGCAACACTTCCTCATTCATTAATTCAATGGAAATTTCGATGCTGTTATAATGATTGTACTACAAATATAAATAACAATATATTTTAGTTTTTGCCTTTGTTTTAGATCATTGTATCCCACACAATCCATTTAACTGCTGAAATTATTGGTCATTCTTTATTTATGTCACAGTATTCAAAATAACTATGGCAATGTGATATTTTTAAGCACTATAATATTACTACGATCAGATATTGGAAGAGACTGCAAAGATAATAACTTATTTTTATATAATATAATATAAAGCCAATTGTTTAGTACCCCTGCGAGATTTTCATAAAAAAAAACGTAATAATAATACCTATCTTACCTTTAAACTCCACATTGTACGTAAATAAGGATCTTTTTAGAAGATAATATTCTAGAAATACCAATAACACTTCGCAGAGCCACTTTCCGGGGTCTCATATGACTGAAGAATGCGCGCCAGGCGCGGCATCACTTCTGTGAGGCCAATGACGCGGCTAGCGCGTCACAGCATTTTGCATGTGGCCTCAGTGACGTATTAAAAAATATGTATGTGGGCGTTTTCCAAAAAAAGTGTACATCGTAAAAAACAAAAGTTAAGAAAATTTAACTTTTCCATTTCGTCACGAAAATTAACGTATGTAAATGTATGGCTAATTTTCGTGACGAAATGGAAAACGTAAATTTTTCTTAACTTTTGTCCTTAACGATGTACACTTTTTTTGGAAATCGCCCATGTAGCAATGAATAAAGCTACGAGGGGCGGCTGAAAAGTAATCTACCTAACAATTAAACAAAAGACTGTCGTAGCTTACTTTTTCTCCTTTTAAATGTAAACCCCTGCTAAGGAAATACACTTGTTATATTTTTCAAATATTGACTAGTCCATGAAACAATTAACTTTCGGTTATTCGTCAAAAAACTCAGTATCCGCCTTCCTTCATTTTGTCATCGGGCAAAAACATTCGTCTTCGGAGATTTTTCTTGAGATGCCTAAACAAGAAAGAGTCACAAGGAGCTGGAACTGGGCTATATAATGCAAGCTTTGTTGTGCGGGCGGTATGCTCAGGAAAAACCAGATTTCCTCTACTTATTTTTAATCTTCTTTTTTCATTCTGCGCGTCTCTTAGCTGGTATATTAAGTTGGAATAATAATCAGCATTAACTGTCTTTTTTTATAATCCTAAAATATTACAGCCATCGCCCATCAGTTTACCAGCATACAGACGAATTCGTGGAAGCTTCACATCCTTAATTTCCACTGTAAAGACTCTTGTTAGCTTTCCAGGTCCCGCTGATGAATCGAAGTCTCATCACAAGTCACAACTCTTGAAATAATTTCTTCCTCTTTCCCGTGACTCATGTTCAACAACACCTCACAACATTTGACTCGTCTCTCTTGTCAGAAGTAGTTAACATTCTGTGGACACAAAGATTCACGGGCCGCATATACCGTGTGTACACACATTGTATTAAGATAAAAATTAAGGAAACTTATTTATCGCATCGATGAGTTTTCTTACACATTATTTATACGTAAGGTGTTAAAAGAAACTTAACTTTTGTCCGTTGTTTAAAGAAATTTAATTAAATTTAGCCTTTACCGGTGCATAAGTTTACTTAAACCTATACTTCGGTCGAGGCAAGTTTGAATAACGACGTACCTACGTTAAAAATGTAGCCTTGACAAAATTTCCTTCTAAATTGAATAAGTTTTATCTCCCAGGGCCTTTATTCAAGAAGTCTGAAACATTCCCGTTTTAGTAACCTGACGAATACGAGACCTTTATCATCTAGGCAGTAACGTCTTTAACATCGCACGGCGTGCTAGCTCTCACACTTAAAATAAATTAGCTTTAGCTTCTTAAATAAAATTATAGGAATATTTTTCCATACTTTATTTAATGTCTGTACAAGTTTTAACGATATTAATAATAACATTATTTAAGGCCTTAATACATGCACTCGAATGATACGCTACATACTCATACGAGTAAACTCACATAACAAACTTATCGTAAACATAACCCGCTCTGAGTGCTCACTGCTTTTGCCTTAATGAAAAATTGCACTAACAATTTCAATTAATGTATTTTGGACAAAAAATCGAGGGCTCTATTCTAATCAGTAAAACTTAACAAATGTTATCATCTTATCTTATCGTTTTTAACTATCATAACGTAGACATTACCATAACGTATCAGTCGTTAGTAGACCACCACTAAATTCGTATGTACGCATATATATATATATATATATATATATGTGGTCAAATTTTTATGAATATTCAGGTGCAGGGTAACAGTCCGCAAGTATTTAAATGATGGGTAATTTTTCACGGGCGTACTGAACCCGGCATGCTGAGACAAAGAAGTATCCAGCCCCACAGTGCGCTGTATTTTATTTGCATACCACTGACAAAATTTTAGAATTTACAACCACATCACATAATATATCTATCCCAGATAGATATTTACAATTACAGATTCGAAACTTTGGATAAAAATAATAAAAATCTTTATTTTAATTCCTGGTTTTGTAATTCCAGTGTATATACCTGATTGACCTCCATTTCTAATAAAAGCCTGTTAAAACAGTTGCATTTAGGCCTAAGCTCGAGCCAAATAAAATCTAGTGCTGTTTCCGCATCCCCTTTACTATTCGAAAACGTGTTATGAACTGGAAGCTGGATCCTCTAAAATAGACTCGTATTTTCGTACACAATTTTACGAATAGTTCTCCTTTACTACTCGATGACGTGACTCTATGAAAATGAAGGGATGAAGGGCGCTGATATCAAACGCCATACGCAACGTTACGTACTCGATAGAAGGTCAAAGTTCGTGCTCGGGGTGCAGGCTCCGTCCGGTTGGATACCATCATATTATACTTTAACCTACCACCGAGCAGCAGTGTTTGCATTGTTGCATTCCGGTGTGGGGATTAAACGACCAGTGGAGTTTGAAAATGTCTATGGGTCTCAGATCTCACTATCAGGTGGTCCATGACTGTGCTCGTTTGCTTTCTTTGTGCTATTAAAAGAAAACGGACGAGTACGAATTTGATAGTACCAGCGACAATTGTTGTACCCATTTTAACCTTTTCATAGTTATATTATTTTAACCTTTTCATCGCCTTAATACAAATGCGACACTCACATGCCAAACATGTATTATAAGTTATGCAAAATGTAACCTAATTCATACGAAATACGTCTGCTTTAAACTGTACCTGTGACAGCTGTAAGTGTCGGTGGCGTTGCAGGCACGACAACTTATGACTACTTTAGTCGTCATTGACGTTCAAAGGGTTAATGACCCAAATAGAACTAGTGGGATTCTTTTTTCCTACTAGTTCCATTATAATAAAAAAATATTAACTTAATTACATGTAAAAAGTAAAGCCTTGCATGAACAATGTGTTTACACCTCATAACTCATAACACCAAACCATTGTTTATAAGTACCTACCTCTTTAATATTTTAACGAAGAATGGCTACTAGGTATGAACGACTAGATAAAATCATTGTCCACATTACTCGTCATTCTGACTATTTATATCCAGAAAAGGGAATTAATGTAACGTAATTTAAATAAGGGCCAGTTAAAAATGTACATGTTTTGCACCTAGAAATATCTTACTGAAAGCGACTAAGCATTTTTTTTATTAAAATTGAACTACTGGGTAGAAACCCAAGTTTTGTCTTAGGTCCTTTTAATAATAGAAAGAATGGGAATAAAAGTTCCCACTTCAATGGAATGGTCAATTAAAGTAAAAGGTAATAATAAGGACCGCATTTTCTGTACCCGACTTAGAAATTGTTCAAAACGTTAAAATTCTGCATTGTAATATATTTTGTTTTTACTATTATCCGCTGTCGGGATAAATTTTATTGTTGCAAAAAGAACAATAAAAATCAGGCCCGTGTCTCACAAATTGACGTATACGTTGATGAAAACGAGTCACTAGTCGCTAATGGCTTACGTGCAGCAATTTAACGAACAGATCCCGACAATATTTCAATCAATTAGCCCGCGTAACAGCCGAGGCGACGATGCAGTGTGTTCCATCCGAGGCAACGGGCTGACTCGTGCGCCTCGGTCTCGCCCGACGCTCGAGTCGCTCGACGCCGTATGGAGACATCTTCGGCTATTAAACTAGTAATAATTAATAAAAACACTCTCAGTTAACATCGAGGTAACAACCTAAGTGTTACTCAGACTTGAGAGCAAACCTTTCCTGTGACACTCGCAGCTATACAAACGTATTTTAGTTTTATTTTAAACAGCTTGTCGGATTGAACTCCAACCAAATCTAGGTCGGCAATTAACAACTTTTTTTGTTCACCATTATATCTCTGAGCCGCTGTGCTTTTTAGGGTTCCGTAGCCAAACTAGGAACCCTAGTTTCACCATGTCCGTCCGTTTGTCCGTCCGCAGAATAGCTCAGAGACTCTTAGTAATAGAAAGCTGTAATTTGCATGAACATACATATTATTAATCTCGCAAACGAAGTAGTAAAATTTAAAATATATATATATATATATATGCTGAAGTTTTATTTATTAAAAATAAAAAACTGGGGCGGCAACTTCATTGGATTTAAGACAAAATAGTTACTGGGGGCCTGATTAGGGCAAAAGGTGTTTAGCGATTGTATTGAAGCCGCACTTGGATATAGCCGCCTTTGCAAATACCGCTGCGTGGGCGGGTGCATTGTCTCTGGTCCCATACGAAATTTAACGGAGGAAAATGAACGAGAGGAGTCCCCATACCCATTATCCAACCCTTGTTTATTTCTTTCGAACCTTCTTTTGTAAGAAATTTTATCACTGTACGATACTCCAAGTAGTGTTTAAAGCTTTATCCTTTCGAATATTCGACCCCAAAATTGTACAAACAATAACGGAGTAAATTGCAATTGAAATGATGTTTAGCTTTGTTTAATCATAACCCGTCAGAAAATAATAAAAAAAAACGGAATTTCTTAATTTTCTAGCATACGTACTTAATCGTTATACCCATTGAGCTGGGTTTGGGGTGAGGTCTATTTGTGTAAGTCGCCCTGTGATAATTATTTATCTATCTATCGAATCGTCTCCTGGGTGTTAATTACAAGTACTGAGACGCGTTTGTTCATTTAGATCATCGAAGCGCTCCACTACCTGCACTACACCATACGGCAGATCCACCGCAACGTGTGCCCGCAAGTGATCATAGTCACGAAGCGTGGCACCTGGAAGCTATTCGGCTTGGAGTTCACTGGTGAGTCCTTGACACCCCACATTTTATATCATTCACACTTGATCGCAGATTACCTCTTGTAATTTTGTCTCTAAAATATCGCTTATTAAGAGGATATTATCCTATTAATGCGCGGGTGGCGTAATCTGGATAATAACACTGCGTTTTTCAAACAATCAATATCTTCCGCTGCCAAAATAGTTTTATTCCCATTATAATTATTATAGGAACAATTTGCCTGCTAAAACTACAAAAATTGGCCCGTTTTAGCGCCATTATAAAAAGTGTACTACAGTTGTACAGTCGCCATCAAATATACAGGGTGGAAAGAGACGAGGGCCGTTCCCGAAAATATAGTATCACATAAGTGGTGTACATTCGATGTGCGATGGTTAGAAACAATTATTATAAAGAAAACAAAAAAGTTAAAATGAGTCATGTTTAACATTGGTGACAACCCTATGTTCCTAACTACATTCAAACATTTGTAAGGCTAAGGAGAAAAGGATACCTGTTATCTTAGGGATCTACAACCGATGTTCAAATATTCCACCACGTCTACCTAGTTGGTTACTAAGTTATGTTACTGTACTAATCCTTATCTATATAAAATATACTAACGAAACTTAAATAAATTATATATTAAAATGAAGTACACACAATCAGGATTTACATTTGTCAATTTCATTCAAAATGGACTCCTTGGGCCTGAACACAGGCCTTCAGACGACGAGGCCAGTCATCAATAGCGGCACGCTTTCCTGGTAAACTTTAGCCCCAGTTTTGACACCTTTTTCACAGAAATGGACCTGTGTTAAAGGGTTAACACAGGTCCATTTCTGTGAAAAAGGTGTCAAAACTGGGTTAGGTGTGTCATACTCAGGGGAGTATGACACAACTAACCAAATCATGACATAAGAGGGATGATGGCCTCGTTGCACTCTCGGAACAGCTACACTCGCTTCTTGACTGTTTTTTGCATATACTCTGTCATTCTGGCGGTTACAACATTCTTCAATGGTAAATTTTTTTTCTTCTGTAAATAATATATTTCGGTGGCCATTTTGTGCGTACCGCTTCAGTAGCACGCGACTTCTATTCAGCCTCATAGTCTTCAATCGTCCATTAAGCAAATGACCTTTCCATCTACGATAAGCGTGTAGTCCAAGGTCTTGATTGATAACTTTTTTAAGGGAGCTTCTCTTCACAGACATCTGAATTGCCAACAACTTTTGCTTCCGGACGGGGTTTCTTGCGATTCTCGCCTTCACTGCCTTTATTAGAGCTGGGGTCCGAACGGTGCGTGGTCTTCCAGACCTCTTGCGGTCATCAAAGCTCAGGGTACTATTGTACCTATTAATGGTACAATAAACGAAATGTTTGTTGATTTTCAGATTTTGAAGCAACTTCAAAATCACGTCTGGCGGATGCCCGAATTTGTGCAACGCAATTACAGCGACACGATTTTCTTTTAGACCCCAATCCATTATAAATACGACGAGATAAGTGTTGTGTGTGCTATAAAATGATAACTGACAACCTGCCATATTATGTCTTTTTTTATTTTTTCGGTTGCATTTGTTTTAACGCAAGAAAAGAGTTTGCAAATCGAGTAACAGAACTTAGTAACCAACTAGGTAATAATACAGGCAGCAGCTCGTGCCCGAGTATGGCGATGCACCTTCGATAATGTATTTTCTTCACGATTTTTCGACGCAGTTGTTCGAAGGCAGCAATTAATCTTTCTTTCATTTCCTCGGCAGTATCACATTCTGTCCTGTACACTTTGTCTTTAATCGTGCCCCACAGAAAAAAGTCCAGTGCCGTGAGGTCCGGACTCCTTGGGGGCCAACGGTGTGGCCCAAATCACCCTATCCATCTGTCCCCAAACTCAGTGTTTAATTTCTCACGCACTTCTATCACGGAATGAGCTGGTGCTCCGTCTTGTTGGTACCAAGTGCGTTGTCTTTCGGCCACTTTGCGTGCTCTATTCGGCCGCCAAACGCTAGCAACAGCAATAATATGTTAAAAAAACTGACAAGTTAGAGCTCAAAATAAATTTATTTTGATCATTGATCTGACTGTAAACAATTTAGTGAATCACTACTTTTGGTGGCACATGACAACTTTGCCTTTTATACCCGACTGCGCGACGCAGTTACAAGGCCGCTACCTTGGATCGAACTGGGGATGATTTAACCTCTTGTCTGTCAGAGGTGAAAAAATACCAAGTTCTAGTCTCATCGGATTATAGATCGGATAAAGTCTGAAAAAATAAGTAACAAAAAAACAAAAAGCTACCCAAATTTTGGGCACAAATCTGTGACAAGACAGACGAGGGGTTATTTCACGCATTTTTCGAAACGTCAAGCCTATGTAGCCCAGACCCGGTTTAGGTCTCTAGATGGTTAATTAATCAGTGTTGTGATTCTCTTAACACAGCGCTGCGTCGAACGCGTTTATCCGGCAAGTAGTAGTCCCGTCGGAGCGTACAAAACACATTTTAGCGTGTGCCTTCTCAATTAGGCAGCTTTATACGATTGTGAGCTCTATTCAGCTGCATAATTAAGAAGGCACGCGCTAAAATGTGTTTTGTATGCTCCGACGGGACTTCTTAAACTTGCCGGATAAAACTTCACCTTTGAGATCGACGCAGCGCCGTGTTGAGAGAATCACCCCCCAGCTGTGAAGTCCGGAATAGTAGTTTAGACCACCGCAAACTACTTAACAATCCCCACGATAATCTCCCTCAATTAAATGACCTGATTGCGAAATTTACCGTCTTCTAATTTCAACTAAAAATAGCGAAATAAAAAATAAAATTTATAAAATCAAAAACCTCGACTGCGAATAAAAATAACGTTGTATTAAAAAAGATGAAAACAAGATGCCTCATTTCTTTCTCCTATCCTACACCCCATAGGTACACCCTAAACCAAGATCCGTGCCCATTGGCTGGTTATCCGTAAACTTATCCTGCAGAGAGTAACGTTCTTAGGGTCTGTTGTTTGATCAGTAACTAAACAATTGTTAAAAATCGTAACTAATGGTTAAATCTCAAGGAAATGTGTCAAATATTCGATTTTTTTTTGGAAATTTTAACTATTAATTCAGTTAATTACAGATCAAACCACAGGCCCTTAGTCGCCTCCTTAATAATTGAAGCAGTAAAGAACAGAAAATTACATTTTAAGAAGTTGACTATTAAACTTAATACTATCTAATGCAGTCGGAGGCGTCTTCTAAAATGTAACTATAAATACTTAGGTTTTTTGATTTTATAATTTGTTTACATTTGTTTTTGGTAGGATACCACTGTTTTTTGGAACTTAAACCATTAAACAATTACCATAATACTCTAGGTCTTCGTCTTCTTACATTTTAATAGGATTAGCGGAAAAAAGTTCAATTATTATCTAATTGGTCTTTTTTCCGCTTAAGGGTAGGGTAATTGGGTATTTTCCTTTACTTTTTCTGTAAGTCCTACCTTGATGCGAAATTTCAAGGATCTAGTCATCGGGAAATACCCTATTAGTTTTGATAAGTGAGTAGGACGGTATCAAATTCTGCCGTGTGTTTAGCTAGATGTCGGGAGCAGGCACGCCAATTCCTTACTTGTTACTGATCCCCTGGTACCTAAGCTGAAGGAAGGCCGCTACCGCTTAATTTCTAACTTGGCTAGACACGGTAGTGTAACCGCTATACATTTATAATCAGCTGGTACCTGAGTTGAAGATGCATGACCGGGAATTGGTCTTGAGTGCTTAGTGTAAGAGAGAAATTAAAAAAGCCCGAATCCTATCCTACTGGTTTATAGTCTCCTAGTACCTGAAGTGAACGATTAGCAGCCGATGATGCTGTTAGAATAAAAAACATATGGATCGGGAAAACTCGGAAACCACGATTATTTTCGAGCACTTTATTAGATACTGATGAATTTGTGTCAAATAAGTTCAAAACTTAATAAGTCAGTGATAAAAGTAGAAGAAAATTTTAAAAATACATTACTTATAGAGATGTATAACCAAAGTGACAAAATCCGATTTTAAAAACAGATATATGTTTAACGTGATTTTACGGGCCTGTTGCTCTTAGCCTTGGCCAGGTAAAGTACTTTCAAAGACTTTCGGCATAATTGTTTCTTAAAGAAATTGCAAGAATAATAAAAAGCATCATATATTTAAATAAGATAAGGGGTGACCTGTCGTTTCGCCGAGTTTAATTACGCAGATTTTTGTTTCGCAGACAACTATTGGCAGACCTTTCTTTTGGCCGAGTAACGTTTGGCATAATTTCGTTACGCCTATTATTTGTTTCGCCGAATAGTCGGTAGACAGTAAAGCGATACGCAGAGTTACGTTTAGTCGATTGTTTGTTTCGTAATTGATTAATTTTACCGAACAACTGTTCGTCGAAACATGATAAGGAGAGTTGTGACATGGCATCATTATTGTTTAGTAGATTTAAGGTTCAGTCGATTTTTGTTTCGGATTTTTTTCAGTTAAGTAACTGTACAGCTGTTGCATTTTTATGGAAGACTAATCAGGGCAGATCCGATTTGGATAGGTTAGGTTAGGACGATTTGGATAGGCGAGGTTATTTTTTTTTATCTGCCCAGTAAATAACAAACACAACAAAGTCAATTTAAAAATAGGTAAAGTATTAATAAACCGAGCCGTTACTTAGGGCAAATGATACTAAGGTACATCGGAACAGTGAATTTTATTTGTTACAAAAATCTATGATTTAAGTACCATTAAAAAAACAGAAAAAAAATACAATTGAACAAAAAACAAACAAACATTCAGTTAATATGATGATGAATAATAGTTGAACCGTTTAAAAGCGAACAGTTGTTCGAGCAAACATTCAAAATGTGTAGTGATTAATAGGCTAAACGAATTTCTGCCAATAGTGGTTCAGCTTACTGACTCATAAGCCAACTAAAACATCTGCTAAAGGTTGAGTTACGAAACGTTAGTCTGTGAAACAATACATCTACGAACAAATCCATCGGCGTACCGTTTACTCGGGGAAACGTTGTCTGCCAATCAATAATCTGCCAAATAATTTTATTGTCGGCGAATCATTAGGTAACCAAGATAAGGCTATACAGTGGTAGAGAGTGCTCTACAAATACTAGTTCTTATTTATCATTTTGATATTTTTAGATACTGAGTACTTTTCAGAATTTTGTCTTTACCTACTTGTTCAGGATTTCTACTCAGTATATATTTTTTTCTCCTACATGCTCGGAAATGAATTTCCGCCGAGGCATATAATATAATGTTTTTCTTAATGAATTTGAGGAAATGATACAAATGCATAATTAAAAGCATTTGTAAAAAAATAATCGAAAATTGAGAGAGAATCTCTTTTTGAAAACTACAGCCCGCCGCCGCACCGCACCGCCGCCCCAGCACCGCCACCTTTTTTAGGGTTCTATAGTCAAACTAGGAACCCTTATAGTTTCGCCATGTCCGTTCGTCCCTCCGTTCGCAGCCTTGCTCAGAGACTTAAGAGTGCTAAGGCACTAGAAAGTTGTAATTTGGTATGAATATAAATATTAGTCACACCAACAAAGTAGTAAAATATAAAGTAAATTTGTTTTTTTTTTTAGTGTACCTCCCCTACGCACAACGTGGGTATGTATTTTTTTACTGGCCTACCTCATAGTGTGTAGGTTTTCGTTGGATAGATCTTTCAATAAAAATGCGGGTTTGTAAAAATCATTTTTCGATTAATTCGTTAATGAAATATTAAGCTTTAAGGCGCTCATTTCTGTTACAGTCAAGTGTGTGTCGTCGTCGTCGTCGTTGTCGTCCCCTACAGCCAAAACGACAAATACTAAAAATCTGAAAAAAACAAATGAAAGTGCATGTAACGAATTTATAAGGAAAACTACCACGACTAAGTGCCGTGTTCACCAACAATTAAACGGACGATTAGCAGTTTAACGGGTGTCAGATGTATTGATTAACAGCTGATTAAGACTTAACCGTCCGATTAATTGTTGGTGAACACGGCCCTAAGTAGACATCTTTGGTTCTTGAAATACAGGCGATTAAAGTTTATACCTACTAAAATCATATAACACGGCGCCAAACGACTTTAAATAAAAAAATAGTTATTACTTGTTGTTTTTATATTTTTAGTACATAACTACGGCTGCGGAACCCTACACTGAGCATGTTCCGCCATGCTCACGCCCGGTTTTTTTATTAATTGGGTGTATGGGTTTTTTTCATGGTCAACTTGATTTTACAGGCAATAGAGATCATTTGTAAATAAAATATGGACATGGACGGAAAGTGTTTTCATAGGGTTATTTAACTCTTAGGAGTAAAATGAGGCATTTTCCGTCCTCGTGTTTCAATCGGTAAATGGTTCTTCTCGAGCATGTTTGAGATAAATTTTTTTACAAGCTTTTATTTAACCTGCACTGTTTGTATGTAAGTGTATATTATATGTAAGTTGTTCGTCAAAATTTGCATTCTTCAGTCACTTGCCGTTATCTGATTGACCTGGCATACTTATGTAAACCGGATGTCTATGCAATAATATGATACCATCGAGCTGGTCTGGTGATGGATATGGAAGGTGGCCATAGTAATCCCTAAATACACATGATAAACCCGTGGTATAGGGCTCGTTACAATTGTCTCGACAAGCTGATTCTGACTATGCCAATAAAAGTATAGTCGGCAACAAAAGCTTACCTCAAAACTGTTTTTTTTGGTTAGGTTATTATTTAATCGTTTAGCCATCACCAAACGCATCGATCTATATATTGCATTTAAACGTCAAACAAACCGTTATTTAAAAATCTACAACTAGAAAACCTGTTATCTATCTCCTCGTATCGTCATTTTGTTAAAGTGGCGGGCGACTCGTAACTCCTCCGGGTATAGAGCTACGTAATATTTAATGTTGATGTGTTTAAAGCACGGGACTTACTTACGAGTTTTGCTTTACATTTCATTGCAGAGATACGTGGTTTTCTGTATTGAAGCAATTTGACAGCAGGGATATTTCTTAGTTTTGGAAACATTGTAAAAACAGCCCGCAAAGGTCGGCGTTCCAGGCCTCGGCCAAATTAAAAAAAGTTATTATTTACCAATCGCAGCGGCCACGACACAGGTATGACACTTCATTACGCACAACGTTTTTTACTTTTTAAAACAATGTTTGCACTAGGATAACTGACTCTAAACAGCCAAACACTCGTATTGTTCTTCCGTGTTTTTTTACTTTTTTAAATGTCATATAGTAAAAAGGTTAACCTTGACGAACGTCGTTAACATCATATTTAAAAGTGTATCAAATAGTTTTACTATTTTTAACATATTGCGTTCTAAAATAAAATAAATGGCCGAAGTAACTTCAGCGCGTAATTAAAATTATAATTTCAATATGATTTTTATTGTTGTCTTCATATGAGTCAACTTCAAAAATACATGTACAATACAATACAAATACTCCTTATTGAAATTCAAACAATAACAGAACACGAACAGTACATTTAAATCATAGGTATTCAACAGTCTTACCGCTAAATATCGATCTCTTCCAGACAACCTTGGTCAGGATGGATCAGGGGTTGGATGTAGGTATTGTACCTAAAATACAAAAGTACATATCGATGGTCTAGAAGACAAATGTGCTAAGTGCTTGAATAGCCTAGAAGGCAAATGTACTAAGTGCATATTAAATAGACCAGCCGCCGCCATGCGAAATTTGCCCTACGAGTATAAGTTTTGATGAATGAGTCAGTCAGTACAAAATAAGCAAGTTAAAACATAACTTTTTATAACATAAACTAAACCTTAACTATCACACTAGGCTTGTGAGGTACCTAACAATAAGTAATTTGTAAATAATTTTCTAGTAAAAAATCTTTTTGGGATTACCTTTTGTTGCCGACTGCATTTTTTTTGCATAGTAATTATCTGTTTATCAAAGACCAAACTAATTAGTCCCATCGCGGTGGGCATACGTTAAGTATAGCGGAGATCCTGTCACCACCTTACGACTCCATCATCAGATCAACCCTTAGATACCATAATATCGCATTGTCGCCGGATTAAAAAAATGTGGTCCAAATTTTACCCCGTTCTATTGACGGGAACCAGTTTAAAATTTACTTGCAAGATTTGAAGCGGACAACTTTAAAACATACATACGAGTGCAAGTTAAATAAAAGCTTTTAATAAAATATCAGGTTCCTAGCTGCACTGGGAAAGTTATGAGGGTGGGAAATAGGGTCTGAATGGGTTCGTGTAAATTTACACGGGGTCGGGTCGGTGTCGGTCGGCTTTTTTCCAACTTATTCGAATCCATGTCTATTGGTAGAGTAAATAGTTAAGGGTAATCTTTACAATAATCCATTTTAAATACTTTATGACGTTGTGTCGTGTTTTTAGGGTTCCGTAGTCAAACTAGGAACCCTTATAGTTTCGCCATGTCCGTCCGTCCGTCCGTCTGTCCGTCCACAGCCTAGCGCAAAGACTATTAGTACTAGAAAGCTGCAATTTGGCATGAATATGCATATTAGTTACGTTAACAAAGTGGTACAATAAAAAGTATAAAAATATATTTTTTTTAGGGTACCTCCCCTACACGTAACGTGGGGATGCATTTTTTTTCTCCTCTACCCTATAGTGTGGGGTTTGTAAAAAGAGTTTTTTCGATTAAGTAATCCGTTTATGAAATATTAAGCTTTAAAGCGCAAATTTGTGGTAGACTCAAGTGTCGTCGTCCCCCCTACAGCCAAAACTACAAATACTAAAAATCTGAAAAAAAGCTTAAATGAAAGAGCATATAACCAATTTTAAAGTAAAACTATCACGGCTAAGTAGACATCATTGGTTCTTGAGATACAAGCGATTAAAGTTTTTATACCTACTAAAATCATCTAAGACGGCACCAATTGACTTTAAATAGAAAATTAGTTATTACTAGTTCATTTTTATGTTTGTAGTACTTAACGGCTTCGGAACCCTACACTGAGCATGGTCCGACATGCTCTTGCCCGGTTTTTTCTTACAAACAAGTTACAATACAAGTAACTGTTTACCGAACACAAAGTAAGTAAGATATTTAGCTGTTTACTGAACCTTAAGCCCCTCGCTTCTACCCTACCCGCATCGATTATGCTATTTACTACTCGTGGACGGATATGTATTGTATTAAACGAGATGAAAACTCGGACAGACAAGACAAAAGTACTTAGCAAATACATTTTGGCAAGGGCCCGTGTAGTGTATGTGCATGTCGCACCAAGCTCAGTGGAGAGTCCCGTCACCCACACACACTACAAATCTGTGCCTCCTGTGACAAGTGATACAACTCGAAAAACACGATTTTACAGGAGAGCGAAAACAAGTTTAAAAAAAATACTGCTCTTAAATGAGTATATTTTTTTAAACATTGCTACCGATTTTCATAACATAGAATATCACTTTATTAACTGGTTTGACAAAAATAATCATACTAGTTATAGATTTTGAGATATTCGAAGAAACATGCTTTATGTATCATTTTACATTTCAGATTGAGCTTCATTAACTCGTGTAAGATGATACAACTTGAATTGTATTATTTAACACAAAAAGGGGTAATCAAGGAGCTCTGGTTTTTGATTTTTTCTATTATTTCTGTAGCTAGCGGTTTAACCTTTATACATAAGTTGTAGAGAATTGAATAAGTAATTCTTTCTTAAGGCGAACGCAAATAATATAAGGATAATAATAATATAACTTTCGAAATACGCAAAACTGGTTATAAATGATACAACTCAAGTTATATCAAAAGACACGAAATTTTTAAGGTGTAAAAACTGTGATTAATAATACATTTTTAGATATATCAATAGGCACGAAAAAGAAAAATAACTTTTGATTTTTTGGAGTGCTTTAACTAGAGAAATAGCATTAAACACTGAAAATTGAAAAAAAAAGGTCAGTTGTATCATTTTACACAAAAGTATCTCGGGAACCAGAAGGCCTACGAATACGGGAGTTGGAGCAAAAGATGCGTAATTTTTTTTTTAGTTGATTCATGAAAAAACACGAAAATTGCTACAACTCGAGTTGTATCACTTGTCACAGGAGGCACAGAAATACAAATACAAAATACACAAAATACAAATAAAAAAAAATCTGTATGGTATAAAGATGCTTAGATGATATTACGTTTAAAAAAATAGTAGCCTGCAACTCAAGATCCAATGAAATCTACTTAGTCATGATAGTTTTCATTTACAATAAATTTTTACGTATCCTAAAATAACGGTTTAGCATGACGGATATTGGCTCTCTGGCCAGTTACCAATTAAAAGGTCTATATAATTATATAAACAGATCCCTTAATTGAAATATGGCCTTAACATTATCCATTCTTGAAAACCCCACCCAATTACACATCACACAATGGTGTATATGAATAGATAATTTGTAAAACCCTGTGTGGTTGCCGGGTTCGAATAACGGAACGTCAATGAGACAAGTACAAGACATGAGTTGACGTAAACACATTCGTTCGATAATCATATCATAATAGAAATGTAACCGCGATAGTACGATTCGATAAAAAATCATACTTATTTAATAGATATAAATTGTGCACGTTTCTAATTAGACTCCATATCTACGACTCTACGAGTACCTATGTAATACTTTCGTCATCCGAGTGATATAAATTACTACAGTTGGCCGAACATTAGTTATGAGAAAAAAAGTTACGCATTCTGGGATTTAGTTATTTTGACACTAAGTCCTTTTGAGATCTAGGAGTATTGGTAAAATGGAACAATGGAATTGGGACGTAGGTAATGAACCAACCTCAAAAATTGTTCGGTGGTACGGAACCCTTTGTATGCGAGTCCGACTCGTAAGCGCCGGTGCTTTGTTTATTTACCTACAGGGGCAAATCTTTGGAACTACTGACCCGATTTTAAAAATACTTTCACTAATAGAAAAGCTACATTATCCATACCTAATAAAGACTATTTCATTTTGATTAACCTGGAGCGAAGCAAGGGCATGGCTAGTTAGTAATAATGCTAAAAATGCTCTAGAAATGAATTGGTAGAAAACTCATGACACTAGAAAATAATTAAAGACATTTGCAAGCAGAGAAAAGTATTTGTATTTTGTTGCATGAGTTAATAATTCTGTAACATGCCATACAACTATGATTTTGTTGTTGGTTCAGAGAACATCCTCGGCCCGGACCCTACTGAGATGCTGACTGTGCCACCGTGGTCAATAAAGGTGGCCAGGATCGCTCAACCAAACCTTGACTACATGGGTAAGTGTTATTTCAACTAATATTAAACTTTTCAAACCACTTATGGGTAAGGACCAAAAAGTTGGCCACGCTAACTCACTCAATTAAATTTTCTCTGAAATTTTTTCCGCTGTGACACGAATATTAGCCATACATTTGAAGGGACAATTTTCGCGTCACAACGGAACTTTTTTCACTTTTGTTGATTGTATGGTTAACTACGCTTAACTATGGTCCTACTATTTGGTCCTTACCCTTATATTATATTTTATATATATTACATTTTATCAAAACTAGGATGTTTTTCCATTTCGTCACGAAAATTAGCCATATATTTACATACGTTAATTTTCGTGACGAAATGGAAAAGTTAAATTTTCTTAACTTTTGTCTTTAACGATGTACACTTTTTTTGGAAAACGCCCAGCTACGAGACTACGAGAACACCGCTATACATATGTAGCGGTTTTCTCGTAGTTTCGTAAAACCACTGTACATGTACCATGTATCATATTCGCAAAAAATGATATTCGCGAAACACGATATTTGCAAAACAAGATATTCGCAAAACATGATATTCGCAAAACATGATAATCGCAAAACATCATTATTAGCAAGACATCAATAAGACAGTGTTCACCTCCTATTTTTGGGTGGTTTAGCTCTCCGGGCCTGCTGTAAAACTAACATAACCTTTTTTTTTTTTTTTTAACGGGGAGGAAATGTCATTACGCTGCGTCCCCCCCGGCCAGGGGCAGCCAAATGGGGGGGGGGGGGTATGACGGACTCTCGACCACCTCAGTCTCCTGTGAGAGCTGAGGTGGAAGCATACCGTCTAAAACCTCTCCGGTGTTAACCTCCAAGGGGCTGGTAGCGGGAGCACCGTGGGCTGATTGCTATGCTACCACTGGGTGCCCCCCAGCCGCGCGCACACGCGCACTCGCGCCAAAGGAGGGAGGGTTCAGTTAACACATTGAACCCTTTCCCTAGACGTGTAGGACCATAGTGTGGGACCCTATCCCCACGGTCCTACTAGGGGTCCAGGTGGGCAGCGAACTGCCTCCGCCTTCGCCCCATACGTCTACGCCGGAGCGGATGCGCATCCACTGCTTCCTCGCGCTCCCGCTCCGCCGCCTCCTTCTGCGATATGATGCTCTCGCAGAAGGAGACGACCGCCAACCACGATCTCTCACTGCTCAGCATGGCCGACACCACGCTATGCAGCGAAAGATCGGAGAGCCCCGTGTCCGCAACCAGAGTGCGGCGCTCCAGATCCCACTTCGAGCACACCTCAAAGGTGTGCTGGGCCGTGTCGTCTGGATCGCCGCACCCATGGCAAACCGGACTTGGCTCTCTCCATAACCTAAATCTACCTACGATTTTATAACATAACCCCAATATTAGCAAATATCATTAAATATGACCGCCCATATTGAGTGTCGCTTACCTACTCCAATAAGATATTACGCGTTAAAGTAGGCATCTCACTTACTACATAATACAATCCACTTTATAGAACAAACGCACCCAAATAGGAGCGAAACGAAGTCTGGTATAAACATATTGGCCTTGCGTGCATGCGTAGGTAAGTACAGTCAAAGTAATAAAGATACCCAATAGGTACACTTTAGTACCTTGTCACTTTCATTCACTGAGACAATTTCATATACCTATTATACATTATTTAAATCACTGCTCGCTAAAACAATTCCTTTTAAAAGCAACAGACTGAGTTTACGATTTATTTGCAATAAATTGCTTCAATAAATGCAAAAGCGTTTCACGTGACGGCGCGCGAGTTATGTCGCCCGCGAGAAGACTACCTGTCTTTTTCTGACCTTTCTATTAAAACAATGCTGGGGCAGTAAACGAAATACGGCAGGTGAAAGGGAAACTTGCCGGTGAAACATGTTAGCATGTTAGTTAGTTCCCATATTAGCTTGTCGGACTAATCTAAGTAATTAAACATAAGAGGAATAAAAATAATTTATTAAGATACAAATACAAACAGTAAAAATATCCGGTGAATACCAAACTAGGCTGAGCCTGTATCTTGGAACCCCCTGAAACGGTTTACAAATTCGACAAATAACATAATAGTATATTTTATATAATAGTAATCAATACCGCAGAAAAATAATCTAAACGCGGAAACATTCACCATTCTTGACTACACGTTGGCCTTGTTGGGAGTGGCCCTGCCTCCGAAGCCAGCGGTCCTGGGTTCAAATCCCAGTAAGGGCAAATATTTGTGTGATGAGCGCAAATATTTTTTTCTGAGTCTTGGATTGTGTTCTATGTATTTACCCGTAAGTATGTATTTCTTGTTATAAGTATGTATATCGTTGTCTAGTAGCTTATTTTGGGACTAGGTCAATTTGTGTGAGAATGTCCCCTGATATTTATACATTAGAAAATAAAATCACGGTAGGTAGGTATTTTCTATAGAAGTTTTGACAAGCTTTTAAACTATATTTCTGGCATTGCATTCAATAAAAAACGTTTTATTCGTACCTTTAATTAAACGGTGTATTTGAAATAGTACAAATAAAAAACGAAAAATGCGTGTTTTATGAATAATCAGGGGACAATCTCACAAAAATTGACCTAGTGCCAAACAAAGCTCTAGGCTGTACTATGGGTACTAGACAACGATAAACAAACATACGTAAATAGAGAAATACATAGAAAACATCCAAGACTCAGTAAGTAAGTAACAACGTTTATGGGTGAAACTCATTTCGCGGTTCGAGCCTAGGTTGCGCGACAAGCGCTTTGTATTGTATTTCTCGGAGTTTTAATTGCCTTGCCTTGGAATAAATAAAACTCGGACTAGAACTTGTTGCGCAGACAAGATTTGATCGAATCTGCTTTAGTTCCGCGTTTTCAAGTAATTGTATGATGTAACTGATCTCTTTTTTAATTGGGATACACCTAAATAAAAATAAAAGGAAGGGGTTTTAAATACACTTACTTGCATTGATTTCGTCCATTTACCAATATAATCGTATCAATATTTTTTTACAAAAAGTGAACATTATGTTATGTCAAGTATATTGGACAATATCAAATTAATGGTTAACGCACTCATGGCCGCCACGCCGGCGCGCCATCTATTTTAAATGTAACAGGGAGATCCCCTGCGAACCGGGCCCAGTGGAGGAAAACTGGAAAGCCGTATGCCCAACCTTGGGCGCAAATGCGCTGAACAAGAAGAAGAAAGTAACAAGTACTAGGTACTTGCTTTAAGTTCCTTAAGTTGCTTAGCTTCCACGCGACCTAATTTCGGTTGAATTTCTTATCTCAGTTACCTCAGGTTGGGTTACACAAAAACATGAACAACATTGTAACACAGTAATGTATATTACCGTGAAACTTGGCGTCTTTGCCACTTTATACAAGCTTCAAATACATAAGTGGATTTTTGCAAAAAAAAACACTGGACCCGAAAGTCTATACAACTACAATCTGGGTGATTCATTACTGGGTCATACACACTCTTAAAATCAAAATTTGTCTCTCCTGTGGCCAATAGTTAAAAGCTTGTGTGCATATAAGTTATTTTTTTTAAATGATATGTCTAAAGCAGTCCTGACGGCGTTTTTGCGGGTATGGGCTTAGCCAGAAAATTAGGCCTTGAAAACGTTAACTTTCGTTGTGTCCACAGGAAAGACGGTAACCTACATCTGGGTATGACCCTACTGCTTTTATTTTGTTTACATGTAAGACCAAGGTGATAAAATTGCTCACCCGTCAGTATTTCATACTAAACTGTGATTCACTGTTAGGGTTGTCAAAAAATCATACAACTGTATTTATTTACGACTTTTTATTTTTGTACTTAACAGTTATCATTTTCTTTTCTAATTACGAACATGTGTCAGTGTCAATCATTGTTGATAATAACGCTGTTCCTTAATTTATTTTATGACCCAGATATTAAATTAATCTTTTAAATATGCTTCAGTTCATCATGTCAATCTGTTGCCTAGTTACTATTATAAAACAATGCATTTGAAATGTCAAAGCAACGTTGTGCTCGGGCTAGCTCTCATGTTGACAGTTTTCTGTACGATACTGAACCTTAGGTGAGTTGGAAATTAAATTCCTTGACATCACGAACAGGACCCATCTTAGGTCCAAAGTCAATCTGAAATTCTACATCAATACAGTTGAGTTTGTTGTAAATGACTTTGAATCTCTAATAACATTGACGACGTTAAATGGGTACTAAATTAACGTTCGCGACTGTTAATAACACACCTTATATTTTCATTTCAAGAAATACGGATATTAATAAGAAAAAAACAAAAACATTGTTAAGGTAGATAGGTAAGCTAACATTTTATTAACGATTCCTGAAAGTAACAGCCATTCCATTAGGGCATCCCAAAACATGGCAAACCTGCAATCACTGGTATGATAGCTTTACCAACGAAATTAAGAGACACAAATCAAACACTACACCGTTCACAAAGCTTTATTGCCACTCTTAATAACGTTATCAACAAAATCTAAATACCTGGATCCAATTGAAAGCAATTGATTGTTCTTAGTACCGCGTAATTCGGATCTCAAAATGAATTGCAAAAACGACCGCAGGGATACGAGTACCCCCCCTCTCTTAAATAGTTTTTTGGTAAACCAATACATGTAACGACTAAAAAACTACAGGTAGCAAGCTTACATCCTTTGGCAAAGTCGCCACTCGCCAGGTTTAACGGTAGTTCTCAAAATATCATGATTTAAATTTTGTTAAAAATAGAATGTTTTTTATTTTTTCTTTTGTTACGGCCTACTATGTTCTCTCCGGGCAGTTTGTCAAATCACTCCGTGGATCTCAAGGTTCAGGCTCAGTCTAGTTTCATATCCACCGGATAATGCGTGCTAATAATTTTATTCTTATCCTGATTCTTCTTATTGTTATTTAATAATCGAATATGAAAATAATATTTCTAGAATCGCGAGAATTATTATAATTATACTTTATACATTCTTGTATCTATAAATCTCTATCTTAACCTAAAATATCCGGGGCACTCAGGAAATATTGGCTTGGTCAAAATGCATCAAACGGTGCCAAATAACATTGATCAGAACTGCCTAATCCGACGTAGATTTTTGGGACGGTTGCGATATTTTATCGAAATTAGGTGGCAGGGAGGAAAATCAGCTCTTACAAGCAGTGATTATCAATTGTTGGAATCACAAATAATGGCAATTTTTTGCCAAAGGGGCCAATGGTGTACCGCAAGTAAATACAGTATTAGGTAGGTATAAACCGGTATAATGGTTTCCGGACGATGATATGTCGAAGAAGCCATTACCATACGTATACTTTTTAGAATAGATAGAGTATTTTATTTAAAAATCACAGGTATAACATTAGTTCTTAAATCTAGAAATACAGTTTATCATGAAAACACAACCACTTACATCAAGTTTGAATATAAAAAAATACAATTTCTAAATGTCATAAAAATAATCATTTATAGATTAATAACATTTTTTTATTAAGTATTTATTAACAGTACGATTACTGTAAGTTTACCACTGACAGAGAGTTTGCCTTCATTTAATTTTCAACTTTAATTTCATACAAAACAATCAATTTTCAGAATACTGTTACCCACGTCTACCGATTTAGTAATAACCATTTTATTGGTATGAGATTAAAGCTGAAAATTAAATGAAGGCAATCCTCTGTCAGAGGTTGATTCAAAATAATTCTACTGTTACTGTTTCTTAAATTGGGCGTGTTCCAGTAATTTTAAACAGTTTGGTATTTTATTGTAAATTTTCGGACCCATACCTAGTACGCTCCTGCGATTGAATGCTGTTTTATGTTTGTTATTACGAACGTTACTTCCATATTGTGATCGTATGGGAAGCCTGCGTTGTTCAAGTACTGTTTTAAATATCCGACGGTTTACTTTTACAAAACTTGCTATTTTGAATATATTTACTATCGAGTGTTTTCGACGCGTCGTCGTTTTCTAAGTACTGCCTAAAAGGTGCAAATACGTTAACACATCGTTGCGCTAGTACTAGTTCCTATATCTAACAATAAACAATAAGTAGTTCGCCGTTATGAGCCAGTATTCCGCGCCTTCAGCGAAGCGCCATCCGGCCAAGTTGGGCGAGGCCAACCGCATGCTCGAGCCACTTTACTCCTTCCTTATGTGTTCCAGTATTCAACTAGATAATACAGTAATATTTTAGCCAAGTACAGTCAAGGCCAAAAATAAATATCCATGAAAATTTGCAAAAACTTGTGCTCACAAACCATAGACTTTGTGGTGTATACATTTAATGATCGCTAAGTAGTTGCTACTTTAAATAATGACCATCAAAAATAAGAGCCACGAACTATTTTTTAGTCTACAGAATCAACAAAATTAACCTTAAGTTATTTAACACATCTAAAACTTTGTATAGGTACACTTGTATTCCAAGTCGATTCAGTTTATTTGCCCGTAAGTATAATCCTCCGAAGCTTGCAGAGAGATGTGTTTTGTTGCTATTTTAATTAAGGAATTGAAAATTATAGCTCGAGCAGCTCAAGTAATTAAACGTACTAGTGGAAACTTACAGCACCCCTTTTTAAAAGAAGATTAAAATATAAGCTTAAGTTTTAATGTCAAAAAAAGTTTAAATTGCAATCGGATTGTTTACTCGTAACTAAATGCTCTGACAAAAGGTAATCTACACCGATTGGGCGTAGCGCTCCTAGGACGAATCGGTGCAGATTTTTAGGTCGTCAACTATTATACTAGGCTCGCTAGTTATTAAGAGACTGACCGTTTGCCGGCGGCGCTCGCAGAGCCGCTTATCGAGCCTTTCAATCGAGTCTTCTCCAATAAGCGCTGGTATGTGCGCTGCGGTGTCGAAGCTATTGGTAGAAGTGAATTGGCGCGCAGTACGCTTCAATCTACTCGACGATTGCGGGATGCCTCCCTACAAATTAAGTGACTTCGTTACATGTAGATTGCTTTTGAGATTGGTACGCTCTGCTTTATTCTTACCTTGTAATTGCAAATCGTAGTTATTAGAAGTTAACTTTTTAAGGTTATATAGTGAAATTGAACTATGCGGTTTCAGAAAAAGGAATGTACTCTTCATTTCTTATTTGTTGTATTCTAACACAGACATATAAACAAAATGAACACATTAATTTTATTATCATACTAGCTGTTGCTTGCGATTCCGTCCGTGTAGCAAAATAAAACATAGCCTATGACACTCACAAATAACGTGGCTTTCTATTGGTACCTAAAAGAATTTTCAAAATCGGTTCTGTAGTTCCAAAGAATACCTCCTACAACATCACAAACTCGAAAACTTTCCCTCTTTATAGTATGAGTAGAGATGTACTCGTATACGCAAATATAAATTAGCACCAAAGTACACTATAATAAAAAATAAAGTAAACCACCTAAAATTAAAACTGGCAGCATGGCCTCTTTGAACGGCATGGCCTATCCTTTGGCTAAAGTAGCCGCCAGCCCTTTGGTCACCCGAAATCTCCTTAAAGAGTTCCCCCGCGTCTGGCCCCACAAGGCCTGAGAGTCTTAACTCCCAACGGCAAAAACATGTAGCCCTCGCCGAGAACAACATATTTGCGCCAATTCAGTTGTTCGGCGGATGCAGTCGCAGCTCCCGGTTCGAAAGAGGAAGCTTAAACGTGGGCGGAACGGAGCGGAGCCTGTGCATAGACGCAGGCAGCGTCCCAGAGAAGCGTTCTCTCCATTTTCCACGGAACAAAAGTCATGCTGTCGGGTCGTTTATCGTCGTCACGTACGATACCGTTCGGCTCTAAAATGGCTGGACCGTTGACGGAGACAAAAGCCCTCCAGATGACGTCGTTAAGGGTGGCATGGCGGGAAACACTGCCGGCGCTCCTTGAACAAGAAAGGCCATGTTATCCTAAGACGTCCACGGTAGCTTCGCAGCAGCGTCAGCGTTGAGGCTCATTGGTTTTAACACCAAGTTGCTGTCTAGTCACAGAGAGAGTGTTCCTTTCTAGTAAAGTTCCAATTTTAGAAGAATAATAATATTATATTTTATACCGTACCGTATTTTCAAGAAAAGAGGCAATTTATTAAACATACCTATATTATGATGCAATCATTTAACAGAATCGTCGAGTATTTATTATTGAACTACAAGATAGTGTGGTCTTGACGGTAATCGGCGATGGCAGCGAATCGGCTCAGCCGCGGGGGCTAAACCGGCCCCTATTACGCGCTCGCGGCGCGCGGCGGCACAGGCGCCCGGCGGGCCGGGCGGCGCTCCGGGCCGCGGCTCACTTTGTTAACTAACTGTCTTTTCAACTCGGGAACTTCCTCCGCGGCTTAGGCATCTCCATAAAAGTAGAAGAAAAACTTTAGATTACTATATAACTTGCGTATATTTTTAGAATGTAGGTAATTGAACAATTAGTTAAAACTTACTTGAATCTAAGTTTAATTTGTTACATTGACGACTACGTGAGAAGAAGCCACCTTTATTTATTTTGGTTGCATTAAGTATTTAATAATAAACGCATTGCAGATATGAAGTAATTTAAGTTTTAAATTTGATCAGTGATTGCCGTTTTAGTGATATCATCGAAAACAGTATCTTTTTACAGAAATACGTACAAATGATAATTTACAAATTCATTTTTTTTTTAAAACAGTAAAATCTCTCTTTTACATGTCTTTAACATGAAATGAATCTACTAGCGCTTCGGACACGGCCATCATTACTAGTTAGGGAGCTGGCGAGTAGTTCGGTATATGATTTGCACAAGCTTCAAATCGAGGTGGATTGCAGTTTAGCTCAGTACGAATTGATTTGGTTCAGTCAACTAAGGTCCATGTCGCTAAGTTTCGCGTTACAGCGGATTGAAGTTGCTTAGAAAAAGGGGGGTAATAAATGAGAGAGTGATTTCTTTTATTGTATTTAATCTAAATATAATTTACGGTCTTTAACTTATTTTCATCATGTTTTATTTGTGTGAAATACGTAGATTTTTAATCTCTCTGTGTGGTTGCCGGGTTAGAATAGTGCCACTCCATGTCTTTCCGTGGATGTCGTACGAGGGTGACACTAAAAGTTTTTAGAACTGGCCACTTGTAAACAAAATAATAAAATTTTGAAAATGGAACTCTTTGCCAATATTATTGAATATGAATTTTATTAATTTGTCATTTGTTTTACGATTTGGCGGCATATTGAAAATTGTCTGTGTCACATAAGCATGATAACGCGAGAAAATTTTCGTGCAATGTTTTTTTATGACATTCGATATCATTTACTCGTAAGTCATCAAGAAAGTTATGATAGACTACGATTGGCCTTTCCCGAAGAAGCCCCATCTTGTGCCACTGTTAACAACTGGTTTAATGAATTTAAACGTGGTCGCACTAATCTCACCGATGATCTGCGTAAGGGACGGCCGTCTACGGCGACGACTGAAGATAACATCAGTGTTGTGCGGCGTATGATAGAGACTGATAAAAGAGTAACTTATCAGCAGATTTGGACAAGCTTCGGCATCGGTATGAGTCAAGTGCACAAAATCCTACATGAACATTTAGCGGTCAGGAAGCATTGTGCCTGGTGAATACCTCATAATTTGACCGAGGCCCAAAAACTCCATCGTGTTGATTGATGCCGTGAAATGATTGAAAGATTTAACGCAGGCGACTCAAATACTGTGTTCGACATACTTACGGATGACGAAAGCTGGATTTACTGTTATGATCCCGAAACTAAAAGACAATCTGCTGAGTGGGTGTTTCCTTCCGAGGAGTTATCAACTAAAGTGAAGAGAGGTCGAAGCGTGGGAGAAAAGATGATGGCCTCGTTCATCGGAAGGACACGTTATTACGCGACAATTGTTTTAGAGGATCGAAAAACAGTTACTGCAGAGTAGTACACTAACAATTGTTTGCCACTTGTCTTGGGAAATGTTCGGGAGTAACGACCTCGCAGTAGAATCCTCCTTCACCACGACAACGCCTCGTCGCACACCGCCAGGCGAACGATCGACTATTTGGCGACGTCAGACGTGGAATTACTGGATCACCCGCCGTATAGCCCCGACCTCGCACCTTGCGATTTTTATTTATTCCCGAAAATAAAAGAAAAACTTCGAGGAAAACGTTTTGTGGACGCCGAGGATGCTGTGGCTGCGTTTCAAAAGGCCGTCGAAGAGACCCCTAAGGACGAGTGGGCAAAGTGTTTTTCTCAGTGGTTCTATTGGATGCAGCGATGTTGATCTATTGATAAGACTAATTACGCGGTGTAAGTGTGTTCACTTCGGAGTTCTGAAAAACAATGATCCCGACTAAATATTTCAAAACTATTTTTAACACAGTTGCTCAAAAAGTGGTACTTTTCATAGCTTATATCGTGCGGAAAGTTGGATATTACGCACTAGTGCGTTATAGTTTTCCATTTTTTTAATATGATTTTGTTTCAACTTCCAAGCCGTGCATCCAACCAAAGAGTTTGCATGTTCAACCACTTTTTGATTACGCCAATTAGCATACGTAGGTAATATAATTTAAAATATTAAAATTAAATACATACATACATACACAAATAAAATTTATCTAGGTAATATTAAAAAAAAAACACCTCTCATCAAGATGGCTGAATCTGAATTAGTATTACGAATGATTAGATAGTTGCGTATTAAAGTGAATTCACATTACACCATGCCGAAACCGGGCCCAGCCCAGTACGGCGTAATGTGAATCCACCTTTATGCATTACCGCTGGTTAATAGAGAATAAGACTTTTTGATTTTTAAATATAGGTAAAATATATAAACTTGTATTGAAATAGGGCCAAATAGAAACTTGTCAGGCTTTAATTAAATTACTGTGACTTTATTTTTTATTTGGCTGAATGGTCACAACCGTTGATATTTCATAAAGTCCGTGTCAATTAAAAGTAAAATTGTCTCTTGTAAGAGTTTTATTTACTGATTTATTTTGTTTCATTGGTATTTTTTCGCAAATGTATTAAAAAACGTCGTTTGATACACGTGTGGAACTGTCATTTTAACTCGTCCCGAGTCTTGTCCCTCACTTGCAGCTCGGGTCAAGATACTTCGGGACTCGTGTAAAATGACATACTTTCCGCACTTGTATCAAAATGTACTATTATAGTTTTAAGTAGGCTGGTAATTAGTGTGTTATCAGAGAAATACAAATCATAGCTCGGCTATTGTTGATTATTTGGACTTATCACTTATGAGCGGGACCATAGTGCATTGATAGGATTGTAATTGAGTAATGTGAATGAAAGCACTGCAGAATCTGACGATGATATGATAATTATGTCTGACTGTTATTTAGATTGTGAAATGGAAAATGTTGAAAATATCGATTCAAATATGCAGTACGTAAAATATTAATGCTAAGTACAATCAGTGGCATAAATAAGGTATCATTTATGAACCTTGTCACTTTAACGTCGTGTTTGAAATGTCATACGAAATTGTCAAACGATTAAAAGCGACAAGGTACAGAAATCGTCAATTATTTATGACGGTGACTGTACCTATAAGTATACTTACGGGCCTAGTATGAACCGTAACAACTTTTTGGCATCAACATATTCCAGCACAATTTTTTATGCATCGGCAAAAAAAATAATTTAATAAGGTGTCAGGAGCCGTAGTGTTTATGTTCAAGATGATTGGCTTTAGGTTACCCGCAGCTCCTAGTTCCCCACTTTTCCCACATCCACATTATTCCACATCCCACATTTCAGGGGACAGTTGGTTCCCTAACGACTCTTGTACTTGGTGGTAGGCTCCGAACCAAATATTTTGCTGAAATGCAGGCTGTCTAAATCGAAACAGAGTAGTCACGAGAGATTCTCAATACGGCGTTGCAAGTCGATCAACGATCCACAGTTTCATTTCCCATTCGCATCCAATTAGAAACTTTTATTAACAGTATTGCCAATGTTGAAAATCGGAAATTGCAAACACTTTACTGAGAACATTTGTATGAAACTACCTCCGATGCATTCATTTCACTCAATGCTCTTTATTTTTTTTACCACTGACCTCTTATTAAAATGATTTCATTTTAAATAATATTTTATTGTGACCTGGGCATGTAATTTGACTCTGTTCTTAGTATCATGGAAGTGATCTAAACCAAGCTGTCGCGACTTAACTTTCACAATTATTTCTCGTGACATAATTTGATACTAGTAATTAAATACCCAGGTTTTACTAGAATAATTAACTGAACAATAAGTCCTTGCATCTCAACATCTCAGCCTACTTGTGCAAGATGTGGTTACCGAATCATTAACACCTTTTTAGAGTTGTTGGTATTTCTGTAGCTCTGCCTACCCCTCTCTGGGAATGAAGGCGTGATGTTATGTACGAGACATATGTTATTGTATTACGGTATCGCCCGCTGTTAAAAATATTTACATGGAAGTATATATAGAACCATGTAACACGGTTGCGTTCTCTTAAGATAATGCGAGCGATATGTGGGTACCTTGAACGTAGAAAGTGTTTGACTTTACATGCAAATGCTACACGTATTGCTTACTCCACGGTAATAGGATAAGCTGCGTACAAGCAACAAATAATACTACTTTCATACACTGCGTCTTTCTCTCTCCGGACAAAATACCGGTTTTATAGTACATTACTACATTATTGTGTAGACTCGGAAAGTAAGGAATTGCTTGACGAGGTGGTTAGCAGGCCGACCAATACTAGTCAGGCAATGCCCCGTTTCCGCCGAGGCATATATAATGATTTTCTTAAACGTGAGAAAATGATACAAATACCCCCCTAATATTTCCCTTGATTTAGCAGGAATTGAGATTGTATGGCCGAGGTATTTTCATTTTTCAAATTAGGCGGTGATACCTATTTCCACGCTACTTTCATCATCACTCGAGTTCATTGTTTAAATAATATTGCTCTTTTTGCATTATAACAGCAAGTTCTACATCTAAATTACGTCAAGTATTTTTATATTTATTTTAGACTAACCATATACAATTTTAAACAATATGAAAAAATGAAAACACATGCACTGTGCTAGAAAACGAGCAGTAGTCTTGGCTATATAAGATTTTTCTCTTTGTCCTTTGAATTCTGTATGCATTTAACAGCACTTTAAAAAAACACTTTTATTTTACTCCTATGAGAAAATTGAGGCCCTTCGCGTCTACTTTTTTCAAAAGAAATGCCTTCCTTTCCGAGCATGTTTGTCACAACCCTTTATTTACTGAGAAAATACGAGCATCTATTCTGATTATATCACTAATACAAGATAAATTGGAATAAAGTTTTCATGTTCATGCCCTGAGTCTGAAGACGGTTCTCTGTAATTTGCTGTCAGATGTTAAAAAATGTATATAGGCTGATAGAACCAGTCACGTCCAATGGTGGACACTTAATTCTTACTTTATAGAAGATAAGGGTTATTCATTTGTTTTGCAACAGTCAGTCAGTCAGTTTATTACTGTATGTTTTTTAATTAAGATTTACTCGTAAGTGCCCATTATATTGCCAATAGAAATCGTACAATAAAAGTGTTGCCGAGTTACCATGCATTTAATGCGGTTGTTCAGCTTTTTTTATGTTGTGAAGTGATTATGACAATTTTTCCAAAGACCGATAAAAGTATGGTTAATTTTGAGTTAACTATTTTGCCGTAGTGAGGGTGTACAGCCCTCCGAATGATTTTCGACTGTATTCCGTTTTTGACAATTCTTACCACTGTAACACAGGTTCATACATGTTACGGTAAAAGTTACTATGGACACTTTAAAGTAGAGTAAATTTGCAACAAAGTGAGACCCATTTGGTCTGTGGTTAAAAATGGCTTAAACTGAATGTCGAAAATTTCAAGGTTTTTCAAGTGTTCAATAATGATCCGGAGAGTTTTTTTATTGGAAAAACTTGGGATCGTTACAACCACTTTATCATATAAAACGCCAAAAAAAACAGAACAACCTCATTCAGTGCAAGGCACAATGTACCAATTCCATGGGCTATTATTATTTGTGCCTGTCAGCTTAAAGTATCCAATACTGGTGCCATCACCTTACCTTATATTTGGGTGTTTTGTTTTTTCGCAGGTGTTTTAATTACTGGAATATAAACATAGTTTTAGGGGTTTTGAATTATTAATGTCACTCCAACTTATTACTACTCGCTATTTTACGAAAAAAGCCGACTGCATAGCATAAGTGAATGCCTGTTTAGTTATGCGATGTCGAATAATTATGAGAGCACAACATTTGAAGAGATTGAAAGTCTCAGAAGATGTTGTTAATGAAGTGACGTTTAATACGACTCCGTTTGTTATTCATTAAATGGTGAACATACTCAGACTCGTTCGACAGAAATTAACTTTTTTACGAATCGAAACTGTTTTATCAGTTGGCCTCTCTGTGACTCGGTACCTACTGTCCGCGTTAATGACATTTGTGTTCTCATTTGGTCCTTGTTCGGAATCTAGCGCCCGAGGTGCAGACGAACGGGAACTGCAACATCCTGTCTGATATGTTCTCGCTGGGCCTTGTCATCTGCGCCATCTTCAACGGCGGCAAGCCGATCATTCAGGCCAACAATAACCCAATGCTGTACGTCAAACAGATCGAATACGTAAGTACCTCCCTATCAATATAGACTAGTAGCAAGTACATACAAACAAAATATATAACTTTGAAAAATTATGTCCAGAAGTGTTACCTAATGGCCCTGGGAACCACCATATTTTTCAATGCTTTTACATTACATTTAATTCCCAATAGGTCTCTTTTTCTTTTCACTGCTGGGAACTATTGGCATTCTTCCAATCTTTACATTTAATTTTACTTTCGTATTCATTTGACCTCACTTTGGTATTCTACTAACCATAATAATAACAGTAGTATAAGCAATAAAAAATCCTAATCAGAATTGATTTTTACAGTGTAACGATTCTTAATTTGTTTTGGCAACTTTATTCCAGATACTTACTACTGGGCTTTCACTTCTACGTTTGCCCCGACCGAGATTTATTTATTTTACTTCTGATATTCTTCCCAATTGGTTGACATTAAAATTAAAATTCCCATTTGTTCTCAACTAAAAGACATATACAACATTTTAGGTGGCACCAAAAATGTTGTATATATGTCTGTTTAGTTTCGCCAGGACTTCATATAAATTACAAAAAAGGGGAATTCTTATTCGACTGCGGAACTATGCTCGTAATACATTTGCTTTTTCCAGGCATTGTAAAGCTAGTCTAGAAACAAGTGTTTATTTACGGTGCAATAAAAGCAAAAATGGTTCATCAAATCGGGGTTATAAATAAAATCTTGTATTGAACTGAACTGAACACAAAATAGTTGTTCATTACATCAGAATTAAAAAATATATATTTGGGATATTATAATATATATTATATATGAAGTGAGTATACATACATAGCTACTTATTTAAAAATATATATTGTTTTATTTTTGATCAATTTGAGGCAATGAAGCAATTGCAAATTTACAATTGTTAGAACAACATCTTAAAAGGATTAATAAAATCTAAAAGACAAATATAATGCAAATTATTGCATATCCTTCATTTTAGAACTAAATAAAAATATTATTTTGTTGAGTACAAAGACGTGGCAAAACAAAGCTTCTGCTAGCTTATTCATGCTGAACAAATACTCGTACGGGCTTCTAAAATGAAACACGGAAACAACGACATTGCTTTAGTTTGCTCTCGTATTATACATTTTATTTACTTCTCTATTCAAGAGACGGAAAATCGTGGGAATAAGAAATTACAAACGCGCAAACAATAAGAAAGAGTTAATTTCGTTCACCTTTGATCCTGGACGTAACAATGATTATAAAACAATTTAAAATAGCTTATTTTTTATCAAGGGGTGTAAACAATCTTGTCGTCCTAACTCATACTCAATAATGTAAAAATAAATACTCACACAACATCATTTACAGGTGAAAAACTTAAGTAAAAGACCTGGGCTGAGATTTTACACGGTAAAAACGATATCGCCTTTAATTGTTACGGTGGATGAAATCATGGTCATGTACTATCATCCTCTCTCCAAAAGGGAAGAGATAGTATATTGTCCACCGCAATCAGAATACAATTGGTACTTTCCAATCGCCGCAGTAGACCTTACTACAAAATGTTGACTTGCCTAGTTATTTATACCGATCCGGTAAAGTGCGATAATGTTATTTTCACGTTGTACGTCTGGATACCCGTCATATATTTCCAATTTATCAGTTATCATTTTATTGATCGTTAATCTATTTTAACCATTACGCTAAAACTTATTTTGTCTGATTTTTTTCAAGAATTGGTAATCTAGTATGTATGTGTCAAATTAGGACACCATTTGGGACCGCGACTCAAGGGGACATCAAATTAAATGGACGTTCATGCAACTGGGCATGCGGCACCAGATTGTTCTTTTATTAAATTCTTTTTTCATTACGTTTATAATGTCTATGACACTGAAATAGTGTTTTACGTTTCTCTGCATCAAGCTAAAAACTGTCCTTTGATATTATACTTTAGTTCCTACTAAAAGTGCCAACTGCAAAATATCGTACCGACTTGATACCGCGATGAAATGCACAATGGTTTCCCATAAAAGTGATGCTAGGTCCGAGTTTGGCAGACGCTCTCAAAGGTGACCAGCGGAGCCCCTAAATGCTTATAACCCATCTGATACCAGCATGAAACCAATTTCAGTCGGTAGGTATGAACCCTTATTTTAGGAACATAATACCGGGTGTGGGGCCTGTAATAGGAGCAATAAATTGAGGGTTCGTTCCTACTCTATAAACGTAGCAACATTTGTTCTACAAGTTTAAAAAAATATGTAATTTAATATTTGGGATTTTGCGAACAAACTTAATAGCATTTTCTATGTACTCTATCCAATAGTCTAGTTGACATCTACTGTCAGCCTACAAACTTCGCAGTTTTCGCAATACATTGCTTGCATGGAAAATCTAAATTTATTAATATTTGGTTAACAATAAGTTATTTTCAAGAGTTGTACAATAAATGTTGTTAGTTTTGTGGTGTGGAAACGATCCCTCAGTTTATTGCTCCTATTACAAGCAAATAAGTCAAGCAAGCAAGTAAGACAGGTATAAGTCTGCCAAGGCTTTTTCTGCCAGAATACCTTGACATACAAGATTATGTAAGCAACACCCGAGGAATCCGTATTTTGGAATTGTACAGATTACGGGCATTGTAATTACTGTAGGCTTATTTTATTGTATGTATGATAATTATGAAGGTGTAAGTTAGGTAGCAAAGCAAGTGATCAAAATCTACAGGCGAGTTTTTTCACTTGTACGAGGAGTAGGTATGGAAAATTCCTATGACAAAAATTAACCAACCATGATGCATGCACGCATTTGTACTGGGCCTCTATTCAGGTGCGTTAAAACGATATCGTATTTGACACGTTTAAGAATCGTTTATGTCACAGTCGCCATTATTGTAAATGACATAAGAGTTATCAAATCGTTGACAATACAGAAACAGGTCAAAAACGATATCGTTATAACGCAGTTGAATAGAGGCCCTGGTTAAGCGTAAAGCGATAAAAAAGCTTTTAAAATGTACCTCGAAATGGAACTAAGTGTAATGCGAAGAAAGTGGTATATCCAAGGTGGTCCGGGGGAAATTGATAGGAAATAGTAATATTTCGTGACAGATTGCGCGGAAACAATAAGTGATATCGCTTTCGTATGTACTAAAGGTTGATAGTAAATTTGTCAGGGGTCATTTTGATTATTTACACTTTTCAAGTACCGTGTACGGTTTACGAAAAAATATTTAAAAAAACCGCGTTTTGTGACACTTTTGGGAATAAACTGATAAACTGGCATATCTATACATATATATTCTCAAAGAAGATTTAATTATCTACAACTTTCTAACGAAAACTTTTTTCTCAGATAAATTGGTAAAATGTTATCAAGGTATGTTTGGTGAAAAACGTGAGGTATTAAAAACTATTCACTTTTCCTGAAAGTGTAACTAAAAAAGATTATGAATAAATTCATAATAGATGTTTTAAATAAAAGTTGTAGAAAATTTGACAAGGTTTTTTTCTTTTATTTGTGTTTTTCCCTACGATTCACCATTCTTGAGATATACGAGTAAGTAAAACACTTAAAAATGGCACCTGTTTCGCCCCCCCCTCTCCGGCTAAGTATAAGTCGTATAAGTGGGGACTTTAAGTATATTCACCCTTAGCACCCTGAACAAAGGCTATAGCCGGGTTTCCATACTAAATCGGCCCTTACATCAAATGGTCGGGGATTTTTTTTTGTGAGTACTGTAAGCCTGGGAGGCGCCTATTCCTAAGCGTAATACTTTACGCACTTTCAACTAAGCTACGTAGAATAAAAGTATACGTCTTGCAGTGTTAATATATTCTTTCATTTATTTTAACGTTTAAATATACATTAGTTCACATGTGAATGCCAACGCGGTCCGTTGGAGACTCTCGAGCGTCCCCCTGAAAACCACCGGCGGGCATTCCATATTTCGAAATCTTTTTTATTCAAAAGATTTCGAGACATTTCGACATAACAAAATAGAAAAAAGAAAACAATGAAAGGAGTATGTACTGCTACATCCTTCTTTCATTACATCCCTCGCCCCTCTGGAAGCAAGGTCCCTACCTATGCTATCCTATACGAAACCCTAATGACTACCTAAGGAGGGAACAATACATTATGGGGGATCGTCCTGCTCTACAGGATAATTTCCTGTGACAATACCGCATCTGATGCCAAAACTTGTGTTAGTGACGTACCATGCGTCATCGGCATCGTCTGCGCTACTTGCCATAGCAAACTTCGACTCTTCAAAAACCCTGCCAAAAATAAAAGACGCGATCCATGGTTAACCTTACATATCTACTGTCAAACATGCTTGACAGCCCAAGCACTGAAGGTGCATGGTTAACAAGAAAGAATCAATTCCCTTTATACGTTGCCAGCATAAAATTACAAAAGCATTAAACATAGTACCAAGGAGGTTGGTATTGACATTAAAAAAAAACAAATAGACCCGTGTCTATGCTTTAACGTCTTAGGGTTTGGCGCACACAGTCGCCTTACTTGCGGAACCATAGACATCCCCTCTCATCAGACAGAGAGTTACTGTCTGTGGTGCCACAGGCACTATTTCTAAGTGAGATGACATCAGATATGTCATATCACTTTGGCATGACAACTAAACTAATATTCTGAAGGAATATTAGTTTTACCTACCTATTTAAGCCGTGATAAGAATTCATGCTCTGAAAGAACATCAATCGTTATCTCCTATATTGATTTCTTTGTTTGTAGGTATTGACCTACTAACATAATGCTAAAATTTTATTACTAACTACAGCTATGCTAAGATATTTAATTACATGTCATTATATTAAAAAAACCATATATCAGTAGTACAGTTTGCGAACGTAAGCGTCGCCAGATGGCAGCTTAACTCAGCATCAGTACATGAAATTAATAAACACCATTAAAGACATCTGAAAACAAACAATTATACGGGGCCAAGCATCCAAGCTATCGAAGAGCTGGCGCCTATTAAAAGACAAGACATAATAGTTTAAAACAAAATTTCAACGATACGGCTCTACAGAAGGGACGGGCATGGTGCAGTCCAGACATCGGACTTCCTGTGCCTTCCACATCAAAGGCAGGATTGCATGCCAGTGTTCCTTCTGCTAACAGCAGCCGTCAGACTTCTTACATCAGTTTTTTTTCAACTCAGCAAATGCGCATGAAATAAAAACATAATTATACACATTAAATCAAATAAAGTACAGCTGCCCATAATAACATCATAAGAGCATGAATAAGCATCCAACCATTTCGCCATCACATAACAAACGATATGAAATCCATGACTTGAGCACCATATAAAACATCTGTCAGGCGTTATGTGAGGTGAAACCCATACAGAGTTTCTTCCACACCTTACAGGCAAAGTGGAATTCTCATCATAAGACCAGACGTAATGTTCCCATGGAGACAAGCCTGCATCTCACTTTCCTCTCCCTTTTCATTGCTATTCACGCTTGCTCATGTGTTAGCGAACTGCAAAGACAAAAAAAAAAAAAAAATATTATATATGACTATACACAATTATATACACCCTTATAACTAAGCTCTAGCGTGAAATTTCTTTAACCTATTCCTATGAACAATAATACATTTTGTTACCGTACCGACTTTCCTGATCTTATAATTATTATTACAAAGCCTTGTAACAATTTCGAATGGTCCCTTGTATCTCCTAGCAAGTTTATTGCTTAATCCAGACTTGCGCTTCGGACAGTATAGCATTACGAAGTCCCCACTATCATAAGAGATATCTTTGGCCTTGATATCGTAGTAAAACTTCTGCTTCAGTTGGGCGCGCTGTATATTCCGGGCAACTTTTCTTCTTAATATCGACAATCTTGTCATTTTATCCGCTAGCGTATCTGAAACCTGGAGATTATTGATGCGCAACTCGATATCAGATTTATATAATGGTTCCTTACCATACACAATCAAATGCGGCTCCACACCTGTGCTAGCCTGTTTCGCGCTATTGTAGGCATAACATACCATAGGCAAATACGTACACCAGTCTCGTTGCTCCTCCGAGACATACTTTGAGATCATGCCCAATAATGTCCTGTTAAATCGTTCCACTAAACCAACTGTTTGCGGATGATATGTTGTCGCATGTGTGAGCGTCACATTAAAAAGACTTGCGGTCTCTCTAATGGTATTAGAAGTAAATACTGAGCCTTTGTCGGTTATCAGCTGTCGAACTCCTCCAAATCGGCACAATATTTCGGTAACCAAAAATTCATTGATGGTTTCCGCGGTGACTCTGGGCACGGCTTTGAACACTGCATACTTCGAGAGGTATTCCACTGCGACTAAAATATACCTATTCTGTTTATTCGAAATCTGTAACGGCCCTACCACATCGACGCAAAACTTGTCGAATAAATCTGCAACATTTATCGGTATTAATGGTGCGATCACTTTGTTGACATTCCTCAGTTGACACTGTTGACACGACTTGACATATTCGTTTACTTTTTTCTCTGCCTTGGACATGTAATATCTTTCATTAAACTTTTCATATGTCTTAAACAAACCAAAATGTCCTCCAGACACTGGCTCATCATGCAATTCTAGCATACATTCTGCAAACTTCTCCTGCGGCAATACTAAGAGCTTTCTCGTTTCTTGTCCAACATCCCTTTTCCTATACAATAAATTATCCTGCAAAAAATAATTTTGATAAACATTCGTATTGCTCTGTCGCATTTGATCCAAAATATGGCGGCAAAATGAATCAGTTCGTTGTGCCGTCCTCATACTATCGCTATTCAGCGCATATAAGACGAATCCGTCTTCTTGTTCGGGAATTCTCTCCATACACTCTGCACTCGGGTTCTCGATCAACGGATTTCTGCTCAAGAAGTCGGCTACGACATTATCCTTGCCACAGCAGTATACAATATCGAAGTCCCAGGACTGTATTGATAAAGCCCATCTGGCGAGTCTGCCGTTCATGTCACGCTTGCTTTTTAACCATATTAACGCTCTATGGTCAGTGACAACCTGAAATTTCATTCCCCACAAATAGTGCTTAAAATAATTTATCGCCCATATTAATCCTAGGCATTCTTTCTCTGTCACTGAATATCTTTGTTCAGCGGCACTTAATTTTCTTGAGGCGTATGCAACTGACTTCATTTCACCTTCCTTGCCCTGACAAAGGCAACTTCCCAACGCCTTCTCGGAACTTTCTTGTGGTGTCCAAGGGCGTGGGCGTGGACACGGACGAGGACGAAGATCGTGTGACTCGCGTGGTGCTTCTGGTTCAAAGTGCATTCTGCGTGGCGCTATTGTAGCTGGCGTCCCGAACGGTGTCGATTCATCGAATCGTGGTGTGTGCATCGGCTGATCACCGCGGTTCCTGATTTCTTCGAAGTTTACATCTGGATTAAAAACTGGCAATTCTACATTTCTTGCATATGTGGTGTCGCAATTAAATATGTCCTCCATTTGCATTATTGTTTTTCTAAGTTCCTCTTTAGATGCGAATAACTTCGATGCCAACAGCCACTGGTGATGCTGGTTCATAGATGTAATAAAATGCCTTATGAACCTTTCATCATCGATTTTAGCTTTAACAGCTAAGTTTTCTAAGGCGTAGAAATATTCAATCAGCGTTTCCTTGTTTTGCTGCCTTCTGTAGTAAAATTTTTGAGCGACATCACCTCGGCAAGGAAATTGCAGTTTCAATTTTTCCACTAACACTGCGTAGGTCGTGAATTCCTCAAAATTTGTCTTAAACCAGTGAAGGGCTGGTCCATCTAGATATGCGGCGATGGCATATTTTTTCTGCTCATCAGACCATCCTTTGATGATTCCAATGGCCTGGTACTGCATTAAAAAATCCTCCGTATCAGATAGCCCATTATATTTTCCAGTCGCCATTTTGCTATGCTATATGGGAAGGACACGCACAAAAATAAAATACCAATATGGGAACAGTTTAAAGCGAGAATAGGTTAATAAAGATATCACTCAGGTTCAGGTCAGGAGCACTCCACTTCTTGCTTGCGAGAAGATTCTTCGGTTCTCTTATTCTCGATACCCCGTACGGCTCCAACATGTAAGCCTAGTAGGCGCCTATTCCTAAGCGTAATACTTTACGCACTTTCAACTAAGCTACGTAGAATAAAAGTATACGTCTTGCAGTGTTAATATATTCTTTCATTTATTTTAACGTTTAAATATACATTAGTTCACATGTGAATGCCAACGCGGTCCGTTGGAGACTCTCGAGCGTCCCCCTGAAAACCACCGGCGGGCATTCCATATTTCGAAATCTTTTTTATTCAAAAGATTTCGAGACATTTCGACATAACAAAATAGAAAAAAGAAAACAATGAAAGGAGTATGTACTGCTACATCCTTCTTTCATTACAGTACCTCTTGTAATGAAGAATATTTTAGCCGAGTATGAACATGTAATAGTTTTTGACTTATGACTTTTTCAAGTTTCTTTTTAATATGTTTTTTCTGGATGTATTCAAGCGATTTGCTTCAAATTTTGAAATGATGTTCTTTAGATAGCAAAAAACGAATACTAGTTATCGTATATAAAAAACAAAAAAACAATTTAAAAACAAACATATTTTTTGTGTGGTTGTGAAGTACCTCTAGTTTTTTTTTGGAAATAGGCCATACTTTGGCCTACTACTTGCCTAATTATCAAAATTTTCCAGGCGGTAATTCCTACAAAAAATCAGCAGAATGTGTGGCCAAGTTGTGTATTTAATCGGTGTTTTTCAATGTAGTATTCAAACTCTTCTTATGTTTGAGTTTTTTTACCAGTTTGTCGTATTTAAGAGTAAAATGCTAATGACAACTTAATTTCATCGTGATGCAAGATGTTTATAAATCGCATTATTTATTTATTTCGTTACACAATTCTGCAGATTTTTTGTAAGAAGTTCCGCCTGGAAAATTTTGATATTTAGGCAAATAGTAGGCCAATGTATGGCCTTAAATTATAAATCAAAAACTATTGCAAGTAGGATGTTCATACTCGGCTAAAATATTCTTCATTACAAGAGGTACTTACAAAAAATCTCCGAGCCCATTTGATATAAGGGCCGACTTAATATGGAATCCCGGCTATAGCCTTTCTGAAGAAGGCGACGTCTGAAGATAACATCAGTGTTGTGCGGCGTATGATAGAGACTGATAAAAAAGTGACTTATCAGCAGATTTGGACAAGCTTAGGCATCGGTATGAGTCAAGTGCACAAAATCCTACATGAACATTTAGCGGTCAGGAAGCTTTGTGCCCGGTGAATACCTCATAATTTAACCGAGGCCCAGAAACTCCATCGCGTTGATTGGTGCCGTGAAATGATTGAAAGATTCAACGCAGGTGACTCAAATGCTGTGTTCGACATACTTACGGGTGACGAAAGCTGGATTTACTGTTGTGATCCCGAAACCAAAATACAATCTGCTCAGTGGGTGTTTCCTTCCGAGGAGTTAACTAAAGTGAAGAGAGGTCGAAGCGTGGAAAAAAAGATGGTGGCCTCGATCATCGGAAGGACAGGTCATTACGCGACAATTGTATTAGAGGATCGAAAAACAGTTACAGCAGAGTGGTACACTAACAATTGTTTGCCACTTGTCTTGGTAAAAGTTCGGGAGAAACCACCTCGTAGTAGAATCCTCCTTTACCTCGACAAAGCCTCGTCGCACACCGCCAGGTGAACGATGAACTATTTGGCGACGTCAGACGTAGAATTACTGGGTCATTCGCCGTATAGCCCCGACCTTGCCTTGTGATTTTTAATTATTCCCGAAAATAAAAGAAAAACTTCGAGGAAAACGTTTTGTGGACGCCGAGGAAGCTGTGGCTGCGTTTCAAAAGGCCTTCGAAGAGACCCCTAAGGACGAGTGGGCAAAGTGCTTTTCTCAGTGGTTCCATTGGATGCAGCGATGTATTGACACTATTTTGAAAAGATATAATAAAACTAATAACTTGCTAGTTTACTCAGTTTTTGATTTTCTAAGAACTTTCAGTTTGACCCTCGTACTGCGTATGGCGTTATAGTCCGGTGGCCGACTGCAAAAATACCTGACCTAAAAAAAATTAGAAAATACCTACTTTGTAGGGGTAGCTGACTTTTAGGGTTGAGGGTGCATCCCTACCGACTGGAATTGGTTTCATGCTGGTATCAGATGGGTACAAGTATTTAGGGGTCCCGATGGTCACCTTTAAGAGCGTTTGCCAAGCACTTCAGGCAAAAAATAACTGTCAGATTTCGCTTTTCTGTATCTACCGTTATTTTTTTAACTAATGTCATTACTATGAATTTCCGTATCAGATGGGCAAAGTAACGCCCTCTTTTTCACACCGAAAATGGCTTTATTTGTTTTACTTTTGGCAAGTTTCGCCGTGACAGACTATCAAAGTCAGAATCATGTTTATGGGAAACCATTGAGCATTTCATTACGGTATCAAGTCGGTACAAAATTTTGCAGTCTGATCTCCAACTATTTTGTCAAATTGGCATTCCGATTCTGATCGCGTTGATATTCCTTTTTTTTTTGTTGTTTATTACTTGGGAGTGTGGTAGCACAACTCGGTCATATCAACGTTGAGAACACGATCTTTTCTTTAACTAGGTGGTAAAAAATATAAAACGAAGGCTAACGACCACGACGACGTACAGTGGTGCTAGACATGTTGCATTCGATAATCGTTAGCGATATGGAATTGACGTAAGTGTCACGTTACTATCTCGGTGGCTTACGTCAATTCAATACATTTATCAATCGAAACATAATCGCTAACGATTGTCGAATGCAACTTGTCTAGCACCACAGAAGTGACTAACGGCCGAACCCTATATTCAAACCGCGGATAGATAAGGCTTACTTCGGTTTCAAATTTGACATTTGCCCATACAAAAAGCTTTTATTTAACCGTCAACAAAAAAAACTAGCCAAATTTTTGATTACGCTCGTTTTTTTATGATTTTCACTAATAAAAAAAATGTATATATGATATGACTTTTTTGCTGGTTGGGAGGCTACTTGGGTGATCTCTGATTGTTTGGTAGTTGGAGCAGCAGGTGAACGAGGTCCTGCCACGCATCCCCGCCGCCCTGCAGGAGGCCGTGCAGCGGCTGCTGGCGCGCGACCCGCACCTCCGCCCCACCACCAACCTGCTGCCACTCATTAAATACTTTAAGTAAGCTCCTCACCCCTTTTTAGGGTTCCGTAGGCAAACTAGGAACCATGTCCGTCCGTCCGCCTGTTCGTCCGCCCGTCCCTCTGTCCGTCCGCAGCTTAGCTCAACAATATAAATATATGTAGATATAAGTCACGCTCACAGAGTCGTAAAATAAAATCTTGAAAAAAATATTATCAGCATATCACTCCTACACGTAAAACAGTTTTTTTTTTGTTATGTGGGGATGGTTTTTTACCCCAAGGTATTAAGGGTGTCGTTGGATAAGTCTTTCAAAAATCAAGTATTTTTGGAATATTAAGCTTTAAAGTACTAATTTTTATTAGAGTTAAGTGTGTCCCCCTCTTCTACCGCCAAAACTACAAATACTAAAGATCAGAATAATATCTTCAGTGAAAGCGCATATTTATAACGAATTTAAAAGGAAAACTATCACAACTAAGTAGACATCGTTGGTTTTTGAGATACAAGCGATTAAAGTGTTTACTTTTCTCCAAATTGACATTCAGAATTTTATAATCACGAAACGATCAATCGTCATTTTGATGCTTCGTGAAACTGAAATTCGGATTAACGATGAAATGAACTTCATAGTGTTGGAATTTATAAATTCGTGTGCATAAAATTCGGGGTAAAATATTTTAAGATTATGTAGTGTAACTAGTAACTACACCCGGATAAAACAATGTTGTCTGTTTCGTGTAGTAATGTTGTCAACGTTACTCTTTTATTTATTGGACAGTAATAGCGGTCGAGTTAAAAACCATACGATAACATGTCAAAGACAATATGGTTTGACCCAACATAAATAGAAGCGACCGTTAAGTGTCATTATGGCCCACTCCATTGAATCTGAAGCAAATGAAAAGTGAAGAATAACATCGTGAGTGACACTGCTGTGAGCTTAGCGAGCGTAGTGACCCAGCCCGATGCCCCCGAGGCTGTGACGGTCCCGAACTTAATTCCTAGTAAGGAGAAATGTTTGTGTAATAGATGAGCACCTGTATTTGTTTATTGGTCTTGGTTGTTTTCTGTGTACCTACACAAATAGGTTTTTTTTTGTCTAGTACCTATCTATTGGTACTTGTTTGGAACTAAGTCAATTTGTGTAAGATAGTTCTCTGTTGGGGATTATTCCACCTCCTCTTTTATGTATTATCTGGGGGTACGGTCGTGCCCCCGCCAAGATGAGCCCGTGAAGCGGAAGGGCACTACCTACCTTTTCTCGAAGCGTTTCATCGTTTTTTGAACCCTCGTTACTTTGGTTTGGATTATACCAGATCAATAAAATTCTCGGGATATAATGTCAATAGTAAACTTATTAACTAATTCATGGCCAATGCCGCGCCTTGCGCGTCATATAATAATAACGCCCGTCAGAAGTCAACGTGGTTAAAATAAAACAAATCATAGTCAAAGGCACTGAACCTTTCATTACAGACTCATTATAAAATCGATATATGCAACACTTTCTCATTCATTCGTTCAATGCATTTTGATGCGGAACCTTACCTAATAAAGTTAGTTTAGACGATCGCATTCTGATATTCTTAAGCACTTTAATATTATGATCTGATATTGGAGCCGACTGCAAAGATAATAACTTACTTTTATATATAATATAAAGCCAATTGTTTAGTACCCCAACAAGAATCAAAAAAAACGTAATATCTTACCTTTAAACTCCGTATACGTCAATAAGAAACACTTTAGAAAATATTGAATACTCAAGAAATACTAATAACACTTTACAGAGTCACTTTCCGGGTCTCATATGACTGAAGAATTAATAGAAGTGACATCGATGGCCAATGACGCGCCAGGCGCGGCATCACTTTAGGGAGGCCGGTGAGGCGACTAACGCCTCACAACATTTTGTATGTGGCCTGCGTGACGTATTTAAAAATATGTATGTGGCAATGAATCGGTTACACATATAAATATTATATTGCATAGCTCTTATATTTTAGATTTTATTGATATATGAATAACCTCGATTTCGTCACTGACTCACTCACTGATGATCATCAAAATTCTTAGGGTACTTGCTTAAAATCTAAAAGTTGGACAAAATAAATAAAAACTTTGTCTTAAAATATACTCAGGAGCAATGAGAACGGGTCACTTTCTATGGAAATTCTGTAGTAGGTGACCGGTTTTGCCAACATGCTACATATTTTTCCTAAGGTTAGATTATGTGGAATTAGTTCTTGTAGGGTTAGGGCGTGTAGAGTAACAAGCTTGGCTCTACATGACATGTGATCTAATCACTTTTCGACAGTGCGAGCCATATTATAGTCTCGTCTTGGCAACATTATACATGAAAATTGTTTTAGTGGGATTATTTATTATGAGTACATAGTGCTTTACAGTTTATTATGCTTAAGGATCATAAAATTGTTGGAAGTTAAAAAGACAAAATAAGAATGGAGTGTCTCCCTACGGAAATTCAATGTGTCTTTTATTAATTATTTTAATAGACACTTTTAAGATTTCGGTAATCATAACGTAATCGTGTATTTTTGTCATATCAGCACTTACCCGTCGTTGTCGTTGACTGTGCGTAATTCAGCAGTGAAAGTCGGCGGATTCCAAAGTGCACGGGCAATTACTCCGAGAACCACAAGTTTTCTGCCCTACTATTGGGCTGTCCCAGAGGTAAAGAGTCAAAGGTAGATTAAAAAAAAATATGTGATTAATGCAAAAAGCAAATGTTCATTTATTTATAATAAATCCTATATTAATAAAATGTTATAAACTTGACTGCATTGGGCTCTTAGCCTGTTAGTGCAAAATGTGGTTACAGAAATATCAGTAAATCTTTAGAGTTGTTGGTATTTCTGTAGCTCTGCCTACCCCACTCTGGAAATGAAGGCGTGACGTTATGTATGTATGTATGTATGCATTGGTGCCTAGTACAACTTATTACCATTTTTTAAGGTTTATTTTATGATTACTGCTACCTGTCTCATAACAGCCTTTCAAGATCTCGAAGCTACAGTGTTTGCCCATCTGGTCCACTGAAAGTTTTGGGTTTATCTGCTTGCATTTTTAACATAACGACCATATCTATCGACCTCGACTAAAAGAAAGAGAATATCACTTGCCAGGAACACAATTTCTATCAACAGAACTCAGGCTCGACATTAATAATGTCAGTTTTATATGTTTTTTGTTTTTATTCCGTAGCCTGTTTTAGTGAACTCCTTTTGATATTTAATATACGTTTGCCTAGAGCATTTTCCAAAATCTTTAGTTTCTGGTTCTTTATTTAGCCCGTATCATAGCTATATCAGATCTTGATGTCTTAAAGATTACTGATGTAACAATAACAGATGACGATGGTAGTTGCTCAAAATGTATTGTTTACCATAATTATGTGTTGAGCGTTTGAAATTGTACGTAGTCCTCATTTAATCTACTTAAAACTTAGTTTTTCTGTATCTTAAAACATTATTTAGTTATGTTAATACTTGTTTTTTTAGATTCCTCTTCAATAAAATGATGTATCGTATGCTTTTTCCCGTGGCATTCATAGTATAGAATGAATTTGTTCGCAATTAGTTCTTGTTCCGCTTGGTCTATTGTAGAAAACAACCGAAATAGTACGTAGTAGTCCCGGCTTGTTTAAAACTTTTGACATCGACTGTTGACATGAGAGTTGGTTTAACCTTTTTGGATGTTTTCTCATTGACCAATTTTGTTTATAAAAATTGTCTCTTTACTTCTGGGACTAACTTCTAACAGATAATTCGTGGTTCTCAGAGTTATTCATTAAATTTTGAGGATAGATATTTATAATTAATTAGGATATTGCGAAACAGTGATAAATCTAAAATTTAGTAGATAGAAAATATAGTTGCCACTAAAAATAAATAAATAAATATCAGGGGACAATCTTACACAAATTGATCTAGTCCCAAACTAAGCTCTAGGCTTGTACTATGGGTACTAGACAACGATAAACATACTTATATAGAGAAATACATACTTAAATTCATAGAAAACATCCAAGACTCAGGAACAAATATTCGCGCTCATCACACAAATATCTTCCCTTACCGGGATTTGAACCCAGGACCGCTGGCTTCGAGTGTCTCAGATAGCTTTACATTTTTGTAAGAAAAATTGCCTTGTAATCAAATAAGTCCAGGGCCTCTATTCAGGTGCGTTAAAACGATATCGTGTTTGACACGTTTAAGAATCGTTTATGTCACAGTCGCCATTATTGTAAATGACATAAGAGTTATCAAAACGTTGACGATACGGAAACGGGTCAAAAACGATATCGTTATAACGCAGTTGAATAGAGGCGCCAGCAACGGCTTTCTTCTTCTTTAAAGTAATAAAAACGAATCAGAAATACAGTTCTAGTTCAGTCGCCATCAAACATATCTGTACTCTTCAGGGTGCACAAAAATACCTGATCATGCACTTTAACGCTTTGACAATAATAATAATAAATATCAGGGGACAATCTCACACAAATTGACCTAGTCCCAAACTAAGCTCTAGGCTTGTATTATGGGTACTAGACAACGATAAACATACCTAATTATATAGAGAAATACATAGAAAAAATCCAAGACTCAGGAACGCGCTTATCACCCAAAATATCTGCGCTTACCAGGATTTGAACCCAGGACCGCTGGCTTCAGAGGCAGGGTCACTCCCAACTAGGCCAACGTGTCGTCAATAGAGTCGAGTTCAGATATTTGTAAGCACCTTGTTCGCTCCGATATCATCTGATGACGATTGTACGTGTTAAAATTAGGATTTCTTTGTCTTTTCTTCTTCTTTGAAACTAATTAATATATTAAATGAGGAATTCCTTTTTATCTGTGCATAGCACGTAATTTTAACAAAGTGTGTTTGATTAGATGCCAGAGCGAGCAGGCGATCCAAGCAATGCAGTTTCTAGACGTGATCACCATGAAAGACCCCAATCAGAAGTCGAACTTCTACCGGATCACTCTCATCGACTCGCTCCCATTCATCCCGAAGGTAATGAAACCCCTTAAGCCGCTCGGACTGCGGTGTATGTATACGACTTCCCAGGTACCTTTGGATGGCACTGCACTGGTTTTGTCAAAGGAAACTAATTAACAAAGTATTATCTCGATAAGTACATGTGTTTTTATTACGTTTTCGGGCTCTTGAAGTGATTACCGGGATATTCATTTAACTTTTTAATTATGTAGGTACAGTCAAGGGCATAAATATAATATACGTTCCCAAGACGTCAAAATTATTTATACACCTTTATGCCACTATCAATAAGGTCCATGTATTTATTATTTTTTTGACGTCGTTTATTTGGTGTATGTAGTTGACACGATGGCTGTCTAGATATTAATGCCCTTGTCTGTACATGGTCAGTTCATTATAAACTTAATCAAACAATCGACATAAATGAAACAGTACAATGTTTTGTTCGAAATAGGCAACATGCGTGAAAAACAGAATTTACGTTCAGTGATACGATTTAGGACAAAACGTAAAAAAAAACATGAAAAACGCAGAACACTAAGCTTATTATAACACTAAGTATTCTTAGTTTACACCCGTTTATTAAGATTTGATGTAGAATAACCAACTTGTGCAAATCTAAAACTTATTTTAAGATTTGATTGTTTTTTTCGGCATCCTTATTTTATTTACGTTCTTACCTAATATTTTATTTCAATGATATTGGCTAAAACATAGTAATTTCTGAAATAAGTGCAAATTTATTTATTAGGTCCTATATTTTAAACATGGAACAACAGCTGTTACGTCATTTCTGTCGTCGATTTTGTATCGAGCGTTTTTGCAGGGGTCTGAACAATTACTTCTTAAAGCTTCATATCTTATGAAAAAATAACACGACAATTATTTCGCGTATACAGTCGGCCTTCTCTTTAATAGCACTTTCCAGAGAGCGTCAGAATAAAAATTGAGCGTTGTTCGTTGTTCGATGGACGCGTTCCCGAGGCAGTGCGGTGTACGCCGCGGGTGCTGCATAAGAATAAATACTATTAGAAGGGCATCTTCCGCGTCGTTGTATGGATTTGACAGCAAAGCCGCTAAATACCTACCTTACCTCTCTCTCGCCTGTCGCAAAATTAGGGTTGTCACAAGTATGTAAAGCTAACTGAGCCCGCAACCTAGTTCGCTTAGAATTAGTTTATTTACCTGTAAAAAACTATACGATAAACTATAACCATTTTTTAACACAAGCGGAGTGGGATAAGTATAAGTAGGGAAGTATAAGTAAGTAGTAAGTAAGTAAATATTTTACGTCTCAGTGGTGTCCGTGACAAATCTCTTATCAGTTAAAAGGTGCAGTTTTACATAAAACGCTTATCCGGTACTTGTATCAGTAACGTAATAATACTAATAATATACCAAGAGCAAGATCCTGAAGGCGAATCGCCATTTTATGGTGTAGTGTTTTAAACAAGTATTGTTAAATAATATCTAACCAAAAAGTGCACAGGTAGATAATTGACATGTATTTATTTAATTATTTCATTGTTTACGCTCTTTACTTAGGTAATGTGTTTATGTTACAAATCTTCTATATATAATAAAAATGAATCGCTGAATATGTTGCTAAGCGCAAATCTCGATAGCAGCTGAACCGATTTCGCTAATTCTTTTTTTATTGTGTTTGTTACTGTCAGGAGAAGGTTCTTATAAAAGAGAAAAACTGTAACATGCACCGGGAAAGTCAGAAATTTGCAGCGCGGTGAAGCCGCTGGTGGGCCGCTAGTAATAAATAAAGATTCAAACTTCATTGATATCGTCCTTCATTTATCGTAAAGCACGTGGTCAAATACGGAACTAACAATTTCGTATGGTAAAACTACAGTTTTCGTAGACAGTGGCATGGCGCCTTTGAGAGCTTCATTTGAAATATTGTTGTACGTTTGCTTCAAGCACCGATTCTGGGTGGCAACCCGCTAGTGTTTGCTGCGATAAGTAGTCTTGAACTGTTGACAGGCCACGCGGGAGCCACGCGGATGAAGTTACCCTTCTAATAGTATTTATTGTTGTGGGTCCGTACTGCTCGGATCTGCTACACATCCTAGCGATATTCATACCTCTCGTATCTCGTGTTGTTCTGAGTAACTACCAAACGTCTTTAGAAATAACAATGGTTTTACAATGTTTAACATTTGTTACAATAAAAAGGTGAATGCATCAGACAAAAGGTTGATATCTATACGTCGTAGACATGTTTAGATTCATAGGTAAATTATAGTACTTATGTACTTACAGTTGCAACAACATGAATGGTACTCGGCTGTCTATTGCTGTCACTCTCACTCTCTGGCGTCGTCCGGTATAATTGTAATTCCAAAGAGTGTGTGAAAGCAGTCGACAACCAAGAACTATTAATACTGTACACTTATATTATTTTTATTACATTACTTTACTGTGCAACTTCTGCAAGCTTTGCGAAAGAAGCGAACGACTATTAATATTGTGTTTTTATTTAAAATATTTTCATATGTAGGTAATTTTAACTTAGTAGCTTGGTGCATGAAAGTACTTAGTTGGATGAGATTATTTTGAGTTTAAAGCTTTTAATTTGTTGGTTAGGAATGTTAATGGTGGGTAAGTTGGAGTCGTGTTCCAGAAACTCCGGTGGCAGCATGTGTGGCCGGCGCTTCAGCTGGAAGTACGCACGGCCGAAGTTTTGGCCGCCGTTTTACAGCCTATCATTTGGCTCATAAACGAAGCTACCAGCGAAGAGTTCGTACACTTTATCTACCCAACCCTCAAGTAAGCCTCGTAGAATAAATTAGTGGCATTTAACAATTTTTTATTCCGGTGATCAGTGTTAGCTAGGGATAAAATTGGAGGATATTTTTCAGGAATCTGATGAATTCTCCTAAAAGTGTCCAAGCCTCTGTGACGATTCTAGAGAACTTGCACAACATTGTGGCAAAGTTAGAAAAGAGTGAAGTACAGTCTGAAATAATGCCAATTCTATTCTCCTCTATGGATAACAACACTAACCAAATACAGGTATGTAAATAAGCTGGGGTTCTATTTATTTAAACAATGCAATGAATAACCTACGACATATATAAAAAATGACTTTCTATACACAAGGACTCCGCATCAGCGCACAAAATACAGGACGGCATAGTTGTGTTAATGGCGGTTTAAGCACACTTCTTACCTTAGTCGTCTGTTGCTTGTTAAGCCGGAAGGATGCCGAACTTTGTCATCAAACTGTGCCGAAATCATACCGTAACGGCAAAAAAAGATCATATCAATAATTATTAACAGCTATTATGAAGTATTCCATATCTTTCTATCACGCGCATTAGAAAAAAACGGCCGAAAGGACGTGACAAGAACATAGAAAAGAAAACAATGGAGTAGCTCTTTTTAGTGTTCCGTCGCCAAATGGGAAAAAACGGAACCCTTATTATAATAGCTGTGTTTAAGCTTTCCAGCACACGAGATTTCGAGAGAGATTAGGCGCAAGTTAGTTAGCACGAGAAAGATCCAAAGTATTTGAGAAACTAAACGATTTAAGTTAAGAGTTTTTTCCTCAGTTTTTTTTTAAACCTATGTATGTTTCACTACTAAAGTAGATAAGTATTTAAAAAAGACAGCTGTTGGGCATATCGATGTTAGTAGTTAGTAATGTAAGGACCTGTCCCATTAAATTTAGCCACTCAAGTCTCTTTCAAATGTCAACATATTTACACAAATTGAAGCACACACAAAAGATCAGTTAAGTCATATTTATTTTCTGTCCAATGCAATCATACAGAGACTTGTTAACCGTCCACGCTACTATGCCGGAAGAATACTCGTATGTTGGAAAATAAGGCTGTCTAAATGACAAGGATTCTCATAAATAAAAACGAAATGGATTGTGGCAGACTGACAGACATTAAGTAAAGTTATAAGCGTTCCGTTCTTTCTCGTGAGGTTGGGAATCCTAAAATTAACGTTTTTAATTACGTTTCTACTCCACTGATACCTTGCTCCAGTCAGCTTCTACAATCCATATACATAGCTTCGACTGCGTAATTGTTATACATTACTGATTAATGACCGACAACATTTTAATGGACCGGTGTGTCCACAGCAATGTAGCAAGTCGAAGCTTAATATGGTGAAATAAGATGCATACAACAAAATAGCTCAAACATGGCATTGAGCTATTTTGTTGTATGACCTGATTTTCCGTGTGTATAGAATAATATCATTATATATAAACTATACGGTGTATTCTATTTAATTATTATTTTTGCAGACTGCTTCTTTAATAGCCATTCAAACCGTGTCAGACCACATCGAGAATAAAGCTTTACATGGAATAGTGTTACCCAAAGTCAAAATGCTTCTTGAAAAGAATCAGAGCGATGTTAAAATCATAAGCCTGATTCTCGGCTTTTATGAGAAGATCCTTCTCAGGCTGGAGAGGAACCATATCCTCGAGCAAGTCATCCCGACGCTTCTAAACATGAGGTTAAGCGACCCTAATGTTATCGCCCGGGTTGTTAGTAAGTATAGTCTCAATGAAACTTATGGAAAATGTTGTTACTTTATTGCAATATAGTAGGTAATGGTTTAAGTCTGTCCTCGTTCATGCTTAGCTCGGCGAATTTACATATTTGATTGCGAATTTGTGAGGTGGCAGCGAATTTTGTGCAAGGCAGTCGACTACTTGTTTTATACATTTCTGATTTCCTTACGACTTCGACACTGATGGCTTTTTTGCAGGACTTTACAAGGCGATGCTAGAGGAGGCGAAATTTGGCTTGACAACAAACATCATGGCGACAAAGATGATCCCATCCCTTGCGCCGCAAACCATTAATCCATCATTGAGCGTCGATCAGTTCGGTAGTCTCATGGAGGTAAAGTGTTTTACACGTGTGAAGGACAAGTTTGTTAAGCCCTACTTATTGTACAGACTATATAGAAACTTTTGATCACAGCATTTTTTTTTAAACTTTATATATATAATTCGATCGGGATCTCATACTATTTTTGCTGTCGATCGTGCCAGCTAAAATAATTAGGAATAAATATAAAATATTTTCATTAATTCATATTTATTCATTGCTTTACACGGGTATAGCAGTAAGTTATTACCTAATAAAAAATCAGTCATGGAATCCTTCAGGGCACCGCATTAGGTATTACCTATTACGCTATTACGCTATTACTTACGTACGTACGTACATTAACCATTGAACAAGTTAAGATCTATCCAAATAAATTTTAATATATGTAAAGACATAGGATATTTAATCAGCTACTGAATAAAGAATAAAATTTATATTAGATGACATAAATATTTTTAATAATTTGGTCTTCGCTCGTTGTTTTCAGATTTTGTATGACATGCTGGATAATATTGAGAGAAATCAACGATATAAGTTGAGGATTGACGGGCTGTCGTTGTCGAGTCCTGAGCGGCACCATACGCTGCGCCACCGCATGAGCACGGACAACATGAACGTGCCGCCGTTCAACATCCCCAACCTGCGCGTGGAGCAGCGCAAGACCTCGAGCGCCGAGGACATGGCGCGCAAGAACTCCATCGGCGCTCCGACCGCCGCGGCTAGTGTTGGTGGCGGTTTTAAGAGTAAGAGTACGCTTTACCCACATTCCTTTGACTTTCATTACAAGTTTTTGGAAGTTTGAACATACATAAAAGTACCGCAATATTATCATTATTCAGGTACAGGCATCGGGCAGTGGTTCTTCGGCTCGAGCAACTCTACAACCAATGATAACAACTTCCTTCGTGTAGCCAGCGCTTTCCCTAATCGCCGTTTATCCGATAACACTCTCATGACTCCCAAAATCCGCATTGCTCCCTCTTGCGCGTCCTCTCCTGGCGGCACCCCTGGAGGTAACTCTGGATTGCCCACGCGCCGCCACTCTAGTATTGGCCCTCAAGAACGCCGTGGCTCTGCAGTTAACTTGTCTCCGCCTACCGTAAGTATTCCAAATGTAGAAATGTTAAATGTTGTATTTTAATCACGCTTTATATTAGACAGTAGACATTTCACAGTGAATCAGGTCTAGAACTTTGTAATCGCTAGTTAAGTATTGATTAAAAGAACGCACTTAAAGGTATGACTGGCGGCCGTGTTGGTAAGGTGGGTGTCGGTGCGGCGCGATGATAGACATGTTGAGACGGAGTAGTGATGGTGACGGTTGTTTGGTTTTGGCAGGGCTACCAGTACAGGGGACGAGGCGGCTCAGGCTCAAGCCTGTCCGTGCCATCGGCGTCACAATGCGTCGTAAGTGATGTGCACCGCGTACGCCTGCTTGGCTACGTGCTCTCCTTGAACCCTCTATTGAATGTCGACCTGGAACGGCTTGTCATATTGATGTGGTCTATTATCTTCTGAAGTCGTGTATTCTTCCCCCACCGACTGGGAGAGATGTCTCATCGCTCACATTTTCATTATCAGCATTATTCAACATCTGCACGATCCTGGTTGGCGTCAGTTTCATGCCATGACTCTATCTCCGTTCATTAGACCTCTCATCGCATCATCACAAACTATTTCTTCAATTCCTGCGGGACCACCTTCAGGAGAAATGAAGTGGTGCATGTAACATAACATCTATCCTGTCATAACCTGCGATGCATGTGGGCCTCGTGTTACTTTTGTCCAAACGTCTCTGGGAGTGTAGTTCCTCACGGAAAGCTAACACCTGTTGTGGAACTCAAAAAGTAGGCTCACCTGCGAATGGTTTCTATGTTGTCTGTCTTATCCCAAGTTAAACCTACAATTGGCTGTAAAATCACATGTTTAGTAGTAATAAGAACAAATACTTGGTTTATATAAAATTATAAACCTAATTATTCTTAAAACGTATCTATTGATTTAGGAAATGTTTTCTGATCAGATTCATTTTATATTTTTTCACTATCTATATTGTTTTACTAATTAACACCGTTTTTTATGTAATTGTGATGTACCTAATATTAACACGTAGCTGTTATTGACCACGAATATTAATGATTTGTTTTGGCAAAGCTTTTATGTACAACATAACACATGGAAATGTTCCTTCTCAAATGTTCCGTGCGAGAGTTCGCAATAAACCTAGTACGATATTAGCGAGTTCCTAACATAAAATAATGTTTAAGTGAACAGGATACCTTTCAAGAGCAACTAGCAAAACCAAAATGCGTATGCTGTATAATAGTAATTTAAGCGGCCACATATGCTAAAGTCGTTAGTGTTCTTCGATCTGGATCTCAAATAATCATTACGCCTAAGTGTATGTTCTTTGGATATACATAATAAACCTTGATCATATTTCCTTAAGGCTGTTAACCCTTAAATTGGGATAAATTAAAAAATCGTAAATTCAAACCCTATTTGATTTAAAACCAGCAAAAATATCAATAAAAAAAAGGAGAACATTATGGTGTACATGTGCTCTGTAGTGTTACACTGCCAAATTAAGGGTACATAGAACCACGATTAGAGACACTCTCGTGTTTTTGGTTGAACCTTCAAAACCTTACGTTCTTTAACGATAATTTTTAATTCAATATTTGAGTATTTATAACTTCTTAGTCCTGGTAAACCAGTTTTTAAACAAAGGTGGTCGTTCTAAAGTAAACAGCAATTATTTGCATTTGAAGATACCACCAAGGCGGTCGCAAACTATCTCCATGTCAATTTCTTGGCGCGGAAACACATAAAACCATCCCTTTTTATTCTTGTATGGGCATGGCATCATATGTGGCCTCTTAATCTGACGTAACAATTGGTAAAATTGAATCTTTTTTTATGACGATATTGGCCAGACAACATGGATATTTTCTTACATTAAAGCTACAAACAAAGCACAGTTAAACACGTATTATAGTGAATTGAATGTCATCTGTGTTCGCTGAATAAATGTTTGATGTATATCGCTATAGTTAAACCTCATCCGTTCATGAACAAGTAAAAATAAGCTCTGCGCCGAACGTTAATTACGCTGTCTCATTCATTGTTGCTGTTTGTTCTTCTACGCAGCTTGCACGGAGCATGATCGTGAGTACAGTTTCTCTCCTAGACACCTTCCATTGAAGCGCAATGGACGTGTCACAAGCCATTAGGGTGGGCCCTTGAATACTTGGTACAACTGAACAGTATTCCACCATAAGGCTTTATAGTTCCACCGCATTTAAATGGACCGTGGGCTACTTTCTTGACTTTGCGGCTGTGCTGTTCTAGTCAATACTTTCTGCTTCCTTGTTTGTGTACTAACATTATTTGATTTGGTTATATTTACTTACTTACGATCTATTGTAAGTAATTATTAACACTGGGGCACTCGTATATATCGTAAGCATCATTAATAAATGTAGAGAAATACTACACTAAGATGTTCCCAAATCATACTTGAATAGTTGACCTTTTGTACTTTTAATTTGTACACTGAATGCTTTCGGTTTATGTGGCCTAAACTTTGGCAACATCTCCGTGGATTATCGATTCATTTGTAGAGTAGTTGCTATCGAGTAGGTAAAAAGAATCAAGAGAATTTTCAATAACCGACACGCTTCCGCACGCTAAGAGAAGTATTTAAACTATTTGATAGCATGTAGTAGTTAATCCAACTTATGGCATTGCAGAAGTCAGCCCGCTACATCAATGTAGTCTTAACACTTAACCCCTAGTCAACAACAGCAGCAACAGCTCTCGCTAAGTTCACTGGAACAAGCATGCTAGTATTAACATAACTACCTACAAGATGTCACAATATTCTGAGTATTCGAGATCATCACTTCTGAGTATTAGATTATACCTACATACCAGCTGTAAACGTATTTTTACAAATAAATTGTTAATAAATTAGGCGTGTGTGGTTGACTAGGGTGGCTCTATGCCGAACACGTCGTCGAGCGTGCCGTTCCTGCTGACGTCGTCGATGCAGTCGATCCGGTCGCGGCGGCCGTCGGCCTGCCTGAGCGGCTCGCAGGGCTCCGGGATCCTGCAGCAGCTGAGCAGCGGCATGGTAAGGCACCTGCCTGGCGGCTCTTCCAGCAGCGTGCACACTAAGCAGTGGTCCGTGCTGCAGGGCGCCACCTCCGCCGGATACAACGCGCTCCAGCACACGGCCATCGCCGTGAGGAAGTGCCCCTCGCTCAATATAACGCTCACCCGTTAAACACAATACTGTCACCGCCGAGCCTCCGGAGAGATGTGATCTATATGACTCGCACCCGGGGTACCCGTCACCTGTAAAATATTAGATTGTTGGAGTACCGAGGGTGGACGCTGCGACACGCCTCTCCGGAGCGCGCGAGCGGCGAGCGCTGAGGCAGCGCTGCGCCCGCGCCCGGCCCCCGGCGACAGCTTGACTAATCTGCCCGCGATGGCGAATTCCCCGTCCGACCCCTCGATCTTTAGTAGTTTTAAAATATTGATGTTGTATTACCACATTAGATTTGTTTGCCATTACTTTTTAGAAATACGAATTTTTAGTTTACTGTTAGTTGAAGGAAAAAACAGCCCGTTGTCGCTTTCTATTGTATACTCGTACATACCTTCGACTGTATTCAGCATAATGAATGATGTATGAAATGGAAGATTTGTAAGCTTTAAACATAATAATGTGGACATATCACTCGTTTGTCGGTCATATTTTAAAGTGTTATAAAAATGTCCAATTGTAATAAAATTAAGATTCTAATCAAAAGTTAAGCAGAATACGTTATGCTGATTATGATAAACATCAAAAAGTTATTTAATGGTGCTATGATATGGTATTGTAAAAGAGAAATTTTAGGAGACTACTTTAAAGTAGGGATAAACCATGATGTTAATTTTTAGGTACATTATTTCTGGCTCATTTGAAATGTGTATTGCGAACAATTCAAGAAAATTGGTGCCAAATGTAAAGTAATCTAACTTTCTGTGGCTCTGTTCGAAAATATGCCGTGGGTGACTTGCAACTTGCGGAAACCCGCGCGCGGGAAGAGCCCTGAATCGTTACGACGTTTACTTTAGTTATAACAAAGATTGGTGATTTAGCCGATTTAGCCAATAACATGTAGAAGTAGGTCTAATACGAAAAACATAATCTCTAGAGCGCTACAATGTCATGCACATTATAATGAACTGCTAATTCACAGACTTTCTTGAGAGTCGTATAGTTTTATAATTTTATTCAATAAATATATTTTCGAGAGGCAGTTGTTATTATAAAACTCGTCAACACATAATGTGAAGGTAGGTTGGGTTACTGAATGTATTAACATAGACTTGTTTATCACGAGCATGATTTCGCAGTTTGAAAAAATAAGTTGAGTTTCATAAACTAGCGTTTCATCACAAATAAAACTATTATTTTATGAAGCGATACCAGATAGCTTCGCGCATTTTGTTATTCCGATAGAAAGTTGGTGGCACAAACCGCGACGCGACGTCGCGCGTCGCGGCGTTCAAGTTCACGGCGCCCGCGATATTAAATAGGAAATTGTTTCAGAGTTTCAATTACTTAATTTGGCGTGGCGCTTTCAATTCAAAAATACTCAATTAACTATAACATGAAAGTAAGTCCAATGAAAATAAGTCCTATGAAAACATACTCAAACATACTGTATTGCGATTCTTTTACGGTTCAAAATGATTTATAGATTAGGATCCCACTTAGAGCGAGCCTAACATGAGATTGTTTCAGCTCCTCAGCACTAGGCCCCTCTCATAATGAACTTATCAATAACAAATTTTATCATATCATCAATCGCATCTACAGTTTGCAGTTCGTTTTCTACAAGCCTATCAAATAGATATCGACGGTGTTCCGCCAGTTTTCTTGTTGAATGTCTTTTCCTAAAAACTTACTGCTTTCCTAAAAACGAAATAAATATTGAAACCTAACTAACTGTAGTAACTGTACAGTATTGCTCGACATCTGTTTGAATGTGAACTTATCCTTTCTTGAGTTTTAGTAGCCAAATATTTAAAAAAATAGGTATCGTCGGTTTAGTTTATAAATTATTTAACTACGTACCTAAAACATATGAACATTGTATTTTGATTGACCCCTACGTAGACACACATACTACTTACAAAAAAAGGATAATAAGCCTTTAGTAAGAATGTAATTTGCTGATATTTGTAGTCATATCGAAACTAATCATGTAAAACTAACGTCATTACTATTACCTCTACGTTTTATACCTACCCGCCTCTTTTGTAGACTGGACTAGGTATGGTAGTCGTAGCAAAATGATCGAGACGTCGAATTAATGATAATAAGGTAATTACAAAAGTGTGTTTAATCACGAAAGCTTAAGACAGTCTATAATTTACATAACCATAGATGTATTATGTGAATAATTCCTAAATTATATTTTGCTTTTTAGCTTCACCTGTCCCAGTAATCCTGTTTAGTCAGTTTATTACAAGAGCTTGCTTCTGCAATAACTTCTGCCGCGACGATGTTGGCTCCACGCCGACAGTTACGAAAGTTCATCGCGACGCCGGCGCCGCTTGTCAACAGCGAGCGGCCTGCAGCTTTAGTTAAAAACTTTAAACTACCCTGAACTGACAGAAAAGTTACAAACGAACTTTTCGCTTCAAATAGGCTCCGACAGAGCTACGTATATTTGCTTCTTAGTGCAGTTGTGTAGTCGCAGGTAGTGCATCTGTGTGTAAGCTTGCATTCATTAGTGGGTAGCAGTCGACGTCACAGTATAGCAGAGGGTCGGGGGCCGCGGCCGAAGCAGCGCCGGCGCGGGCTGCGCTTAGTCGCTCGCCGCAGACACCAGCGACACACGCGCTTTATTTTAATTACTTTTTATTGTGGTTCCTTACAGTACCAGCTGTTTTCGGGGCGTACCTAAAGCGAATTCCGTAAACGATAAAGTCGCGTAGCGTTTAAGCGAGCGCGCCCCGCGGAGCCTCCGCCCTGCGCGCCGCACGCCGCCCGCGCCTCGCAGCGCGTTCACCCGTGAGCTTCTGTACTATACGCAAGCACGTGCTCCATGACAATGACCGTGATCCCGCACTTGTTGCTCCTAATTTTACATTTTAGTTTAATAACACGGAATGTGTAGCACCTTCCCATCACAGTGTACCTATAACCTAACATTAATTTCGGTCATTTCACGCATGTTTTACTTGTTTAAGTTACTGAAATTTAATACGTTATTTACAATAAAATACATAAACTTTGCCAGAGTCTTTAGATGGCTATTATGTTATTTGAAGCATTGCTATATTAATACAATTTAATTATAAAATCAAGAGCTTAATACTCTTACGTACCTATGTCTACGAGTTGTTTAACATTGTGTAATTTGGGTTTTCAGTAAGACTGAATTTACATTTTTACGGCAGGGTATTATTAAAGCGGTCTGATACAAGCAAAAAGAATTTGACGTATGTCGTATCTGATTTCTTCCAGCTGTAGGATTTGCTGAGATGGTTATCTCTCACGCGGTGTTAAAATTTGTTTTTATTTTTTAAATCTATATTCTAGTTCATCGAGACCGTCTAGCCGACATAATGCTAATTACGACCAGCACGCACGCTGCTAATATTTGTCTTTGCTGACGTTATAGGTACTAGTAGACATGAGACGCTTGTATTCCTTTTAGTGGTAAAAAAATACGACTTTTCCATGTATCTGTTTTTGTACATATCATTTATATAGTTAGAAGAGTACGATACTTAAAGTGATTGCGAGAACTTTTGTAGTATTAATCACATTCCTATTAATAATCGAGATTTACAAATACGGTACTCGTGTATTTTTAAACTGACTACCTATCATTTTGTTGCATGGTTAAAGGACCGAGGTATTGATTAAATGGCTCACTGATATTAAGTAGGTTTCATTATAATTAACGTTAAATGATTGACCTATCTGTTACTTTATCCATGGTGACCATATTAGGATTATGACTATTTATGACTGATGATCTTTAACCGTTAAATAAACAAAACCGAGGAACAAACTACCTTCAGATATTTTACCGCAACCTTTTTGTTATTCATGTCTACGCGTTTCGTAGAACCTGTAAATAACATCTGGGTTAAAGTGAAACTAAATTCTTTAAAGATAGGGAAAGCTTAATCTGGAAAGTGCTATGAAAGAGAAGAAAACTGTATACGCGAAACTTTCCCATAAGGTATGAAACACAAAATTGACGACAGGTTTGAGGTCACAGCTGATGTTAAAACCTATTGGCTTGAATTAAAATATTACGTAAATAAAATGAGGATGCCACAAAAACAAAATGAACCTTAAAAGAAGTTTTAAAATTTTAACAAGTTGGTAATTCTATATAAAATTTTAATGAACGGGTCAAAACTTAGTGTATTTATTGCGTTTTATATGTTTGTTTCTCCCAAATCATACCAACAAAACTCAAATCTGTTTTTCTTGCATGTTCCCTATTAAGTACCTGCAACACCCTCCTCCTCCTCCCCTCGAACCCTAACCTACTTTACCAAAAGGGTTTTGTAGGGTTGTTTCAACCACAAAGACGAAATTAAATACATATTTCCATATTATATTGTCACCATGTTTCATCAGTTTCATCACCCGTGTTTCTCTTCACACCAAATAAACATTTGGGGAAACGCGATGTTTTTAAAGATGGCATGAGGGTTGACCTGAATAAACTAGGATTACCTCAGCTATAGTTAGATAACAGAAAACAAGGGCGAGGTAGATGACGAACTCTAAGGCGTTTCAATTACTTTGACTCTTTGGTGAAGTGGGTTCAGTGGGAAAAAAAACAATTTACTACCCAGTTATTATTTTCACCACGTTTGTATCAAAACCAAACCAACCTACCTTCAACAAAAATAATCGCATTGTGCCATTTGTTGAAAATATGTTCAATAACCGAAAACATATAATGAATGATATTACTCTTTCGGTATTATAATGCGGCATAGATATCTGATGAAATATTTGCTGCTATCTTTATCGCCAGGTAGATGGATGCTTTAGATGTAGGGTTTATGAAACTTGCAGTGGTTTTAACCTTGCATACGTAACTAAGCATACGATGTCAAACTCTCTCTCAGTTAATGAAACTAATGTAAGGGTGGTGTTTAATTAGGAATCCCATCAGAATTTCCATTTGGTTGAATCAGGTTTTGAAAGATCCGGCGTCAAACGCTCATTACAACTAAATAAACCAAAGACCTGTTTGACATTTTAAAATAAATAAAACTGTTGACACATCACTGTTGAGGGTTTCGTATAGAAAAGATATCAGTAATATAATCAACATCAAAGCCACATAATTTATCCGGTTGGCAGAATATTAAACAATAAATATTACTCGTAATCAAGCCCATCAAGCGTAATAATAATATACTCGTAATGCTTGCGAAAAACAAATCAGTTATGTTTCGCCTGTTTTGGTCAGCTCTTGTGGTTGGGTGACTTGGTGGTTGGACAATTTTTAACGGGTCGCGTTTGTTTTTTCGTATTTTAACCATTTAATCACTTTATCGGCGTATGATGGGCAAAGAGACCTAAATGTGTCAGGTTTAATCGCACTTAACGGTTTTTATTTGGATTAACGTTAATAAAGCCTAAACTAACGAGTTGTCGATCGAGTTGAAGTCGACACATGATAAGAAAAATTGTACCTAATTAAAAAAACTAAGTCTTTTATATTATGAGCCAATACTTTAATTAGCATAAATATGAGTCTATTTTAAATATTGTGTGTTAAATATATATTTTAAATTTCAAATAAAATGTGATAGGATATCGATGCGAAGGCATGGCATCTGTCCAGATAATAGTGAGAAGGGTCGCACATATCGATTAAGGATAGGCTTTCCTCACACTACTGTAAGCATATTTTTTTATAGTTAATTATTGATTTGACATACTGAAATGATACTTTAAGTACACGAATTAAACTAATCACTTTTCTGTATAAATTATTAGTACAAATACAAACAGAAATGGTTATTTAAATTAAAAGTATTTTTGCGATTCTAAATAAATAAATTAAATATTTGTTAACTAATAAATTCAAATATTATTCAAAAGAAAAAATCGTCAAAGACGCTGTTTAGAGATACGTATTTAAGTCGGTACGACTACCTAACTAACGCACCGATCTTTCACAACAATAGCCCTCTGCGGACAAGTGAAGCTCGCAAAGAAGCAACGAGCTCTTCCGAGTAGAGCAGACGTTCGCGAATCCTAGTAGGTATTAATACTCGTATAATAATGACGCGGTACGAGGAGCTGACTGGTTCGCAGTACAGGCGCGGAATCGCTGTACTCAATTAAAGCGATGCCCAAACGTGTACCTGACCGACGAAATCTAAACTAAGTGTTACTACAAAATAAAACTAGAACTCAGTAGAATATTATTTTTGTATTATCTAAATCAAAAATGCAATCGCTACAGCAATAGCTGCTACTAAATTCTTAAACTTGAAAGAGCATTATTCTTTATAATTATGTAGAGTTTACAAACCGTTAAGTATGTCGTAATGTTATTTAAGTCAGAGTCAATAACCTAAAAAGACTAGAAAATTTATATATTATTTATTACGTATGTTTTGGCAGATGCTCTTTAGTATTGACGGCAGGTTTGTTTATTATCCTCTTGTGCTGGTACAATTATTATTTTTTCCAACAGAAAGATGATAAAATCTTATGTTTTTTACTTTGGTTGTAACTAGACTAGAAAGTGTTATAGTATTTCTACTCTTCTGTTTTCAAGATTTTTTATTGCCCTGGAGTGTTGGGAAAATCCGGACAATTAGTAGTATTCAAATGCTAATGGCGGCCCGTTCCAAAGTAGTGCGCTACCAGAAACGGCAGCAATTATCAACCTTTTCTCTTCAACTTCTGTCGATACTAAAGTGCATATCTCAATAGTGCAGTGCTGAGCGACAGCACGGGAACGCATAGCTAGGTGTCGTGCGGAAGCGTGACACGGTACGAAATAAGAATGTCCGGAAAGTGAGATTTAGTGATAAGCTGAACAGCGGGAAGACAAATCGAATCGGAACCTTACCTTGACGTTTTGTAAATTTACGCTATTAATGTTTACCAATGTATTAACTTATTTTTTTTTTCAATATAATTGTACGATTTCTTACATTGAATGTAGGGGCTAATTATGTTAATATTAGGAACAATTTATTTTATTTAGAATAAATTAGTTTTGCCTTGTCGATTTGTATTCTTTTCATGATCATAAATATATATGAATTGTTAGCAACATCCGGATGTTTATTGATATTTGATAATATATTTAAAACAATATCAATGTGATCTTTTTAGTAGATTGTACTTACTATATAAAACAAATATCAAATCTATTTCTGAATTAAGGACCTTGTAACTGAATGTTAGAATATAGCACATTATTATAATAATCTTATTTCATATAACTATCTTACAATGGTTGATATATATTATATGTGCCTATTTGATAGAATGTAATTAAACCTATCCATTAACTTCACTTGCGCTACCCGAAGAAGTTCGCATGCGCTGTCCCCTAGCTTCGACCAATGGTGATAAACTTGTGAGATTCTGTGTCCTGGTTGTGGTCGAGGCGCGCGGCGCCACGCGGCGCGGCACGAGCGCGGCCGCCGCGTGGCGCCGGCCCACCGCAGCGCTGACGCTGCTAATCACTACTCATATTATGTAGACCTTTTACTTAATCGTCGATGTGATTCTTAGGTATTTACAATGCCTACATTTATATTATATGTACTTACATAGCGTAATAAATAAAATGTACTTTTTTGAATAAATATTGAATTGTACTATTCATATTATAGTTATAAATATATATTTAGTTAGATGTACTTACATTATACTATAAAAACTCTCCCTTGTGATCTTATTCTGTGAATCAAAATTACTCTCTAAACTTGACTGCTATCTTTTCTAAGGCAAAATAACATTCGACAATACTTTTATAAGATCTTTCTAAGTTCTCGCAGCCGCTCGTTCACGTGGGCTGCAGCGCGCTTGGGCACTAGAGCTTATTGTCTGTGTGAAGTGTGTCCACACGTATTGACTTTCTTATTGACCTCTTAGTGGTGGTTATCTAGCGTACGGAAAATATATTGCCTTAAATGGTTTTCCAACTTTGACCCTTTTTATATGATTGCTACTTACTACCTTATCAATTTATATTACTTAAACTATACATATACTAGGTCTCTAAAGTTTGCGGGGTGCTCACGGACAGTCCCAAATCACTCTAAAAGAACGTACGTACGTGTACTTGCCTCCCTGGTTCATGTACCGTGGACTTAGCGGGATTTATGTTGTAGATACCTTCTCCCTTTCACAATAATAATATATTAAGTACATGGTAGATCAATACATTTCAATATCAATACTGTGTCATCAAAATAAATATGTATAGATAAAATATATTTAGTGCCGTGTTCACCAACAATTAAACGGACGATTAGCAGTTTAACGGGTGTCAGATGTATTGATTAACAGCTGATTAAGACTTAACCGTCCGATTAATTGTTGGTGAACACTGCCCTTAGAAGTTGAAGGATTCACGTGGATATTAATCGTAGCATCCCTCTTATATTCTGTCGCAGTGTAAAAGATCTCGGTAAAGACGCGTCTGTGTAGACCCGATCGTGTGATTGGGCAAAATCTGCCTGGGAGACGCTGCCACGAATAAAATTCAGGTCCCTGGCATGCGTATCCAAGTTGGTGCAGACGTTTCGTACGCTCCTTTGGACACGACTTGCTACGTACGTCTTGCAATAACATCACCCCTCATTTTCCATAGATATATAGAATGTTTAACTCAATAAGTAAGATTTTACCTGACGCTAAGAAAGTATACTTATAATGAAATTATTGTGATGTCTGTCAATATTTATTTCTGTAGATCATTTAATCAAGTAAGTAATATCTGGAAATACCTAACTGAATATGTTTATCTTGTTAAGTTTTATCACGTGTCTTTACGTGGAACATGTAGAACATTATAATGAAATAAACGAATCAATAAATATTACGCGATGTTTATTATTTTCCCTTGAGCTCTATTCTATACTCCCAAATCGAAGTTTTCTCTATAAGTCTCTTCAAGACCGTAGAGGAAGAACGAGCATACAGAGTTTCTCATTTAGTGCATTGGAATAACCCACCTATTAACTCTAAATATTTACCTTGAGATTATACTACGAGGGCGGGATGAAATTTAACAAAGAGCTGTGATAAAGTATCTGCATATGAAAGGTATGAAAGGGGCGGATATTCATGACGACTTAAAAAATGTTTTGGGTGCATATGCTCCCTCTTATGCTACGGTTAAGAACTGGGTGGGCGAGTTTAAACGAGGACGTACAAGTGTCCAAGATGAACTCCGTCCCGGACGTCCGAAAAGGTACTTTAAAAGAACGGGAACTTACATCATATACTAAGTGAAGAATTGAATATGAGAAAGCTGTCCACCCGAGCTTCATGGAGATTATGTAGAAAAATAATGATAAAAAAGTACAATAACTGTAGTATTTAATTGTTAGGCTAGTTACTTATCATCCTGCCCCCGTATTTTGGTATTTTACAATGTATCGCAACATTCACGATATACCTAGTAACTAACTACATTGCAAAATAAGAAATATAATGAAAATGCCGACTTTCCTGTTAGGTCTGTTTTTTTTTTGTTTTCATTCAAGTCTTAATTAAAGCTGGTTGGTGGCGTAGGCATACTACATGTATGAAACAACCCTTTCCCCCCGTCTCTAGAGCCGCCACTGAACATGGGGCTTTAAATGTACTAGGTATCGATTCTACTCCTCAAATACTACATCTTTGGTTCTACGACTTGGAAAATAACTTAATTTACAGTAAGTTATACGTAATCGTGCTTTCAAACTTTACTAGTAAAATCAGTGAATTAATTCATTTTGTATGAAAATAAAAAATAAAAAATACCTCATTTTATTAAGTCGTAGAACTAAAGGAATTCCATTTGAGGAGTAGAATTGATCCCTACATTTAAAGCCCCATGGTCAGAGACGCCTTGTATAGGTATTTATTGGATGGTTATGTGGGACTGCCCAACCGATAACGTCCAGAATACCCACTAACACCCCAGCGGTAAACCGACTTCGTCCTTCAAGGAGGTGCCACGCGACCACGAACAGGCGCATTCAGCTGTGGCGCTTCAACAATCACAGGTCTAATCTTTTTTTTTTGTCCGGGGGAAATGCCTTTGCATACCCACCCCGACGGGGGCCAGGGCGGGTTATGTCCGGCTTGCACGGACTAAAACCCCCGGGGCGTTCTACCTAGTGCTTTAAGAGGAGGCTACGGGACCGCTACAGCGCCAAAACGTAGCCCTCCAATAGCGAGTGCCCTGTGGGCTCGCCTTAAGGCGGGGAACTTTACTAGCCCTCGCTTACTCCGCTGAAAGCACCCTGGAACACAGCAGGGGCCTTCCAGCTCAGGACCTCTTACTGCAGGTGACCCCCCGAACTATCACCCGCGGGCACCCGTTACGGTGGCATGCGGTTGACATAAGCCAACTGTCGCCGACACACTCGCCTGCGGCGCATTGGCAACGCATCAGCTTCAACTTCACGCTGCCGCTCCACCGCTAATTGTTATATTTAAATTATTTTATTATTTTTTATTTATTAAAATTTATTAACAAATCAGTTGGTTACAATGTAACAATAAAATATTGTCCCACAAAACCGTTAAGTGATTAAGAATTCTCAGGGGCAAGGCGCAATTATAATATTTAAAAAGGTAAAGCAAAGTGACGGAAGTAGGGATTCTTAATGGCGAGGCGCCGGATGCTGTAACAATATTATGCTATAATAATAAACTAGCTGTTTTCCGCGACTCCGTCCGCGTGGAAGTCGTTTATCGCTATTCCCTCAAGAACCGTCCAATTTTGGAATAGAAAGCACCCTATGTCCTTCCCCGGGACTCAAACTATCTCCACACCAAATTTCATGTAAATCGGTTCAGCGGTTTATCCTCGTGAGACATTTGACATTTGCAGCGGCGATAAAACGTGCAGTCATGTCGTGCGAAAAAAATATAATTGAAATAAAAAATAAACCAGCACTTTGGCTATTTTCTCACTCGAAATCAATATGGAGAGAATTAGCAATAAAACTGGATATGGAAGGTAAATTATTAAGTATTTATTGTAATTTCTTTAATGTAAATTGTAATGCTTATACTAATTACTAATACTATACCGCTAGCCGCTTTCTTTGGTATTCCGACCGATGCACACGAGCGGTAAGCGTGCACTGAAGAAATCCGCTGGACGCTCTATCTCACGCTCGCCCGCCACGCTGCACGCCCCGCCGAACGCCCCGCTTCGAGCGTCCACTCAGGCCTTATACACTAAGCTGATAAATTTACTATCAACCTTTTATACATACAAAACAGATATCACTTACATATAGTTTCCGCGCAATCTGCCACGTTTTAAGGGTTCCGTAGTCAAACTAAACCCTTATAGTAGCTTATAGTTTCGCCATGTCCGTCCGTCCGTCCGTCTGTCCGCAGCCTAGTGCAAAGACTATTAGTACTAGAAAGCTGCAATTTGGCATGCATTTGCATATTACTCACGCCAACAAAGTGGTACAATAAAAAGTAAAAAATATTTTTTTACTGTACCTCCCGCGTAACGTGGGGATGCATTTTTTTTTCTCCTCTATCCTATAGTGTGGGGTATCGTTGGATAGGTCTTTCAAAAAAAAAATGGGTTTATGAAATATTAAGCTTTAAAGCGCAAATTTGTTGTTAGACTCAAGTGTCGTCGTCCCCCCCTACAGCCAAAACTACAAATACCAAAAATCAGAAAAAAATCTTAAATGAAAGAGCATATAACCAATTCTAAAGGAAAACTATCACGACTAAGTAGACATCATTGGTTCTTGAGATACAGGCGATTAAAGTGTTTATACCTACTAAAATCATCTACGACGGCACCAATTGACTTAAATAGAAAATTAGTGATTACTTGATGATTTTTTTTATGTTTGTAGTACTTAACGGCTTCGGAACACTACACTGAGCATGGTCCGACATGCTCTTGCCCAGTTTTTTTTTAACAATTGACGATGTTTTACCTTCTCGCAATCATCGACATACAATCATGAAAAACGTGTCTCATTATCAGCACTGAAGAGCATTTCTACTAAGTTTTAAGTAAATTTGTCAATATAAAATATTTTCTCGTTTAGTAACTTTGCAACCCTTCCATCCCCAGATAGGTTACATTTTATTAATCGCTGAAATACAAGTCTCATTATTTGCACTGAAGAGTATTTCTACAAGACTCCACAGTCTGTCTGTCTGTCTGTCACCAGGCTTTATCTCATGAACCGTGATAGTTAGATAGTTGGAATTTTCACAGATGATGTAGTTCTGTTGCCGCTATAACAACAAATACTAAAAACAGAATAAAATAAATTTTAATTGGGGCTCCCATACAACAAGTGTGATTTGTTGCTGTTTTTGCATGATTTAGTTACCGTGATTACAGACAGACACCGGGACAAGTGAAACTAAACAAAATTTTATAATTTAGTGTCTAATTTTGTATAGATAATGGTACGGAACCCTTCGTGCGCGAGTCCAACTCGCACTTGGTCGGTTTTTGAATGTACACCCTCACCCGTACTAGGTTTTTGAGCTGTGGTAACAACTCGGAACTTATTAGTCTTATTACTTTTTAAAACAAATGGGTTTTTATCGCAAAACAACTGAATAGTTGTGTTATATGATAAGATGCAAAAAAAAAACAGTAAAATGTATAGTAGGTTTATTTTCAATTTAAGTTTTACTTCTTCTACTTAACTTTAGCCAAGCTATGGACCTCTAACATTATATTATATCATTAAAACATGAATAACAAAAAATAATGCTGAAGAAAGCATAAACTAGGTTAAGCCAATATTACTCAAGCTAACATGAAACGTGAGCTGTAATCAGAATGCATTCACGTTAGAAGAAACTTGGAATAGTTAAACTGGACAGCAATGCTAAACTAATGAAATTCCTTAATTAAAATGCTCAAATTTGCTTATTGTATTAAAAAGAGATTTTAAAACTACATACATACATACATACTTAAATCACGCCTGTTTCTCAGAGGGGTAGGCAGAGACCACTTCTTTCCACCTGCTACGATCCTGACAAAGCTCTTCCGCTTCTTCAACTTTCATACATCGAGTCATGCATGCACGTCGGTTTTGGGTACTTAAGATTCGGCCCTTTTCCAGTATTTCCCCGATTTGATTCAAAAAAGTACGCCTAGGGCGCCCCTTTCCGACCCTTCCACTCACTTTAGCACTGTATATTTCTTTCGTCAATCTTTTTTCATCCATCCTTTCCAAATGACCGAACCATCAAAGCATGCCCTTTTCAATTTTAGTCACTTCATCTTCTTTCAGACCACACTTCTCTCTGATGTTTTCATTCCTTACTCTATCGCACAGTTTCACACCACACATGCTACGCAAAGAGCGCATTTCTACTGCATTAAAAACTATTAGTCTGCAATCTTCTAAGTATTACATTTGGCCTGCATCACGTACACTGCCAGACTCATAATATCATAATAAAAATCCAAAAACGCCGTACCTACTTACAAAGACTTTAAAGCCGCAAAATAAAAAATGCCGAATTTTAAAATATTTTTGTCAAACGTTTATTTTTTTCACATTTGAATTTTTGCTTTACGTTTAGGTATCTATTGTGTTCTTACAATTGTTTATACTCTTGGATCTCGGACTCTTGACTTGCCTAATGATTTTGAACGACATGAACTGATACGGTTTGGCGATCTCCTGGAGTTTATTTTGTTGTTTGGATTGTATTTTGTTAATTAATTTAATGCGAAATTCGTTGTCTGTGAAATTGCTGACGAGTTCGACGAACTACCGCAAATTATTCTGAGGGACGGTACGGTCAACCCCACTATTATTAGTGAGGCTAAATAAATTTTGGCCGTCATACACAGTCAGGTATAGTCATTCCAGGCGCCAGTATATCGTCAATTCGTTGTCAAGTATAGGCAACAAAGGCGGTCAAAAGGTTAATCGACCTACCCTACTTGGTCTGTTGCTGGCGCTGCGATTAACCTTTGGTATGTCGCAACTGGCGTAGTGACGTTACGACTGTGTACCGCGAAATATCGGGTCGGGTCCCTTTGGCCTTACTTGCATTTAGCCTTGGCGAGGAAAACGGCTCAGTAGTACATTGACTAAAGCACTAATGTTCGACACTTTTGGCTGACATGCACCAGTAATCATAGAAGACAGAAGCTTTTAATTCATAGATCATAGGGTTATAAATTGATTGTTGCAAAACAAATGAATAACTCTTATCTTCTTTGAATAAGAGTCAGTGTCGAACATTGGTCCTATGTCGAGTACTGGTGCCGTTACCTTACATATAATATTAAATTTATTCCTTTAAAATGTTCCATTTTTTTAAATTAGATACCTATTGATATTAAACTTAAACATCAGTTCTACACAGAAAAACATCAGTGATGCCACTCGTTATACATATATGTACATCACATTAATAAAATAAACTAATAATATTTGTTATAATGCAGATAAATCTGAAGAGGTAAGTATGACATCACTCTTGAAACAAGAGCCAATTTGCGTGACGATTGGGTACTTAGGTTTTTGATTGTGCTAGGAGACACAACACACACAAAACAAACATAAAAAATACAAAAAAAGAAGCCTACGGTACACGCTATCTCCGGACAAATCTAGATACAGACAAATGTACAAACCTACATAAATATAAACATATAAACATACCAAATACCCTATTCAGTACAGGTTGGAAGATGAGAAGAAATATAAATAATACATTTTGTTCCCACTATCCAACCCGAGGCAGGTTGGAAGCTGGCACTGTGATATTCCCAATATCCAACCTGGGTGGGATTGCTAGGTTGGAAGATGGGAATCACTCGTTATACACGGTGCCCGTGAGCATTGCCAGATATATTAACATCATATTCCTAACCATATTTCAAGTTAAAAATGTTAATTAACGTCTGCTAAATTCGGCTCGGTTTTAAAGATTTATGTGAAAAAAACTTGTTACGAGAACTACGGTTGCCACTTTTGAGCCAAGTAAAATTATCTACACACATCACATCACACAAGTAACTAAATTAAATTAAACTCGCACGCCGTCATCCATAACTACTTCAGATATGGTTTATATTTGTGTGCAACGTACCCTGATCTTATTGCCACACACAAGATTTAATGAACCAAGACTCTTTTTATTAAGAATTTATTTATTTTTATTTACAAGAAATAAAAATGAAATTGCCATTAGAAAGATTTGTGCTCGCAGAGTATATAAATCATTTGTACATACATTATTTTCTATAATAAGTTACCCGACGTAGTTTTAAAGTTACCATTAATCATTTCTACAGATGATTCTATAAATTTAGAATGTTGTTACCAGCGCCCTCTATTGTTCAGTAGATGCACCATTACTATGGTGAATAAAATATTTTTTAATTATAATAGCTTATTAAAATTAAAGTAGAGTAGAGTTTTGTAGTAGGGAAAGGTTGGCGCAAATAAATAGAGATCAATTTACTGTGAAAAGTCACGGTCACATGTTCAAGAAGTTTGCCGGCAACTGTAGCAATTTTAAATCCATATTAGTAACATTTATCGATAGTATTACCATGGTATTGGTGACACCCCTGTCACTTTAAACTAGCGCCACCTACCGTCTAGTAGCTGAAATACTTGACCTAATTATTTTAGTGCGCATTTTTCTATTCAACGCTAGATGGCATTTCTGACGCTTATGATCAAAGGTTTTGTATGACTATGTTCCCAATGGCCACTCTAATATTAAGTACCAATTTCACCATACGATGTTAACTAAACAGACGATTAGATCGTTAACAGTTGTCAAAATGTTGAACTACTAAACAGTAGATTACATTCAACATCGTATGGTGAAAATGGTACTAAATCTCTTTGGCCAGGGAAGATTCTACATGGTAAAAACGATATTGCCTTTGACGTGTTTCCGTATTGTCAACATTTTGACAACTCTACTTGACAGTAATGACGGCAGATTTATAAACGACACTACGTCAAGCACGATATCGTTTTAACCGGTCATTGCCAGCGGTCCACCTAATTAGGTCCCCTGCACATTTGAGCACACCTTAAACCTTGATTTTTAATTCGGTAGACATCTGACGTTTCTTGGTCTTACCACACTATAAAATATTCCTTGAATTTATGGTGCATAAAATAATATATGTGTAGAACATTACTTCTTTGATATAGATAAAAAAAAATTGAATACTGCATCATTAAATAAAACAAAGTTTGTCAAACTAATGCCGTCAAAGGTAAACGTCATTCGCTTTCTGGCTTGGATGTTCGAATGTGCTTGCTCTCGTTAGCCGTGTTTATTTATAATGAATAAAATCAAGGGTTTTTATAAAAAATATTTTCAGTAACTAATAATACTGTGACTTGTAAACATTTCCACTTATTTAGAAGTACCATATTGTTGTTGACTAATTGTTTTAAATCTTAACAATATAATTTTGCATAATTATAATGATTTTGTAGTATCAGTGTAAATTTTAACTTTTTTTACTTTGTTAGCAAACCATGTTATGTAATAAATAATGTAATGTTTGAATCTTAGATAAGTACGTTTACTCTGCCGTATGTATGTGGAATGGCAACAAATTCAAATGAATCCCAAACACGTCAGTCTGTCTATAACTTAAAAAAAAATAACGTTTGTTACGGGTGCAGACCCACCGTACCCCTAAACCGTACCACTGACCCAAAAATGTATCATAAATATGAGGTAGGTTTAGGTTATGTTAGTTCTTCAGCAGGCCCGGAGGGCCAAACTACCCAGAAATAGGAGCTCTGCGATACCAGAGCTCCGTCGACAACGTTAAATTCGATTTTAATAGTAATAATTGGTCAAAGTACCACCAGTAGTACGGCCGAGGGGTACGGTGGGTCTGGAAGGGTTTGTTACTCCTGAAACGGCACAAGCCCTGTGGCTGCCATTAAAAGAGAAGAAGTACTCCTGAAACGTCAGAATGTGACAGCTATCATAATTCTACGGAATTCAAAATTAAGGTTTAACTCAGTCGACAGATCTTTAGACATACCTTCTAATCTGTGGACAGAGCTCCGCGTTCGCTGAGCTCTTATTTCTGAGGTATTTTGGCCCTTAGGGCCCTCTGAAGAACTAACATAAAGTAAACCTACCTATTAATTTTAATCAGCTAAGTCTCCGAAATCCACAGAGGTGAACTAATTAGGTGGACCACGGGCAATGACCTGTTTTTAACGCAGTAGAAATGGTGCACTGGGCCCGTAGCATGGTCACCTTTATCGATGTGGATTAACGTGGATAACACATTGGTCACTCTCGCACTGACACACTGGTCAGAAAGTCAATTGTCGGTGGTGGTTGACTAAGAATAAAAATGAAACATTTGAGTGTATTTTTAATTTTTATTATTAAAAGCTACATACGTTTAGTAGTAATGATAGACATGAATATCGAATCGTATTCCTATTATAAACTGTCATTATTTACAATCAGCCGCGTTCCTTACCATTCTACTACTTTCCTTTCGTAAAATCTTCGAGCAGTCACCTGGATTTATAATTATTCAACGTGATACGGTACTAAGGGGCAAAAACTAAAAACATTTATTGTTAGTTTGTGTACATCGTGTATAAAGGTAGTTACTTTCTTTCATTCCTTAGCCGATACACACTTCTCCAGTTTATTTCAATATTTAGCTGTGGGAAGGTAAAGGTGAATAGGTAGGTAGGAATACAGAATATGTTTCATGTGTCAATTTTTGGATTATCGTTTTGGGTCATAATATAATTTTCGACATCAACAATTAGCTTTTTTACTATATCTAGTTAAAGATATTTACTTGACTTGGATATGCAGTTTGGCTGCGCCCTGAAATACGATAATCAGATATTTGTGGATTTTAGAGCACCTTGGCTACAACGAAGTATTTGGACCTACTGCCGAGCAAATTGATGCAAACGTACTCGCAGCTCTTAAAAGAAAGGCAAAGTTACCCCTAGGGACAAAACAGCTCAGCCGTTCAATACTTAGAGTCATTATTGGCATTGAGCGCAATCCTGTTATACTATTTTTGCTCAACGTAACAGTAATTTTGAAATTGTACGTTCTACGGACCTGAACTTAGGCCATTTATTGAATTCGTCTATCGCAAATGCTCTAGTCTCCTCTCACGCTAAGCGAAATGGAGGATGACGTGCTTACTCCGCTGTGTATAGCAATATTAATGATTTGGACGATTTTAGCCGGACTGCTCGAAGATATTACAGCTACCTTACCTACATAGTTCTGTTATTGTATTAACATACCCTACATCCCACATTCCGAAATCAGTCGTGCCTGTTAGCCCAGTCGTAATACTCTGTACAAACTATGAATTGTATAATGTCATTTAAGATAAGTCATTCTTACATTGCAAATAATATAAATTAACTACAGTCATTGATGGCAGTCGAGGCTTGTTTAGTGAAAAACAAAATTATGACAGAAACTTCGAAATAATTATGCATTTGCTGCCGTCCCTTTGCTCGAATCTTTGGTTTTATATGACGCTGGCAAAAGTACTGTAACAACAAACAAACGCTTGCACGTATAAATAAATAGGGCGCCGAGCGTCAGTGGCGCCCTCATTACTATTGTTGTTTATTGTGAAGGCATAATCTTGAAAGCGTGAAACAGAAAGCGGGCGAGTTAAAGGTGTTGACAGCCCTATCATCGCCTTTGTCAGCAGAACCTAACGCGTCATCAGCACTGACGAATACATCAACGCTGAACTGCATAATCACTACATAGTATTAAACAACACGCTTCCCGCTGTCTGTCTGTCCCGGATTTTGATGCGGTTTTTTTTTAATAGATCGTGTGATTCAAGAGGAAGATTTATATGTATAATACTCTACCCCGGAGCGAAGCGAGGGCGGGAGGCTAGTATTTGTATAAATAGTAGTAATTTATTTAGTTTAAGTTAGAATACTCTTAACTGTTCGACTGGATTGTAACTCCGCTAGTTTAAATAAAAATAAGTAAACAAATTATTTATTTAAATGAAAGTCCTGACGATCCACTTAATTGACGAGAGTCGGGCTCGAGCCCGCCCAGGAGTACGGCGGGCCTATTCAACAAAACATAGACGGCGTGCACGGGCCCATAAAAAACAACACTCGCCTCGCGCCCGCGTTTATTGGGTTTCCCTTTGACTGATTTCAAGACTTGAATCTAGAACAATTTGTCAATATTTTCTCTGTTTAATAGGACCGTAAACCGCGGGGATTTTAAAAATACATCATATTATTCGACGCCTTGAAAACGTGTATGCATTTACGACTGCAATCGTCATTGTCACCTTCCCCTTCGACTGTTACCATGACTTGTAAAAATACGCGTTATCATAGACAAAGGAAGTCGCATTATTGATAATGTTAAAATATCGTAATCCCGTTTTAAATAGGGTAAACCATACAGCATATTGCCCGTGTCCAGTGATTGTCCACTTTATTTTTTTAGACAATGCAATCAAAAATTTGCTACATAACTGCAACAAACAGTAACAAAGCTATATTTCTATGTAAACAAATATTTTTTCTGTGATTGCAGTCTCTAAAAAATGTAGCTGGTAATCACTGGTCGCGAGGAATAACTGTATGGTTTACCCTACATGGGTTTTTCCTCGATGGTGGTGATTCATACACACTCTTAAAAACAAAAATAGTCTCTCCTGTGGTCAATAGTTAAAAGCTTGTGTGCATATAAACTATGTTTTTATATGATAGATCTAAAGCAGTTCTGATGGCGTTTTTGCGGGTATGGGCTTAGCCATAAATTTAGGCCTTAACCCTTTGAACGCCAACGACCACTAAAGTGGTCATGAGCTGTCGTGCCTACCACACCACCGACCATTATATAGGTCACAGGTTCACAGTTTAAAAGAGACGTTATTTCGTATCAATTAAGTTAAATTTTGCATAACCTTTAATACATGGTTGGCGTGTGAGTGACGCATTTGAATTTGACGTAAGGCGTTCAAAAGGTTAAAAACGTTAACTTTCGGGGTGTCCACAGGAAAGACGGGTAACCTAAATCTGTGTATGACCGACCCGCCGCGTATGCGTAACGAGGTCGCCACATAAGCGAAACGTATTCCCCGATTGTGCGTAACTGATTCACTGCGTGTGTACAATTAGCTCTCCGAGATGAACCCGTACATTCAACACATAGCGACAACGCAACACGTTAACAAATCTTTAGTGCGATGACGCCCTTACTCAAGCCGGCAAAAAAATATTATTTAAGTATATTACAATTATAGAACTTCCTTTATCTAATGGCGATATCACACTTTCAATTTCGATGAAACAACCAAATTGAAACACAATAATTGAACGATTCACTCGATTTTTATTCATAAGCAATGTGAATTGAAGAGTTCACTTTATAATTTAGTTCACTTCAAAGGTGCTGCTGCGCCTTCCTACGGAAGTGAATCAATTTGGTTGAACCGTGTAATACCGCCATTATGCAGCCCACATACCGACAGTACCTATAATTGTGCATTGTTGGTGATTGCACATGTGGAGGTAGTATTGAAATAACATGTTATATTTTTTTTATTGCACCGCTTATAATATAACGAGCAAAGCTGGAGCCAACCCCTTCGACGTCAGATGTGTCGCTTGCACGGAAATATTGACGTGAATAGCTCATGAATTTTCCCGGCTTAAATTTAGTAGAACGAGTAGGTGCAGGATATATTTCAATACTTGTACAATATTTATATTGTGGGTATATGGGCCACCTAATATAACGTCTCATTTGCTTTGCAAAAATGACCTTTTTTCAATATATCAGACAACAAATATTGCGACTAGTCTATTTTGCAGGCCTTGGCAAACCTTCTCCTTAAAATACTATGAGAAATTATTATTTTATAGTATTTTTTTATAATAGCAAAATAAATCATAATTTAAGTAACATTATTAATTTATGATGTGATGACTATTTGCCATGATGTTATTATACGTCAACCGAACTGGAAATGAAACTAGATCAAGGATAATTGAAACCACATTAATAGGGGGTCCCCGATTACTAAGTTTCATAAGGGTTCTGAATTAATTTAAAAACGTCGTCGTCACTCTATTTAAATCGATATGAACTTGGGTACGTTATATAGTGCAATATCTCATACATACATACATAACATCACGCATTCATTCCCAGAGTGGGGTAGGCAGGACTACAGAAATACCGACCAAAAGACTTGCTAATAGTTCTGTAAACACATTTTGCACAATAAGGCCAAGAAGTTGACTAGTGTATTAGTGACAGGTTGCAAGACCATCGCCTAATAGTACTACAAGCCCAATAACTCTTAAAGCGGAATTCTGGTTTGGGCTTCTCCTTACACGCTCTAACTCGAACTGACTTTAGCTGAACCGGAGACCTTCAAGACCTCTTGCACTGCATGCCATATGGGGCTTGTAAACTATCAGCTTTTTACAGTTAGGTCGGTAACTTTAGCTGTACTTAATACGTAGTTTGTACGTTAGGGCAAGTCATTGCCGCTGCCGACCTCGCATTAGAGCCCAGGCAAAATCATTTAACAGTTTATGTTATTACAATGCAGATACTTTTTTATACATTTATTGCAATTTCTACATACAAAGGGATGAAGGATCCCAAAAGATACGTTGGTGAAGAAACATACATTATAAAACATGAGGACTGATTTCACCGGACCCTCTCAAGATTGAACTTTACAACACCCCGGCACCAGGTCGGCACCGTGGCGGTGAAAGTGAAACATTGAATGGTGAGCTTTAATTTGTGTTAGTAGGTACAAAATATTGATCAGTAGACGAGGTGAGGCCCGGCCAATTGTTAACACCTTCACATGAAAAAGTTATCGTACTTCAAAGCTCAGTTTTGAATGTTTCACTTTGAGCTAGGGCAGTGCTGATCTGGTGCCGGGGCGTTGTAATGTACAATGACCTTTACACAATAACGTTGCCCGGCGGTTGACATCCTGGCCTATTGTTTCCAGTCACAGGTTCGATTCCAAGGAAGTTTCTTTTTTGAGGCAATTTAATTACATAATATTGTATACCGGAAAAACCATTATTTGAATCATTACAAACAAAATTGATTAGTGATTAGTTTATCTTATACACTTATCTACGCTAGCTATTACTGTCCCGCTGCTGGATAATACTGCCTCAGGCCTCTCAGTAATTCCAAATACATGAAGTTATTAGACCATGAAATTCAAACAAATAAACCCCACCCAGGTAAAGGATTCGGTACCATCGAATTGATAAGCCGCAATGACATCCATTAGGACACATCGACCTGTAATGTTAACCTACGGTGAAATATTATCGCTAGTATTTATAAGAACATTAAGAACTTCACATTCCTATAAAATAATAAAATTATAGACTCTTGATATTGATTTATCTTGCTAAAACATATTCCTACCTTATTTTAAAATAATGTCCCGAGGTGCAATTAATGTGAAATGTCTTAAGATACTTATCGAATATTAAATAGGTTGATGGGTTGACTCCACTTTATGCTTTTAACATGCAATCTGTCCACGGCAATGTATTACTGTGCCGATTACTCTCGGTGTTCAGAACAAGACACACGCATACAAAGATATAATTGTCGGCCACGACATAAAAACGTGTAGTTACCCTATTAGAAGCTCCCTAAGTGTTTAACCATTGATTTAGTATGTATAAGATGCACAATCCCTAAAATGTTTTTTTTTGGTCGAGTTGACATTGACAGATTCATTCTCATAAATGCGATCACCGGATATTTTAATTATAATTTGTGATGTAATAAATATTTCACCCAAAAACAAACTCAATTTTATACACGTCAACGCCAATTCTGCAAACTTACTTCACAACATAGGGAAATCTTTTAGAGAAATCAATCAAAATTATATAACAGTTCTATAGTACGTGAAATTTGTTATACCTTTTATAAATATTTGTGTTCAAATATAAAATTTTACGTTTATTTAAAAGTGAAATAAAAAATCTCATATCAAAAAGAATATATAAACCTAACCTAGAGATGCCGCTGTTTATTATGCATATTGTGCAGATTGTGCACGTAATAAAATGTAGATCAATGTTTTAACGCTCTATCCGCATTTTCAGTACACAAAGTGTCTCAACGGCTTTAAAGAATTATATAAATAATTATACTATGTTAAATAGAGTATTCAAAAAATTGGAGAATGGTAACTGTGAACTGTAAAATGCTTACTTCGAATGTACACAGTAGTCTCTTCATAATTAAACTATTTAATTTGCTATGGAATTAAAACATGATATCAATCAGTCTCAAACAAGGTCCTCGAAATAAAATAACCGACTAAGCCGCGTCAGTTACGCGCTCGGAATGTTGCAACTACTCGTTTGAAATTCTGTCGGAACAGCGCTAGGTAACCCACATGCTGCTTTTGTCCATTTAAATATTTACCTGTTCATGGTCAAATAAGTTAAAGCAAGCAAGCAGTTTCCGTTTTCTCACTCATTTGTAACAACAGTGTAAAGGATAAATAGGGATTAACCTAACCTTAGGGATTTTTAATGGACAACAATAGTTTTGTTACTCTTTCGTAACTTGAAAGACAAGAAACCAACAGAGACTGATTTTAATGATGTTGACGTCAAACCGTTAGCAAACTGATTCAAATGTTTTAAATTACCCAATAAAGGTGTCTTAGAACTACGCCTGGTATAGTTCGACCACAACCCCGACAGAAAACAACTAGTCTTCGTCATATTTATATAAATTATTAAAGTTATACCTATTCTAGAATATTCACCCTAGAGTACAAATAAAAATCATCATTTATAGTCATCACTTGTTAAAATTTAGAACGGAAGTTAAAATAAAATAAGCAGTACATATACTTTACTATAAACATTAATTATATTTATCTAACGTCACATTAATCAAATGAATGCCTATAAATTTACCAAGTGAACTTAAAATACACCATATACAACACACAACACATCACAATGTCGACAGAATAGCAAATTAAATATAAAACGGTTATGGCCTACATTCACAAACCACCTCGGGCCTATCCACGGACTATTCACCAAATTTTTGGTTTTAAACCAACCAACACAGACGGACTTATGAGCTTGTCGCTGAACAACATTGATGTGGATAATTAACCCGTGATTACACCCACTTACTGAGGATTAAGCGAATAAATGACTGCTATAATAACATTTAAGAATACATCGAACGTTAAGACTAAACATTTATTCCCGATGAATTCTTTAAGACGCCGGCTGTTCCGAAGATGCCAAACGTACCTTTTACCTCTTATTACTAAGTCACGCTACACCATCCGTCTGCTATTTTGATCTTTCAACTAAAGCGACCGACTCATGTCTTAGCGCATTTCTTCGTTTCAGTCCTTTTTGGTATATTAAGGTAAAAGCTCCTATTATGAACGGTGCTTCATTTATGAACAATCCCTTAAATATAAGCTTCCAAGTCTGATATGCTTAAAGCGTATTAATTAGATTATATACAAATTATTCGGCATATGGTACCGCTATTAGAATGATCAGTATTGCAAAGTTTTCATTCAAAAAATGTCTTGTCCATAAGAGGTGATTTTACCTTACTCGGCAGCTTCTACTTAAAGTGGACAATATAATGTGTTTAAACAAAGTCATTGTGTTGTGGCACGAGACGCTAAACAGGAGCGTACTTTGATAAAAAGACTTAAAGTAATAAAGTAATAATAATAATAATAATATCACGGGACAATGTCACACAAATTGACCTAGTCCCAAATTAAGCCCTAAATAGGCTTGTGCTATGGGTACTAGACAACGATAAACTTACTTATATAGAGAAATATATACTTAAATACATAGAAAACATCCAAGACTCAGGAACAAATACTCGTGCTCATCACACAAATATTTGCCCTTACCGGGATTTGAACCCAGGACCCCTAGCTTCGAAGGCAGGGTCACTCCCAACTAGGCTAGCGTGTCGTCCAAACTTAAACTTAAACTTGAAATTTTGATTTGTCTTACATAGTGCCTGTGGTGGTAGGCGATAATCTATTGAACTTTCAAAGTACTTTTAATCCCTTTTTTCTCCGTGATTTTACTCTTGTTTTGATTAGCCAAATACGATGGCTTTGTTTTATAACAATGTATTGTTCTCCATAAAAGGATGAGACCAATGTACAAAGCGCCGTGTGTTTCAGACATACGTCGGATGCTTTAGAAAGTCAGTATGAGTTGCTACATTGCAAGATATAAAACTTTCTTATTTAAGTTTAGCGGAGAACCTACATGATAATAGCAATGTTGTTCATCTCAAATTATCACATACAACGTCAAATCATCAAAATTTCGATACTCACATTTATATGAAATGTTGTTTCAATGACTTGGTCAGGTGCTTCCAACTATTAGGTGTGGATAGAACAAGTATTTTAAATAATTTTATATATGGTACTTAAAACGATGAACCTAGCTCGAGTTAAAATGAAAGCAATTCAAGTTCATCTGTCGGAAGTTATTGACTGAAACAACACTATTTAATAACTTAGTTCAATATCAATGTCATGGCACACCAAGATAACTATTGTGTTATTAAGAAATGAATAATAATGCGAGATATTTGATACCAATTAACGTAATTTGGGCATGAAGTTTCATGTAACGTATCCCATTTGTAAACCTACACGTGTCTTTTAATGTAATGAAGCAGTGCCAACAACAACTCTTAACACTTAAACGAATATCTGAGACTACAAGCCAAAATTACTTTATCCTATAGTTAAGTATAAATAATTATTCTTCTTCTAAAAACATGGAATTTAACATATTTTCTTGCAAACAAAACAACATAACTTTTAGTTTAAAAAAATAACAATTGGAAACCTCACGAAAATCTTTACAACGCCAAAGCCTTTAAATAAGACTAAAAAGGTAAAATTAAACAAGTAATTTGTAGATGATTTAAACTCAAACTAGAAAAATATTGGTCGCAGCCAATACAAAATGAGGGTAGGGACTAATCAATATATAAAGAGAATTGGCAATTGCGAAACGATCACCGAAGTTTCGTTATCATAGCCGAACTGAATTTTTCAAAAAATATTGTAAAATACAATTAGAAACTTTATTCTAAGTTCTTTATTCTACCACAAAAAGCGATTAAATAAATTGTCTACACAAAGTCGCTAAAATCTTACACTAAAACTGCGGTTACAAATTTTACTTCCATTGCACATTCATATTTAAGTAAAATCAGGTTAATAAAAAAGTGACATCACCTACAAAATTTATTAAAGGAAGTTATTATTATTTCCAGATATGTCGCCCATATATCAGCCGCACAAAACTGTTTGCAGTACCTTATACAACTACCTAAGAGTTGCGGAAGCTGTCTAACAGTTGCAAACTTTCTTCAGGTCCACGGTACTACAAATGTTAACAATATTGAGGTTGTTAAGGTATACAATTATGATAGAAGATAAAGGTTAAAGAAACTTGTGGATCGATTATACCACGGACTATCAGAGTGCAGATGTCACTTTGTTATACTATTATCGTAAATTTATAAAGGAATCTTGTTTACAAACAAAAATGATACAAAATTTATAAGAAATATACCATGACTTAAATAATAAAATCCCAGAGCACCATGATAAGAGTCACATAACAGATAGTCGTTTACATCAAAACTAGGTAAGAATAACATGGACAATAATAAGAATTTCAAAAAATCACGTTCAGTTATATTAAACTAATAGTTACCGAGTGTCTGGGAAATGTGAATGGTAATATTAAACTCTTGTTAGTTAAGGCTGAATTTCGTGCTGCATAGTCTTAAGCGTTATCTTCGGTTTTTTTTTTTGGAGGTTCTTTTTTTGCGCTGTAATAAAAAAACAGTTATAAGCAACACGTAAAACGGTCAATACAGACGATTTATACTATAAGTATACGTGTGCCGACTCGAGGCGCATCCTAGTAGTTGCGTCTGAACACGACAAAAAAGTGCGATTTAAGGCAATTGATGACTAAAAGATTTCCTTTTGCAGGGCTCATCCTGACAACCCAAAAGTTGATTTAAGAAGGGGTTAAAAGGAATTTGAGGGAACCATACAAATAACCCTAATGTTATTTGTATAGCTATAAGGTCATGTTTGGTATCATTTTCGTGTAAAGCAAATAATTAGCATAAACAAGTTATAAGGAAAAGGTTCGTCAAGATGAGCCCTGCAGAAAATATTTCAATCATCAAACGCCGCAAATTTTACCCCACAGGCGCGACTATAGATAGGGATTTAATGTCAATGTTTATTTATAAAAAATCTCTGCCACTCTTAAGATAAGAAAGTAAAGTGTCATTTAGTCATAGTCTTATAAAAGGTGAATAAATCACAATATCGTTTATTTTAAACATTTGCAGAATATCCCGTTGACAGAAGGACGTTAAGAGAAAGTTTAGTAATTTAAAATGGAAATCTTGATCTAGACGGCAATCGATAATAAAGACAAATCTAGGATTTTTTTTTTATTGCATATGAAAACAAGAAAAAGGAAAAAAAATAAAGATAAAAAAAATAATGTTGATCCTGATCGGTCTTGACAATAACATCGATATATTTTTTTAGACAAAAAACTAACGTGTTTATTTTGTTTATTTCATGCACTGGCCTGCACCTCTAAACATTAAAAAAAGTTAAAATTAAAATTTTGAACAATAGAGAACGTGCATATTTTTTGTTCTAAGCGTGTTATGAAAAAGAGGAATATTTGTATACGCGAAATAATTGTCGTGTAATTTTTCCATAAGATATGAAGCTTTAAAAAGCCATAGTTCAGACTCCCTGCTAAAACACTATACAAAATCGACGACAGGAATGACATCACAGCTGTTATTGGTTTAGGTCAGGTTCGTCTGGTTCCCTGTTCGTTTAACTAGTTAATGCCCCGTTCGTCTGTTTCCCCGTTCGTCTGTTTCCCCGTTTGTCTGTATCCCCGTTCGTCTGTTTCCCCGTTTGTCTGTTTCCCCGTTCGTCTGTTTCCCCGTTCGTCTGTTTCCCCGTTTGTCTGTTTCCCCGTTCGTCTGTTTCCCCGTTCGTCTGTTTCCCCGTTCGTATAGTTCTGCTCCTCCTGTCCTACTGTCATCCATCATACATCTAATATATCCCAGACAAAATAACCTTATACATTGTAGTGTCAATAGCGGACTGGACACTGTCATTACTAAACGTCATTACTTGCATCATTAAATTCTATTTCTAATGATAGTGTAGGGAGTAAAATAATAGAATGATGTTATTTAATTACACTCCCTTATTATCATCATAACGTGACCATTTTCCCCTCCGGAGTATGTTGGGCTAGTGTCAGAATGTCCAATAGGTAGGGAGGTGGCGAGCATTTCGGTATATGATTTGCACACGTTTGACATCGAGGTGGATTGTAGTCTAGATCAATACGAAACGATTTGGTCAATTAAGGTCCGTTGTCGCTGCGTTTTCGCGTTACAGCGGAATGAAATTGCATAAAAAATGTGGGGTATTAAATAATTTGCACATGTATGTATGCCTCTGGGGTTCATGGTCACAATCATCTTGGAAACGAAGAAAATCGAAGAGGCAGACATTCAGGGCTCTGCATTATTATCAATATGTACAAGTGTCAGAATGACCAAATCAATTGGACAGACTCAATGGAGCTCTGCTCACGCAGAGCTCCTATTTCTGGGTGGTTTGGCCCTCCGGGCCTGCTGCAAAACTAACATAACTTAAACCTACCTAGCCCTTGTCTTATTATACCTTATGTGCAGTGATAATTTGTTGTTTTGGTACAGATGTAGTGTATAATCCTTACCCATCGTATTTTCTCGGAATCGCTCGTATTTGTCATGCTATATCAGTCAGACTCAGCACAGGGTAGTGAGGCTGACTGAAACAGCATGACAAAAACGAGCGTTTCCAAGTAAATACGATGGGAAGGGATTATGCACTACATCTGTAACTGGACATTATGGCTACTAGACCATTTGGCAATAACGTTTTGACACCTGGATGTTATGACAACTGGGCATTTTAACACTTAGGCATTATTTCCTTGTCATTTTGACACACTGGACATTCTGACACTTGGCCTAACATACATAGGATAGCCATTTTTCAAGGCTCGTAAAAACGCTAGTCATTTTGAAAGCATAACCCTGTTCCGTACAACAGAGACTTCCTAACGATATTACGATATTATATTTTATATTATTTATTTATTAACACTGTGGCATTTTGTAGCCAACCTGAACACTGACAGACAGACAGACGGGTATGTGTGTTCATGCAACTGGACCCTAAATAACGGGAAATAGAAATAGACGAACGGGGAAATGGACGAACCGCGAAATAGACGAATGAGGAAATGGACTAAAAGAGAAATAGACGAAAGATGAAATGGACGAACCGTGAAATAGACGAATGAGGAAATGGACTAACGGGGAAATAGACGAAAGAGGAAAATGACGAACGAGGACGGAGTAGACGAACGGGGAAATGGACGAATGATGCAGAATTGCTGTTATTCTATGTTTAAAATTTCGTAGATTACTATGTTTAAGCCAATCTCGTTGAATTAAAATATTACGTAAATAAAAAGAGGATGCCGAAAAAACAATATAAACATTAAAAAAAGTTTTAAAATTTTAACTAGTTTTGATTCTAAGTATATAAAATCTTAATAAACGGGTCAAATCTTAGCGTATTTTTTATATTGCGTTTTCATCATTATTCTCCTGCCCTTATCCCAACTTATTTGGGGTCGGCGCAACATGTCTTTTTCTTCCATACTTCTCTATTGGTCGACATCTCGGTAGTCACTCCCTTTCTAGCCATATCATCTTTCACACAGTCCATCCATCATTTCTTTGGTCTTCCCCTACTTGTTTAGCCACCCACATTTTAACTTAATACTTTCCTACTTTCCTTCCTACTTTCCGATATTTTCCTCATTCCTCCGCATCACATGCCCATACCATGACAATCGATTTCCACACAACTTTTCAGTCACCGGTGTCACTTACAGACTCCCTCTTATATACTCATTTCTTATTCTATCCGTTAGCGTAACACCACACATCCCCTTTAGCATTCTCATTTCAGCTGCATGCAATTGCCTTTCATTCATTCCTTTCGTGGCCCGACATTCAAATCCATACAAGACCGCAGGTCTAACCATCCTTACTAATATTAAAATTGTGAAAGCGTGGATGTTTGTTACGCTTTCACGCAAAAACTACTTGACGAATCATCATTAAACTTTGTACACATTATTCTGGGAGGTATTAGAAGTAACATAGGATACTTTTTCTTTATTTTTTTACAAGAATATAAAATAAAATGTTAGAAAAAAAAATTGCAGTTAGCTAAGCCGCTGGCGGGTCGCTAGTTGTTTTATAAATCTTCCCCTTAAGAGGCTGTATACGAAATTTTGCCGATTTCGCTGATTTACGTAATTTTACAGACGTGATTTTACGGTTGAAATATTTAAATTTTCAACGAATGTATGAGCTACTTTTTTGTTTTTATTATTTGATTTTGATTAATCGACCTGAAACCCGCGACTGTTTTGTGAATTTTGCTGTAAGAGGTTTAGAATATCGCATATTCACGAATCGTTTTAACGTCTACAAGGTATGAAAAAATTACAATTTATTGCTGTAACTGTCGTCTAAAAAATTTATAAAACACTTTTTACCACCTTTATATAACTTTTTCGTGTAAAAAAATAACTAACTTGGTAATTTTTTATAGAAAATGATCAAAAAATGTTTCTGATTTCGGCTACTTAAAACTCTCGCTCATAAAATGAAAGCAACAGTAATAAACTTCAGTTCAAAATCAATCCAGTAACTTAAAAAAGCATCCAAAAAATTAAGAAAAAATTGTAATATAATGTTTTAAAACAACCTAAATTTCGCATTATAACACTCGACAAAAATAAAAAACTAGCTCATTCATTCGTAACTCATTCATTCGATCATAACTGTAATGATATTTCATGATGTGCATTTAAACTTATAGAAAAGCAGTATTTTAACTGTTTAATCACGAAAATAAGCAAAACCGGCAACATTTCGTATACGGCCTCTTAAGTTTAAGGGGAATGCGGGAGTCGCAGATTGTTCCCGTGACCTGCCGCCATTTCATCCATCCAGTGTTATCTCTGTACTTAACAGCCCGATCTACTTCGCCATCGCTTTGCACAAGTGAACCGAGATACCGGAAGTCGGAGCAGACCGGGAGGAGCGCGCCATCAAGCCTATGGCCCCAGACCTGAAGAGACCGCCGGAATCGCAGAACATTATTCTCTGTTTTGGTTCTGCTGATTTTCAAGCCAACATTCTCCAGCTTCCGTTTCCATTTTTCCAATCTGCTCTGGATCTCAGGTCCATCCTCACCAACAAGAACAATGTCGTCGGCAAATAGCATACAACACCCTGGTGGCCAGGGATTTATATGCTTATTTTTAAATTTTCTCCTAAATCGTATCAATGAACCTCAATTCTGATATTCATACATGTTCTCTATTGTGAAATAGCAACCTTAGTGTTTTTGTTCTTCTGATAGCGGATTCTGTTACTGATGACATTGATTATCATGGAATACAAAATAAAAATGTTACGTTTGTGTCTAAAAAATGGTACATAAAACAAATTGTAAAGACAAACTAAGAGTATCGATATCGACTTCATAAATATTTTTACCCATGCCAAAGAACGTCCAGCTGCCAATTTGCACCTCCAATAACGGGGTACAATAACGGGGTCTAGTATAAGTCCAAATAATCAGCAATAGCCGAGATATATTTTGTACTCCTCTGATAACACACTAATTACCCCCCAATTTAAAACTATAAATAGTTTAGAAATAATCAGATGTGATCAGGCCTCCGAAGTAAACACACTTACATCGCATAATTAGTCTTATCAATAGATCATTAAAGAGAAAGTTGTTTGAAAAACGGATTTCTAAAAACTTGTTGTGATAAAGTGAATAATCATGGAAATTAATGACAAAGGTATATCTTTTAATAATAATATTTTTACCATAGATTTTATATTTATTTGAGAGCTACGAGACACATAACTCGGCTCGGCAACTCGTTCAGGAATATTGTGGTACAATTGGCCAGCGACCATTCATAGAGTTCTAATTCATTGGTCTGAAGTAATCGATCAGTTCGATAACATGATGGTATCCATAGGATAACTTTCAGAAGAAGCCACCAAGTCTATGAATAAAAATATAAAGGCGTCTAGGCTCAACAATACTCGAAAGATATTCGCCTTACGATGAATACCGAATATCTTTTAAACCATATTTTATTCAATTCTGATCCACTAGTTACGGGTCTTAGAAAGATTTCTAGGAAAAAAATCTGTTTTGTCTAAATTCGTCACTAGTTTACTAAGGTTTTTTTAAGTATCACTAATGAGTTTTAGGTAGTTTAATAATAATAATATATTACAGTTAAAGAAACCCTATCTTAAAAGTTCTATAACTTTTAACATAGGTGAAACAAATACTTTTCTGAAAACCACATTAAAATCGGTTCAGCCAAACGTGAGATAATCGCGGACAAACATACATACATCCATACAGGTCAAACTGAGAACTTCCTTTTCTTTGAAGTCAGTTAAAAATAATAACTTGAAGAAAGGGTCGATGACTGGGATTTTTGCCCTACTTAGCCGTTCTATTACTTTACATTAGGTATTGAGTTAACTTTATTTTGTGCTTAGAATATTGTCAATAAAGGTAATTAGGTTTTATTTCATTTCAATATACAGTCACATTAAATCACAGGGTTGTTGAGCTACCATAGAACTCTGTCCTAATGACAGCGTCAAGTCACGCAAAAGAAATTATTTACGTCAAAATTTACCGTCAACTTTCTATGAAAAGGTTCTCCCGGTAACCTTCGGAGAGGGAAGATGGCCGATTGGAAGATGTACGGCTTTTACTTATGATTTTTTAGCCGAACAATTTGCCCAATAAATATTATAAATAACTTAACACTAGCTAAATACACCTTAGATGTACAAACGACATTAATTAAAAATTATCTATCTATCTGTGAGTGGGTTCTAGAGTGGCTCAACGATCTAGTGATTTGACTGTACCTCATACAAGTAATTCAATCCTACCTTACCTACCGACAGTAAACAACAAATTTAAAAAAAAATGTAGACTGAAAAAAGTTTTTAACTTCTTATAGTCAATATTTTAATAAAAGTATTCGGAATCGATTATGTTTTTTTTATTTTGTAAACATTGGTAGCAACCTCCGCGCCTAGTGGATCGGCGCAGGGTTCGTCAGGCGCGGCGCGCGGCCGGCGCATGGCTCCAGCTCGCTCCTTGCTGGTGTGCTATACGCACACATACACAGAGTGCATAAAATACCTAAAGTTAATGAGCGCAAAAAGCTCGGTGCCCCCTTAACTCAGGAAAACGCTGTTAAAATCCTTCGGGTACGTCCTGGGCACGGTGTATACTGTAATGAATTTTGAAATATTTTTTTTCGTTTTTCTTTTAATCACTACATAGTTTAAAAAACTCGCTTCCTGCTGTCTGTCTGTACCTATGTATGCTTAGAACTTTAAAACTACGAAAGATTTATTTATAATACTTTAGAGCCGAAGCAAAGCCAGAGCGGGTCGCTAGTTATTAAATATATACGCATTAAATGAATATTCCCATATTTTATAATATAAATTAATAATTAACAACAATATATGCATTTCTTCCCAATAATGTTGAAGTTTTGGACAAATCGACTTATGACACTTTCTCCACACAAGCAGCGCGTCACTTCAGTATTCGTGCCCCGAGTTAGCATTAGTATGATTGTAAGGTAACGATATCAAATAAGGAATCGAAGAAAAAAAACTCACAACTAATTTCATACAAATAATAGCCGTCTAGTGAGCCTTTAAGGCAAAGTTTGATTTCTATTCTTCCTTATTCTTGGTAATGGCTTCATAAAATAGTTTCAGTGATATTGACTTCGAAACTTCGTACGCTAGACCAGCGTCAATAGTTTTTGAAATCGAAAATAAAATAGTTGGATGAAACCCATTGGAAGAGGAAGAAAATATAACAAAAATGGGGGAGGTTTAAGGGTAAAGAAACAGTTCATCTCGATTTCCGGCAAAACTACAAGTCATAGGGAAAACAGTGTAAATAGCAACTTTTGTATTTACACTTTTTTATTTACATAACCTCAAAATGTAGTTAAAAAATTTAAACAACGTTTTTGGTTTTTAATTTTTTATTTTACTTGAAAAAAAGTTTGAAATTTTCACGAAATTTGATAAAAATTTACCTTTGTATGTCCCAAACACACTGTTATTTTTTGATTTATAATATTTGTTTTACTTTTTATTTTTACTTAATATCGAAAAAGCATCCAATTTTCAATCAAAAATTCTCACTTCAAAATATATGCATTTTTTTTTAATTGGTGTCGCTTTTTGTTCGTTGAAATCTATACTTTCCGATGGTATAATTTAAATATACATTACTATGATAAGCATTTACGACCTCAGAAAATGCAAAGACACAATTAATAAAAATCTACAATATTTTGAAAAAGTTGTAGGTCTTTCTTTAATTATGTGCTAATTAATAAACAAATGCTACTTTAAGATAACTTACATACCTGAGTGACCTACAGAAAGTTTTAGCCCATCAAACAGTATTTTATAGAGAAATGGGGAAGGGGCTAGTAGGGTCTGGGCCTAACTACATGTTATTTAGTAACATTTCTTTGCCTTTTAGAATATTTATAATAGTAATGTAATTTTTTATACCAATAGAAAGACGATATTTGAACAAACAAAAAGCCGACCGACTTTTATAAAAAACCAGATATTTTGACGTGAGAATTTTCGATTGAAAATTAGGGCGCTTTTTTGATAATAACTCAAAATAAGGTAAAAAAAAATATTTTAAATCAAACAAAATTACACTCCGCCTTTCCACTTCCCGACCTCAGATCGCCCGGTGCTTTTTTCCTTTTATTTTTGTTACATTCTCTTCCTTTCTCATCTTCGGTTTTATCCTACTATTATTTTCATTCACTTTGTACCATTTTCAAAGGCTTTTATTTTTTTACCCCCCCCCCCCCGTTTCCCCCTCCGCCTTTCCACTTCCCGACCTCAGATCGCCCGGTATTTTTTTTCCTTTTATTTTTGTTACATTCTCCTCCTTTCTCATCTTCGGTTTTATCCTACTATTATTTTCATTCACTTTGTACCATTTTCAAAGGCTTCCGCCCACTCACGGGTTTTCACTCAATCTTGTGGGTGCGCGCGTATCGTAATCACGTTATGCCGCGTAGCGGTCACCTATCCTGTATTGAAATGCACTTGCGGTTGTTTAACTTTGGTAAACGAATCTTAGTATGTATTATATAATAATTATACCTACATCTAAGGATCTCACACATGAAGGCCGGCCGCATATGTTAGGTTTTTGTAATCAATACATGCACGATGAAAATTTGAGATTGTGTCAAACAGTACAAATATGTTCACATTTAAATTGACACCGAATCTTTATTTTTAATTTTTTTTATTAAGGAAACCAAACAGTTTACATAATACATGAGAATTACAACACAAGTGAGTAATTAATTTACAGTAGGTATATGCCATATCTGGCCTACAATTTTTTATAGAACTGTCAGAAAGAAACCAAAACACTGTACAAGCAAGCGCGCGCAAACTGCGCAAACCTCTGCGTCAAAGTATGTGTTGCCTCGTCTATATAAATTTAGCTTGAACTGAGATGAAGCATGTAGCCGTGGTTATGTTGCTGGGGACTTACTCGGCGGAGTTGAGGAACCGCGCGGCAGATGTGTACCGCAGCGGGTCAAACTCGTCGGAGCTAGAGGCGCGCGAGCGCGTCATGCTGCGCATGTGCTCGCGGAACGCGTTTCGCACCTCACCCGTGTCCACAGCCGGCCGCTCGCTCGCCTCGTGGACACTCTCTAAAAACAATTACATTCATTTTATTTTCTGTTCGTAACAACGTCTACAGCTCATCAGGATTAATGTAGCGAAATCATCTACAAAGTTATCTTTACTAATTTAAGTAAAACGGAAATTACGCTGCCGGTCGATGGTCTGAAGAATCATATGATATATTTCAATAATTGCAGGTAATTTGTACAACCAACAACGGCCGTACGGTTGTTAGTTGAGATGAAATGCTAATGTTGGGACCTGTTTAAAATAATTATGCATTTTCTGATTTACGAGGGAATAAGCAGTAACATCTTAAGCATCAAATGTAAACGCATCAACAAAAGCGGCAATAATAGTTGCGACCTATCAACCAATGGTAACACGCGATTTCCGGTAAAGGTTCAATTTCACCTAGGTATGTACTTTTAGTGTCTTAATAAAATTGTTGTGCCCGGGATATATTTTTATTTAATTTTAGAATTGGGGAGGTTTCTGCACTTATATTTTTTCCATGCAGTTATTTAAATAACTGCATGGAAACTCGCAGCTGCGAGGCAATGGAAGAACAATCAAAAATCACACGGAGCTAGATCGGGTGAATACGGAGCATGCGGAACCAAGTCGAAGCCCAACTCGTGGATTTTAACCATTGCAAATGTCGACGCGAGCATTGTCTTGATGAAATAGGACTTTCTTGTGGAACAATTTTGGCCGATAACTAGTAATAACGGCCACTGATTCTCCTTTTCCAAATAATCAATCTTGATAATTCTTTGGCTATGCCAGAAGACTGTTGCCATCGCCTTCCCCGCCAACAAAACAGTCTTGGCCTTCTTTGGAACACGTTCACCAGCACACACCCATTGTTTGGATTGCTGTTTTGACTCTGGTGTATAATGGTGGACCCAAGTTTCGTCCACAGTAACAAATCGACTCAAAAAAAACGCTTCATTATATTCAAACACAGCTTTGAAACTGCAGCACTGCAACCCTTCATAAAAGTGTTTTATGACGGCACGAAACTCTGATTTCTCCATGGTTGTGGAAAATTTCGAAATGATCACAGTTAAACAGTATTAAAATACAACATCTTATTTTTTTCAGCTGAATTTTTGACATTTTTTATTTGAATGATTATGCCTGCCAGTGTGTCATTTAAAAACAAAAAGGTTTTATAAATAGTTTCGTAAATCAATACTAAATAATTGATCAGACTGCAGTAAGAAATTAATTGGATTCATATGATTAGATCTTCCTCCAATGCGGATTCAATCAATATTTTTGTACGAAATAAACACGAAGTTTTGTATTCCAAACATTTAGTATTCTTCCCCTCATATGCAACACTCATCAGGAGCTAAATCATTTAAAAAAATACTGATTATTTTAACATTTAGAATATTCTCGCAGTTGTTGTACCGTTGACGAAGTTGTCGAGCGTTTGCGGCGGGCGCGACTGGCGCACGCAGCGGCGCTTGCGCGATGGCATTCCAGAGAGGTACGCGTCGCTGCAGGGCTCGGCCGGCGCCGCCTGCGCCTGCGCTTGCTGGTCGCGCGTGAACACCGGCACCCACTCCTCGCCCCAGTGCTGGATAAGCACAAGTGGCGGAACCTGTAAACACACCTGCTTTAATAATAATAATAATAAATATTTATTCATATCACTTATTTTACAATACAGGGTGTTTTCAAATTGGTAATACAAAATCAATGTTTTACACACATTTCCCCTAAACTTAGCCCCGCAATTAAGTCTCATACTTTTAAAATAATCAGAAGTATTTTTTTTTAATTTTTAATTTATCCCATTTTTGTTGGCTTAACATGGTTATCCTACCATAATAATTAACAAAGAAGTTTAAAGAATTTCAAATGAACACTTTCCTCTTTGGTTATCCGTCACCTGTCACAATTTATGAAGAAAACGTGTTTTGATTAGTAATTGTCACTTATCAAAGAAAATAAGATTGTATTGTAAATGTAGTGTATCCACACTTTGGGACTTTAATTATTGGTTTTGTTCGAAAATTAGCATTAATTAAATACAGTTAATTTTAACAAAGGGGTTAATGTATTACTGTGTGGCATTAACTAAGCCACAATCAAGTGTTTTGTATTACCAATTTGAAGTCACCCTGTATATAACACTAGGCTAAAAATACCAAAAGACAAATAACTTGCGTGCCTGAGCTAGGAAGTTCCTGTGTTTCAGGCGTAAGAGGACTTACAAAACTAAGTTAAATGTAAAATGGAAAAAAAAACACGCAAAGTACAGTGAAGAGATTTTGAGTAGATAATTAACTTATAAAACAAAACGTAAACAAAACAATAACAGCAAAAATATAATGTGTCAGTATTATGAACTAAGTGTAAACAACGTAATAATAATGTTCATTTTGCGACAGTCAATCATTTTTCTGTATCTTCGTAGGACATCACTTGTAGTGCATCTTGAAGGATTATTTTAGTTTTATTATAATTAAGAGGATATACGAGCCCCAATGCAAAAGAGTTCGTCAAGTCATAGATTGTTCAGTATATGAATCTTATATCAACTCGTTTTATTTCTAGAAAGGCATTAGCAGCAAACGATTTATACAATATTATACTCCATAAATACAACGTTGCTTTTACACTATTGCACAATAAATCCATTATAAGAAAAATAAAACCTATATATATTAATTCATATTATGGTTTCGCAAAACAGTTCGGCAGGTTCTTAATTGATGCAAAATAGTTCGTACATGCCTAACGTTAAGCCTCTTTAATTTTATTACTCAAAAAAATAAACAAGATTTAAATAAATTAGGAACCCATTGTCACTTAACATGTCAAAGGGTATATATAAGTACATACCCCAAGTATTTTTCATTATTATAAGTTATTAATTAGAGCAACATGGGCTGCGGAAAACCAGTCACAGAAGAAGTCAGGAAAATTATTATTTCCAGTAGTGAGAGTGGAAAATCTACCAACCAAATCGCCAGAGATTTATTACTCCCAAGATCTACTGTCCAGTCAATTACTGAGCATCGCAAGAAACACGGCACAATTTCGTGTTTGAAGAAGTCGGGTCGACCGCGTATGACGAGTGCCGCTGAAAACCGTGTTTTAAAGAAAATTATCAAACAAAACCGCCGTGCTCGTGCGGGGGAACTTACCGTAAAATGGCGTGATATGATCCAGAAAGACGTTTCAGTGGATACCTGCAAAAGGGTTCTCAAAAGAATGGGATATGGTTATATTGGTATGGAAAAACCTTTACTAACGGAGTTACAGAAAAAGAAGAGGCTGAAATTCGCTCGCGAGCACTCAAACTGGACTACTGAGCAATGGCGTCAAATAATATGGAGTGATGAATCAAAATTCGAAGTAACTTTCGGCGACGAACGGAAAAAAAATCATTCGAAAGAAAGACGAAGCATTCATCAAAGACTGCATTAAGAGAAAAGTGAAGTTTCCTGGGTCTGTGATGATATGGGGTTGCATGTCGGCACAAGGGGTAGGCCGCCTGCATTTTGTAGAAGGGACGGTTAATGCAGTGAAATACCAGGACATTTTGAAAACAAGTTTAATTCCATCTATTCCAAGCTTGAAATATGAAAATGTCTACACTTTTCAACAAGACGGGGCGCTTCTTGCCATACTGCGAAAACCACGAAGACTTGGCTCGAGTCTAAAGGAATCCCCACTATGGAGTGGCCGTCGAATAGTCCAGATTTGTCACCCATTAATACATTGTGGTGGAAAATTAAAAAAAAAAAATTTTAATTTGTATTATGTAGGAAATAAACTTGATTAATTTTACAATACTTTTTTTTATTTCTTGCTTCCATGCTATTAAAATTACTAACTAGATTTGACTTTGAAAAAAAGTTACTTTCAATTTTAAATAGTAGCCGAACTCTTTTGCCTTGGGGCTCGTATGGTAAATTTGGCATTCAATCTATTGTAAAGAAGTGGCCCGAGAATGATACATGGATTAATACATGTTCCCTGTGATCCTCCTGGTCCTGGTCAAGAAAGGGATAGTCAACTATGATTGGAATATTTGGAATAGTAAAAATTTATTCTTAACAATGACTTCTTCTTGGGAAGCGCTGGTAGAATTTTGAACTTACTGAAAAATCAGTTAAATCTTTTTCTTTTTATTGTAGAAAAAAAATGTGTAGTTGATTTAAGCAGAAAACTAGGAAAACTTTTTTCAACTAAAAGAAAAGCAACAAACGGCCAACTACGTGTTGCTCATGTCGGAGAGTGCGGTAGAGGTGTAGGTTGGTCATACACGACCAACCTGCAACTGAACCACCTCGGCCTCTATTTTAAAACAAAATACGAAATGTGTAATTTTCTCTTTCTAGGGCGGGTTGAGAGTTACCATAGTGACAAATACTTACAAAGCCCACGTTGTTCTGTAAATCAGGCGAGCTGCGCTGTGGCGCGGCTTCTCCATCCGCCAGGCTGGGTCTGGTCGGAACAAAATAAAGCATAAGAAAACAAACACTATTTTATATTTTTGTCTAAAATAGTAAGGCAAAGATATTCAATTTGTAACATATCAGACGACCCACAGTAATAAACTTAATATAAGGTTGTTCGCTGTTACATAAATGAAATATTATAAAGATACACACAAATGTCTTGCAAAACGATAAACTTAAAACAGTGCAATTATATTCATTAAAAAAATATACAACACCCTTGCCATAGCAAAAATCCACCCGCTGCTGTGTCGTATACATTATAAACATTTTAAACAAACAAAAACTTAAATTTTGCCTACACAAATCTAACTTTCAGTCGTACCGATCACTACTAAACAGGTAAATAAGGCGAAAATTTACTGGATTTCCGAGTCTGGATCATGAAATAAGATATCTAGAGATCGTACTGGAAGATTCGTTAATATTGCAGCGAAATGAATTACAGCGTATACTGTAAGTCTTAAACCTTGATATAATTTAAATACCGTCCTAAAATTGCTTTCGAAAACAATTGCTGCCTCTTCGTATTTTAAAAAACACTCGTTTCATAATGTCATTTACATTCGAAGTAGGCACAGTCAGCAGCAGAAGTAGCTACGCAACCAAAAAGCTCAAAATAATCTGCAATCTACTCTATTGTCATGAGAATACATACATTTTGAAAAGTAGTCTTTATTCTTCTTAAACACATGAGTGCTTTTCCTACTAATCAATTAGATACGATACGAGGTTGAGAATGTAAAGGGACGATACGCCGTAAATACCTTTCGTAAACGTCAACTTTTTGGTCTGTCATTTTGAAAACTAACAAACATGAGAGAACTTTGTACGAATGTTTGGTTGTACAGAGTTATAGTCCAAAAGTGGTTTTAAAAAGCGTAAATTGCAGGTTTTACTTCTATTTCATACATTTTAAACATGACCTCGTTGATATTTATAAAAAAATAACTCGTTATATTTTTTGTTAATGAGATATTTCATTTATACAATCAGCCACATCGTTACTTATTTTTCACTTTTGACTTACAACCGTTAAGAGTCCTACTATATTTAATCATATTATGGATTCACCTGGGGACGTGAGTCTGTGTCGGAACGGAGCGGGATGTCTGCGGTTCGTTGGAAGCAACTTCATGAGAGGGCGAGGTTGAGGCGCTGGGAGCTGGGTCGTCATCGGTGGTGCTGGTGACGTCAGACGGACTGCTCGACCCAGGCGCGGTCGGCAGATGAGCGGGCGGCGATGGCGGCGCGGACGGCGCGGCTGACGCGGCCGGCTCGGGCGACGTGGCAGACGTCGGCGTCGTGGCCGACGTGGGCGACGTCGACTCGGAGGACGAGGGCGCGGGCGAGCTCGCGAACGCAGGCGGGGGCGTCAATGGCGCATCCGAGGGAGGAGACATGTCCATCGGTGGATCATCAGGCAGTGTCGGCTGACAATTAACATATTTATTACTTTACTCCACCGTTTTGTATTTTTTTGAAGTAACCGACCACAAACGAAAATAATCTAAATACATACAAAAAGGCGGAGAGTCTCAACTTCGCGCGATTGTATTTTCATAATGACCTTTTACCCTGGAGCCATAACGTTAAATGGCATAAAAGTAAAATGCCGAGCAGAGTCAATTTAGCTGGACATGAAAGTTGAATGCTCAGTTAGTAGAAAGTCAGTTCAGGTGGATGACAATAAAGTAGGATGAGCACGAAGCCAAACGTCTGAAAATATTATGGTCTATTTAATAAATAATAAATAAATCACAGGACAATGTCACACAAACTGATCTAGTCCCAAACTAAGCTCTAGGCTTATACTATGGGTACTAGACAACGATAAACTCACTTATATATAGAAATATATACTTAAATACATAGAAAACATCCAAGACTCAGGAACAAATACTCGTGCTCATCACACAAATATCTGCCCTGGATTTGAACCCAGGACCCCTAGCTTTGAAGGCAGGGTCACTACCAACTAGGCTAGCGTGTCGTCTGTAAACAATATGTAATTAGCCGAAAGGCAAATTATTTGGGTCACATACGAACGTTACATAAGTAAGTAACAAAACGTGTGAAAATTAAAATAGTTCGAGTTTAAAATTAGAATGCCAAATTAGCCGAAAGTCGAATTAAACACGTTTAGTTATTTGTTCTATTGGCCACCGTATGCCCTATTAGTCGCGTCCGTAGCGTCAATTTTGCGGCGTTTAACGAAAATTATATCAAACATGACCTTACATAGCTATACAAATAACATTAGAGTGATTTTTATAGTCCCCCCCCCCTAACTTAGAAATATTACATTAATTTTTTGAATGACTCCCCTGCTTAAATCAACTTTTGGGTCGTCAGGATGAGCCCTGCAAAAGGAAATCTTTTAGTCATCATTTGCCGTAATACGCATTTTTTTTGTCGTGTACAGACGCAACTATATGCCCTATCCGGTTCGTACTTCCTTAGATCGTAGTAGTGTAAACACGAGAATAAGTCGGATGTATCCTTTTGAGATTATGCGGCCGCCATATTAGGCCAATATTTACAGATTGTAATGTCTACAGATTCCACATCTACTAAAGCTTTTGTTGGAGTCCATCAGTGAAAAACAAAACAATACTCAAAACCTTGATATTTTAAGACAACCGCCACTCGGACTCGCGCCCGTACCGAAGCCCCCTTAAATATCTGTTTTATTTTAATTTAATTATTTACTTTAAAATTGAACATATTACTAAATATTCTGTGAATATTTCTCCTTTGTGAGCAGAAGGGGCATTTCACAAAAAGCTCGACTGGCTGTTCACAATGGAGTGTTGGCCCCTACTCTGATGTATGGTAGTGAATGTTGGGTGTGGCAGGATAAGCATGAAAGTCGCATAAATGCTGTAGAAATGCGCTCTTTGCGTAGTATGTGTGGTGTGAAACTGTGTGATAGAGTAAGGAATGAAAACATCAGAGAGAAGTGTGGTCTGAAAGAAGATGTAGTGACTAAAATTGAAAAGGGCATGCTTCGATGGTTCGGTCATTTGGAAAGGATGGATGAAAAAAGATTGACGAAAGAAATTTACAGTGCTAAAGTGAGTGGAAGGGTCGGAAGGGGGCGCCCTAGGCGTACTTTTTTGAATCAAATCGGGGAAATACTGGAAAAGGGCCGAATCTTAAGTACCCGAAACGGACGTGCATGCATGACTCGATGTATGAATGTGGAAGAAGCGAAAGAGCTTTGTCAGGATCGTAGCAGGTGGAAAGAAGTGGTCTCTGCCTACCCCTCTGGGAAACAGGCGTGATTTATGTATGTATGTATGTATTTCTACTGTCTACCTAAAGCTGTTATCAATATCGAGCAAAAACGAACAAAAAATCACGCTTGCTGTATGGGCGCCTCCTTAAATATTTATTATATTGTTTTTTTAGTATTTGTAGTTATAGCGGCTACAAAAATACATCAGCAGTGAAAATTTCAACTGTCTAACTATCACGGTTCATGAGATACATCCTGGTGACAGACGGACGGACGGACGGACAGCGGAGTCTTAGTAGTTGGGTCCCCCGTTTTACTCTTTGGGTACGGAACCCTAAAAGTGTTAAATACTAAAGCCATACCTTCTTTATTTAGTAATTTAAAAAATCAAATGGAACCCAATCTAAAAAATTAGGTGAATGAGCAGATTGTTAAGGAACTCTGCTAATGTAGCTATGGTTATCTTTCACAGGCGACGTTTTGGGAGTCTACTTTTTGGTGGGTTATGAAGACGGTTGTATTTCGTAATGATCTTTTTACTACTATACGCTACGCTAAGACTCTATTCAGGTTATTTTGCTTTACCTACTGCACCTCTAGGGTTAGTGACACTGCTCAAACCTAATTTACACGAAAAAATCGGACAAACGTGAGCGGATCAGCACGCCAGTCTGCGGCTAGTTGCCCCGCCCACTAGGCCACGAGGCCACGACTATCGGTCGCTGGAAGTAGTATTCATTAGAAGCGAGAATCAAAACACATTCCTTTAAAATCACTTTCTGGTTGCCTTTCATTACCGTCCCATAGGAGCACAAGTCACCATTGCCTAGCACCGATAGGCAATGGTAACTTCAGTATGCGCGATTTTTCACAATACGGTAAATAGATTTAATAAAATTTACATATACTTATATAATAATTATTTTGCCCAAGTCTACACCAGCCTTTCAAAACTTAACATACTTACAATAGGCGGGTGCCGGATCACGAACTGTTGTATGGGGTTGCCCTGAGTCATTGCGTTAAGACTGTTGACGACAACGCCAACGTTTTCCATACCGAGCGTCATCAACAGCTGTTGGATCGCCTCGCCGCCAAAATCGCGAACTTTCTCTTCCTGTGTATGAATGACTTTTTATTAAAAGTTACGTCCAAAAAAAATAAAAAACTATTTTTCACAAAACTACTTGGAAATATTGCCAAAGACACGAAAGAAAGTTTGTGGTCACGCAACATAAGTTATGGACGAGCCAAAAATGTTGTCGCCGGTCTGATAGATGATTGATCGACAACGTTGTTGTTCAACTATAAAAACCAATGAAAGTAAATTAATGTTTTTTCGTATTATAGCGCCATATATTGAAACAATAAAATCGACTAATCAGAACAAACCACTTTGTATTGTAAAATATTAAGAAAGGAAAATTTACTACTTTCATCCCTCTTCTTGGGCATTCATTGGTCAACTCGGCCCGCATCTGATTCAGCCCGAGGGCCGAAATGCCCACTATGAAATTTATTTACATGTTTGCATGGTCAACTTGGCCCGCGGGCCAAAACGACCCCTTAAAAAATCTAAACTCGGCCCGGACTACATTCAGCCCGCGGGCCGAAGTGCCCACTATGAAATTGATTTGTGTATTTTTTATAGTCAACTTAGCCCAAGCAAATGAAACAATCTAGTTGACGTTGTTTACTTCAATTCAGTCATGGCTAGAAATAGATTGTATGCCTTGCTATCCTACTTCTTGTTTATGATTAATGATGACATAGAACTGTCACATTATCACTGCAAATCATTTTAATATCGGTAAAAGAAAAGTACCTATTAGAAATTATATAATTAAATATAATATTATTAAGTAATATCAAGGCTGTGCTTGTTAAAAATGAATGAAAATAGAATTTTAACATTACCTACAGATTTTGAATTAGTAACATCGCAACGAGGCGGCCGCATTCTCCAAAGGTCAGGGTATCGTTATCGCTTTAAACGAAATAACCGAGATGGGTCAATATTGTGGAGATGTGTAAAGAGTGATTCTTGCTATGCTACTGTGAAAACTAACACTGAAACTGCTGTTGTCATTCATGAAACTGAACATAATCATACTTCTGACATTGCTTGTAATGATCTTAAGAAATGTTTCGACAGTATGGAAAAAAAAATAACCGAGGACTTAAGCACTCCAGTTTCACACATATATAACGACTGTATAAATAATTTAGAAGATACAGGTTTGCCAATAGTGACCGCAATGCCAAAATTTGAAAATATCAAGAAAAAGTTATACAGGAAACGAAATAAGTCGTTAGGCTTAAAACGTATTACATTTGCATCTTCGGATGATATAATAGTTCCCAAGAAATTTCAACATATGTTATTTGCTGATTACGATGTGAAAGGCAATCGAATATTAATATTTGCTAACGACGAATTATCGAGGCCGTGGGCTGAGTTAACTATGAAAATAGAAACATATTTCATAGTTGACATTTCGGCCCGCGGGCTAAAAGAGGTCTGGGCTGAGTTGACTAAAGACGGACAAAAACATTTTAAAAGTGTCATTATAGCCCGCGGGCCAAGCCGACCATGCAAAAATATAAATAAATCTCATAGTGGGCATCTCGGCCCGCGGGCCGAGTCAGATGCGGGCCGAGTTGACCAATGAATCTTCTTGGGCATCAAAATAATATTTTCTTAATAGAAAAATAAATACATGTATGTGTGTATTATGGTGGTCCACATTTTCTTGAAATTAAATCTTTATTGTGTGATAGATTAAGTAAATTTCACCATACGATGTTAACCACTTAACAGATGATTGGAGCGTTACGCGGGTCAAACTGAAATTCGGGAATAGAAAAAACTATGCAGTTAAATTGAATAAAAGTATTTTTATTGTTTTTCAAAGTATTCTCCTTTATATTTTATGCACGTTTCCATGCGATCAAACCAGTCATTAAAGCACTTATTGAAGTCTGAAGTAGGGGTCGATAAAATGGCCATTTTAAAAGCCTCCACTGCTGCTTCCGGCGACTGAAACCGCTGATCACGCAACTTATCCTTAATTTTGGGGAATGTGACAATGTCATCGGGGCTTAAGTCGGGGCTGTATGGAGGATGGTCCAGTAATTCGACTTTATCACCGTCCAGGTACTCAGTTGTTTTCCGAGCGGTGTGAGGGCTGGCATTGTCGTGGTGAAGGATAATGCGGCGACTAGGGTTTTTTTTTCGGAGTTCAGCAAAGATACTCGGCAAACAAATAGTGGTGTACCAATCAGCATTGACCGTTCTACGATCTTCAAGAGGAATAGTAGCCACGTGACCCGATTTGGAGACAAACGTAGCCACCATATTTTATATAATAAATAACTTTTGTCGGCTTGAGCTCATCTTCGTAGACCCATACTCGAGATTGGTTTTTATTTTCAGGCTCATATGCATATATCCAACACTCGTCACCGGATACAATGCTAAAAACTGCATTTGAGCTTCCTCCGTTGAATTTATTCAAAGTTCTGAGGCACCAATTGACACGAGTCGTTTTCTGCTCCTCAGACAATAAGTGAGGGATCCAACGGGAAAACAACTTTCGCACGCCAAATTGATCCTGTAAAATGATTTGTATCTGACTCATTCCAATGCCCAAACACTCTTAAATCTCCCGATATGACACATGTCGGTCTTCCTTTATCAGCTGACGCACAGCATCGACGTTTTCTTGCGTGACTGCCGATTTTGATCGACCTTCACGCACGTCGTCCGTGAGGGATAGACGGCCACGTTGAAATTCTGCATACCACCTGTATATTGTCGTCTTTGAAGGTTCTTCATTACTAAAAGCAACAATCATCCGGTCTCCACATTGTTTTTGTGATAATTCCCTTTTAAAGTCGTAATAAATCATAGCTCTTAAATTTCCACGGGACAATTCCATTTTCAGCAGCGACTCGACGATTTCAAAAAACAATGAAACCGAACCATCGCTTTTTTTTTCTATGTGGCCAGTGTGTTAAAATAATGAAACTTTAGGGATTTTAAAAAGGTATGACATGTGTCAAAAATATGTTTCTAAGTATTACATTCCCGAAACTTTCAGTGCAGGCCTCGTAATAGTTGTCAAAATGTATGAACTAACAGTCGATCAACATTGATTAAATTTACATCGTATGGTGAAATTGGTTCTAAGGTTAATATTGTTTGCAGTTATTGTTTCTTAATTAATAGATAAGTTGGTGTCACTAAATCCTACCATAACAGATTAAGGACTGAAAAACTGAAAAAGACTATTAATATCATAGTTAGTAGTAGTTATGAAGGAGTGGCTCTCCTTCATAACCTAAATTTGTCCTTAATTCAAGGTATCTTCCCTTTTATGTTGAAAAAGTCTGTGGTAAAACCAGTATTCAAAAGAGGGGACCCGTGTGACATGACTAACTATAGGCCAATTATACTGATACCTATATTTGCTAAAATTTATGAGTAAGTTATGTATGATAGGCTGCTTCATTTTTTAGAGAAATATCTATAAATTAACAAAAAGATTTAATATTATAAGTCATAGAGTGGCCATTGGGAACATTTTCATACAAAAACTTTGATCATAAGCGTCGGAAATGCCATCTAGCGCTAAATAGCAAAATGCGCATTAAAATAATTAGGTCAAGTATTTCAGCTACTGGACGGTAGGTAGCGCTAATTTAAATTGATAGGGGTGTCACAAATATACCATGTTAAGACTATCGATAAAGGTTACTAAGATTGATTTAAAATTGCAACTTCGTGCGCAGGATTAGTTTTTTTTTTGTTCATCGACATTAAAGTTCTTAACATGAATATCATTGTATTTGCATTAATTTAATAAGTTTCTATACATTAAAAAGTAATTTTATTATTGGCCTTATACAAAATATCGATGAAAAAACCATCAGGAACAATTACATCTCTTATCTATATTGTATACATCTACTAGCGACCCGCCCTCGCTTCGCTCCGGATTAAAGTATTATACATATAAACCTTTCTCTTCAATCACTCTATCTATAAAAAACCGCATCAAAATCCGTTGCGTAGTTTTAAAGATTTAAGCATACATAGGGATATAGGGACAGAAAAAGCGACTTTGTTTTATACTATGTAGTGACTAAGCAACAGAGAGCGCTTATAACAACATTCTAGTTTTATAGAATCATCTGTGAAAATAATGCATTAAAATCGATTTAAGTAAATACACATATAAACATATAAATATATAAACCTACAAAATTAAACTAAAATCACGTCCAGTGGTTTCTGCTTGTTTTCGAGGAAATGTCTTAATATAAATGATATAAATATGATATAAATATCATACCTATGATTAAATTGTCAACCGTATTTTTTTGCTGTTTGTTAACTTATTACCTCTAAGTATTATTGCATGAAAATGAAATTACCCGAGTTTGAGTAAGTAAGATGACGACATTCGAGCCGAATAAACGGGTGCTATCACTTCTAACTCTACTTGAATATTTTTCCATATAAACGTGAACCACCCTAATATGTATGATGGAAAAACTAGTTACCAGGAAAGCCCTGAAGAGCACGCGCATGCCTTCGATTCCGTCGCGGCAGCAGTAAGCGATGAGCGTGCACAAGTCGGTGAAGAGATGCGAGCACACTGCGTAGAAGCGCGCCACCAACGCTTCAGTCACTGAGTCGGACATGACGCACGCCACGATCGACGGAAGCCGCGAGCTGATCAGCGCGCGCACCGACGCTAAGAAGTTGTACTCAGGACGGAGCGGGGTGATTGATTCCTGGAACAAATTCTTGTAAGCGTTTGTGCGATTGGTCATTTTATTGTAATAGTTTAGTAATAGAGACGTGTGTTAGACAGTGGACGCATGCAGAGCATGAGACATCAGGTAATATGATAAACAATTTATTTTGTTTATGAACGCAATATACGCGTACTCGTAAACGCTGTTTGTAAAGGTTAACCTTTTTAGAATACGACATTTTAAAATTTGATTATACGAGTATTAGTCTGTTAGGAGTTACTTATCCTAGTTCAAACATGGTTTTAAAAAGTAAAAAGCGGTACGTGATACACTCTCATACATTTTCGCAGCCTCTGCCATTGGTAAATAAGTAACTTTTTCTTTATTTCACCGTGGCCTCGAGTGCAGAACAATGCGAGCTGTTTTTAAAACGCCAATAAGGTTATCATATCGTAACATGTAGGAGAAAACATTATATTATTCTCATTATTTTTTGTTTACGGGTAAAATAACCACTTTGGCTGTTGTCGTATGTTTATCCCTGATTGTACCACGGCTGGTCACAGGTCTCTTCCATTGTCCGTTGCCACAAAGCACGATATCCGTGACACATATGCATACGCGACACGTACGTCAGTCGCCATCAAACATAATATACCACACAAGTTTTACAATTACAACCCAACAACCCAAAATGCACAAATGTTGCCACAGGCAATTCAAGGCTTGGGATACCAAATATATTTGTTACTTCTTTTTTACTGTAGGTTTTAAATAATTGAATACTTAGTATAACTCTATCTTGGAATCTGACATTTTCGATGGTCATAGTATTTAGACAGAATTATAATAACGAAACTAAGACTTGACAAAGCGTGTACGTAGAGTCGATACTGAAAATATGGACAGTTTCTTATCACTTTTTATTTTCTTACATATCACAAGAAAAAAAATCTGAATTTATAAAATTCCGACATATCAAAGAGTGGAGTTAATTTTATACTGACCATTCGGCCGAGGAAATCCTCCTGCTCCTCAAGCATGAAACGAGCAACGGTGTTGAAGGTGTTATCGCTGTGGATGCCACCCGAGCGCACGATGATGTCCTGCAGGTAAACGCGCAGCATCTGCCGCAGCTGCTCAAACTCACTAGGCACCGGCCCCGGCTCACCGCTCGCGCCCTGCATCGGCTCCGTCAGGAATAGATGACGCGCCTAATACAACGTTACAGCATTGGTTACCTTCAAATATTCATTATAGTAAATAAATTATCAGGGAACGATCTCACATAATTCGACCCAGTCCCAAACTAAGCTAGGCTTGTACTAACCATACTTATATCACTGTATAGTACTGCGTGCGTGCGTGTGCGTGTGTGTGTGTGTGTGTGTGTGTGTGCGCTGATATTTCGAGTGTATTTAATTTACTTTCGTAATGGTATTAGTTGGTGTGTAAGTATGTCCGTATCTGTGTTCCTCCCATATTTTTTTAACTAGAAATTGGAGTTTGCTAAATAATAACTCTATCTATGTATAATAATGTTGCGGGTAACGGAGGCTTTATGAAGTTGGCATAAAATGAATATGGTAAAGATGAACTGACAAAAACTAATGGCTGATGTGATGAATAGATACGTACCATCTTCCTTAATTATGACTAATGATTCTTATTCAGAAACCAAATGGGACATCAGATATTGATTTTGAACGCATTCCGTTAAAAACAAAAAAAAAAAAAAATAGGTAACGGACATCGGAAAATCGGGTAGGTGGAGAAAACGCGACTAGCATCTTTTGTAATTATTTATTGCTTATAAAATTAATAAATACATATTTGGCAATAAAACTAGATAGTACCTATGCTTTACTGACTGAATTCACCTACCAGCAGTTATTTTTCACTTTTCCTTCACTTAAGTTTAAACTTCATTTAATATCACTTTCTTTGGTACTCACTGCTTAATCTTTTACACATCATGTCGCAGTCCGATGTCATAAAGGGCTCTATTTGTGAGTTAGCCAACATGTTTACTGCCAAAATGGAGGAGTTCCAGAGCAGCCTGGACAGAGCTGGGTCACCCAACCCTACAGTGGCATCAATTGCAGCCGACTTCACAAACTTCAAGAGTTTTGTAGTGAAGACTCTCGGTATTCTGCAGCAACAAGTGGAGTCCTTAACTCGGCATACTGACGTCCTGGAGATGCGTTCTCGCCGTAAGGTGCTCCTTATTCATGGCATTCCTGAGGCTGTTTCTGAGGACACTTTAAAAGTTGTCATGGATACGCTGAAACCCTTGAAGGTGGAGGTTAGCTCCAACGAGTTAAGTCGTTGTCACCGTTCAGGCCGGCCACAGAGTGGTAAGTCGAGGGCCATCATTATTAAGTTTCGTGATGCTGCCAACCGTGACAAGGTCTGGTTTGGCAAGACTGCGTTTAAGGGCTCAGGTATCACAGTGTCTGAGCTCCTTACGAAGCCGCGCCACGACGCCTTCATGGCTGCTCGCGACCGTTTTGGCATCCGGAGCTGCTGGACGCGGGACGGAGTCGTGCACATTCTCGACTCGGACGGTGCGCATCGCCGTGTCGTCTCTGTCGCTGAGGTGAAGGCGATACGAGTCGTGCCACCTGTGCCCAGCGTGTCGACACCTCGTGCTGGAGCTGGGGGTAGTGGCCTACCTGCGCAGCTACCGGGGAAAAAGCCCAGGAGAGTTGTCAACAAACCCACTGCCTTTTAAGTTCTAGTATGTGTGTAATAGTTGTTCAATAGCCTTGGTTTTTGTTCACTGCTTAGCTTCTTAGTTTTGAGTCATTTTTATTTTGCTGTGTAATACAACCCGTAGTTGCTTCTATATTTAGCTGTATAATTAGTTCTCAACTTGTATTGTCACATGTTATTATTATACCCTCCTTGCCTTGTTAAATTCACGTCCTATCTTACGTTTGTCTTCTGTCAGTTCCAGTTCTGTCACTGTCAATAACTGCATTTGTTAAAAAAAAAAAAAAATGTGTTTTACCCCTGAGGGAAAGGCAAAGGGCATGATCCATACAACCTATTTTGTTTTTCTTGTAGACAGTGACAGTTGTTGATTTGTACTTTTTCCCACTTTTTACGTTCCGTGTTAGGCATGTTTCTCGTGTTGTTTTATTATTATTTTTTCTAATGAAGTTGTTTTGGTGTGATAACGCCGCTGGTAGGTAGTGTAAGTGTAATCTGTATTTACGCCCTTTTTATTCATTTTGTAGAAATTATTTGTTATTCTTTTTTATATTTATATCGGTATATTTATTTTTGCGAATTTTATTTATGTCTGTAGACAGCAATGACAGTTATGGTAGTAATTTTTTGTGTCTCTCTGACAGTGTGAGTAATGACTCTGAAGACAGCTTTCATAGCCTACCTCCTTCGTTGCACGACTTGCTTGATACTCAGTTTTCCGATAAGCCGAAAAATCTGAACATAATTCATATTAACGCTCAAAGTATTCCCGCCCACTTCAACGACCTGCTACTTAGTTTCGATGTTAATAGCGTGCATGCAGTGCTTGTTTCCGAGTCCTGGTTAAAGCCGTGTTTACCTTCTTCTTCTTACTCTTTACCTGGATTCACTTTAATTCGAAATGACCGCACTGGAAGAGGTGGCGGCGGGGTTGCGATTTATCTCCGCTCTCATATTCCCTTCTCTGTTATTAGCATGTCAGCACAATCTTCTTCTTCGGACGCCGCAGAGTATTTATTCCTTGAATTGTCTTTGTCCCACGCTAAATTGCTTCTAGGAGTTTTTTATTCTCCCTCCCTTAAAGTAAATTATTTCAATTCTTTCGAAAAACTTCTTGAAGATCTCATGCCCTCCTATAATCATCATATTATAATGGGTGATTTTAACACCTGCCTATTTAAAAACGATTACCGCTCTCAATCTCTCAAGTCCTTAGTCAATGCCTGCAACTTAAGCATTCTTCCCTCCGATGCGACCCATCATTTTCCAAACTGTTCTCCTTCGCTTCTCGATCTGATTTTGACTTCTTCTCCCACTTATGTTATCAAACATGGCCAATACTCTGCGGACGCTTTCTCTTATCATGATTTGATCTTTCTCTCCTATAAAATCCAGCCTCCAAAAGCTAAACCTAGAACTCTTTTTCAGCGCAATTTTAGTCGGATAAATGTGGATAAGCTTCTCGAGGATGCGCTTAATATTGACTGGAGTGTGATTAGTAGGGCTGACTCGGTCGATGAACAAATTGCCTTATTCAACTCTTTTCTGACTCAGCTCTATGACATTCATGCTCCGGTAAGACCCATTAAGGTTAAACATCTTCCTGCTCCTTGGCTCTCTGAGGATATACGAGTGTTGATAAGGAGGAAGAATCTTTCCAAAACAAGGTATAAAGCTGACCCATCGGACTTAAACAAGGCTAGGTATCATAGGCTGCGTAATCGTTGTGGCACTGTTTGTCGAGAGTTCGAGACGCACAAAGTCGCTACGTCCGTAAGTCAGTAGAAAATGGCGATCCAGCCAAAGTTTGGAAGTTTCTTAAGTCACTAGAAGTTGGGAAATCTCAGCATAATTCCACTACCTTAGATTTAAATCTCGATCAGCTCAATAAGCACTTCTCATCTTCTGCCTGTTTTAATGGCCCTATTAAGGACATGACCTTAAATTATCTTTCTACTATCCCAACTCCTGACACTTCTCCTTTCTCTTTCAGTCAATTTTCCGACAGTGATGTTAAGAAGAGTGTACAATCCATAACGTCTAATGCTGTAGGGGCTGATTGCGTTAGCCGTAATATGATCCTCCCTCTAATTGACCTACTTATCCCTTTCATTACCAACATCCTAAACACTTCTATCTCAGCCAGTGTATTTCCTTTGTTGTGGAAGGATGCTGATGTTGTACCCATTCCTAAAAAACCTAATCCCTCTTCTTTTTCTGATTATCGCCCTATTTCCATTCTTCCTTTCCTTTCCAAAGTTCTGGAGCGTCTTGTGCATCAGCAGTTAACCTCTTACTTGACCAGAAATGACCTCCTTAATCCCTTTCAATCCGGTTTCCGACCCGGTCATAGTACGGCTACCGCCCTCGTAAAAATCACAGAATTCACAAACGACATTCGGTTGGGATTTGACAACAGAAAGTTAACCGTACTAACATTGCTGGACTTCAGCAATGCATTTAATACTGTTGATTTTGACGTCTTACTTGGAATTTTGTGCTCTCTTAACATATCTCCTGCGGTGGTTGAATGGTTTCGTAGTTATCTAGTAGGCCGTCGGCAGCGTATAAAGGTGGAAGCTTCCCGATCTTCATGGTGTAGTACGCTGGCCGGCGTTCCGCAGGGTGGCGTGCTTTCTCCTCTCCTTTTTTCTGTCTTCATCAACTCTATCACTCTTAGCCTTCTCTCTTCCTAACACCTTTATGCCGATGATCTGCAAATTTACTCTCAAGGTGTTCTCGGCGAACTCGACACTGTAGTAAATAACACTAACAACGATTTAGCTCGTATCTTGCAATGGAATAATAGTTTCTGGTTGAGAGTCAATCCTGCTAAGACTCAAACTATTCTTATCGGCAGTCCTAAATTATTATCCAGAGTGGACTTTGCGAGTCTCTCGCCTGTTTATTTTGATGGGGTCCTTATTCCTTTTTCGCAGCAAGTCAAAAACCTGGGTATCATTATGGACTGTACCTTATCGTGGGTTCCTCAAGTGAACGAGATTAGCAGGAGGATGTTTGCGTCAGTGTGGTCTCTTAGGCGGCTTCGTAACTTTCTCCCATTTGCGACTAGAATTGCGCTAGCTCAGTCATTGCTTCTTCCTATTTTGGACTATGCTGATGTGTGCTTTTTAGATCTTACTGTAGAGCAGCTTAATAAGCTTGAGCGAATTCAAAATATGTGCATTCGGTTCATATTTGGTTTACGCAAATATGACCACGTCTCTAATTTTCGTTCGCAACTCAAGTGGCTTCCTATCCGTTTTCGCCGGTACTTTCATATCCTTAGTCTCCTCTACTGTGTTCTGTTCTTCCCTGCAACCCCGCGTTACCTCAAGGAGCGTTTTAACTTTTTTACGTCGATTCGTTGCTCCCAAAATTGTATTTTAACTGTACCCTCCTCATCATCTAAATTCTACAACAATTCCATTACTTTTCAGGCTGTCCGTCTGTGGAACTCCCTCCCTGTGGAGCTGCGGCAGGCTAAATCTTTACCTGTATTTAAGAAACTTCTCCTTGAGCACTTTTTGTCGCAGTCTTAATTGTATTGTCTCAGTACATTTCTCTCACTATGCATTTCTGTCGTGTATGTATGTATTTATTTATTACTGTCTATTTATTCATGTAAGTCATTATAATGTATTAGTTTGTATTAGTATGTATTTGATTATCTATTTATTAGTTTGGTAAGCGTGTATTTATAGGTATATTGTATTTTATAGCTAGCATAGTTCCTTGTTATTGTTTGAAATTGGTCTGCACCACCTACCGTGTAAATTGTTTTAACTTGCACCTTATCCCTTCTAAGGTTGTCTGGAAGAGATCGCTAATCAGCGATAAGACCGCCTGTTGTTTACCTGGGTCTTCTAAATTGTGAAAATTCTGTGTAATGTTTTTGTTTGGTGGACAATAAAGTGTTTTGTATTGTATTGTTATTTTATTTCTTAATTCTGACTCCAGATTTGTATTTAAAATTCACGTCGAATCTAAGATCGATTTTAAAGGCAATTCGTTCATAAACTACGAAGCTCAAAATGGCGGCCATTTTTCGTAATTTTCACTCCAGATTCGTATTCCAAATTCACGTGGGAGATAGTTATGCAATTCTTTCAAGTACGAAATTCAAAATAGCGAACAATTTTCTTAATTCTGATTACAGATTCGTATTTAAAAATCACGTGGAATACCAGATATCGATTTTGAAGGCAATACGTTCAAGAACTACGAAGTTCAAAATGGCGGATATTTTTCTTAGTTCTGACTACTGATTCGTATAACGTTCTGACTACTAAGTGACCCCTCTATCGGCCAGGCCCCCTCTATCAGCCACTTAGTCAATAAATTATGTTGACAACGGCTCGAGTGCAACCATTTAAGTAAAAAGTAAAAAAAGTATAGAGCACCGTTTTTTTTTAAATTGTATTATTTTTAAGATATAAAATATATTATTTTTTATCTTAATTATGTGATTTCTTGTCAGGTAGGTTAAGAGTTCGTTATTTTTTATTTTACTATATTTATAAAATAACAACAACAATTCTTTTTGCTTTTTTTAACTCTATTGACATTAGGCGATCTGAGGTCAGGAAGTGGATAGGAGGGGAGGGATTACGGTTAAAAAATAGTTATTTCGATTACCGGAAAAACTACAAGTCCTATGGAAAAAAGTTAAATAGCAAAGTTGTAGATAACTTTTATGTTTACACTTTTTCAACTTCACTTTTGAGAAAAGTTTGGTCATACGCACTCTTAAAAACAAAAGTTGTCTCTCCTGTGGACAATAGTTAAATAGCTTGTGTGCATATAAGTTATGTTTTTATATGATAGGTCTAAAGCAGTCCTGACGGCGTTTTTGCGGGAATGGGCTTAGCCAGAAAACTAGGCCTTAAAAACGTTAACTTTCGGTGTGTCCACAGGAAAGACGGTAACCTAAATCTGTGTATGACCCAGTTACCATAGTAATGTATATTTTTATACTATAAGAAAGAAGAGATTTCAACGTTTTTTTACAATTGGTTTCATCCTACTATTATTCTTTTTGGTTTCAAAAATTATCGGCCGTGGTCTATAACTATGAATATTGAATTCTAATTGGTATAATTAATTAATAAAAATAAATCCAAAAACGTTACTTTCGTTTGACAAGCAGAATGTGCGCTGCAAATATGGTTTAAATCAGATACACTACTCTTTTTTTTTTACGCAACTTCCAAATTTTTTTTTTCTTTTATAAGAACCTTCTCCTGATCATAACGAACATAAAAAGGAAATAGCAAAATCGGTCCAGCCGTTCACGCGTGATGCCGTGACCAAGGGGAATAATTAATTATTTGTAATTTTAATGAATAAATAAAAATAAAAATAAATTAATAGATAAATACTTACAACGGCCACAAAAAATGCGTTGGTAAACGATGCGCGTGTAGGGTCGCTAGTAAATAGCTCCGTCATAGTTTGAATGTGGCTCTGAAAAAAAAAACCGTTTTTAATATCAAGTATCGCTAGCTGAGCTTTTATTTATTTAGAAAAAAATTGTTTCATTATATAACATAAAAAGGTTGGTCATTATTTTATAAGTTATTGCACTTGGAGTTGAGAAGCGCCGCGAGAAATCCAACAGTCAGTATTATTTTTCATTATTTATTTAAATGATGTTTGATAAGATAAAAAACATTGTAAGTCACCAAGTACAAATATACAACGTTGCGATGTAAAAATCGAACGATGGATTGTGGGTGTGTGGCAATATCGCATCCAAATTTCCATCGAAATATGGGTCGTCACGATATCGTAATGATACATATTTAAATCTAACATCAAACAAACATCCCAATCATTTGTAGTGTGAAGTGTCGTAAATGACCAAGTGGAGTAGACACCCTCGACGGGCGAGGACTACAGTTGAAGGACTAGACTTGATAAGTCCTGGATGGTACCAGTTACCTGCGTGATATTGGAGTTCCGCTCGCGCAGCGTTTCGATGTTCTGAGCGGCGGCGCGGTCGGCGCGCGCGCGCGCAGTCGCCGCCGCCTGGTTTTGTTGCTGCTCCCTACGCAAACGCAACAAAAGTTGAACCGGTCTGATTGGTGAAATTCACTGCCAGGGCGCGTGGCCTAGGAACAAACTTGTGTGACAGTGAACGCAAATATGTGTTGGTGGCAGTGAATGCGTTAACGAAAGAGTTGAAGAAAACACGGTGCGTATTAACATTTACAATGTGTTGAATTTGGTTTAACTCGGGAAACTTTCTCTTACTTCCCCACAAAATTCAGTCGCTCTTACGTAGTGTATATATAGGGGTAAGTGGAATCGCGCATAATACCGATTTTTTATTATTAGTAGAAGGACCCGGACCCGACTACGACTTTTCAATGTAGATATAGAATATAACAGGTTCTTCATTCGATAAAACTGTTGATTGATTAGCCGAAATCGATACGAATTTAACTTAAATAGGTAATAAAATACAAACGCGATCCGATGTTACCAGCCTGGCGAATCGGCGTCAATTATTCCAGTTAAACATTATGATAGTGAGGAGGAAACGGGTTTTGCATGTGGCGTTTGTTTTTATTTGGTTTAAGGGTTGTACAGACATATAGAGAGTAAAATTATTGTCATAAAGGGTTATGAATGTTGAATCTTGAGATTAAATTCCATGGGCCATCCATCGAGTGAGCTGTGTATTCGTTTGCTATCCATGCCTCATATGTGATTTGTAAACAATAAGGGACTAGACCTCGTTTTCAACTCTATTGAACATACCTGCGTCTAATCAGTCGGCGCCGAGCGTGAGGGCTGATGCACAGCAGAAACCGATCGTATATGAAGTTGTTCAGACCAACAGATTGACGCGTGGTGTTAGCGTCGCGACGGAAGTGCATGTTGCCTGTACATAAGAAACATTTTCTCAGATGACGTGGTTTATGGCCTTCCCCTCCACACTAGCAATGTTAACTAAAAAAATAATTAAATAACATTAAAGAGTGTTAGTTATAAGATAGGAACGCAGAGACTGAAACTCGCTGGAATAAGTGTTTGGCCCTTAAAGGAGAGAATGTTGAAAAATAAATGTAAAAAGTATTAAAAAACATTAAAGCTTTTTACAACATGATTATTATTATACTAAATACTAAAAAGGTAAATCTTTACAAACTGCATTTACAGCGTAGTTGTGTATCAAATAGTTTTCCTTTTTTAAGTATATTGCGTCCTTAACCAAATTAATTGCCGAATTAACTTTAACCATAACAAATGGTATAGTATAAATCAATTTATTAAAATTTGTGATTTTACATACATACATACATAGCATCACGCCTTCATTCCCACAATGGGTTAGGCAGAGCTAAAAAAATACCAACAACCTAAAAAGACTTGTTGATAATTCTGTAACCACATTTTGCACAATCAGGCCAAGAAGTTTACTAGTGTATTAAAATTTGTGATTTTACTTAATGGTATATTTCAGTTTCATACTGAAGTCATAACATAACTGATTCGAATGTAAATGGAATAATGAGTAGGTAGTGTCGATGATGTGATGATGGCGCCCATATATATTTTTTGAAGAAATCCTAAGACTTTGTTTATCATAATCATAGCTATAGCATAAGCATAGCAAATTCGAACCTTTTCAATGGAAGGGGTATTTTTATCGCGTGTATCTTATCTTTACTCACCATGGCGGTAGGTCATGGTTTGGAACCCGGTGTTCGGGTCGATCCCGTTGCTGACGGGGAGTGCCTGAGCCACCTGCAGCGCCACGGCCTCGCCGCCGGGCAGCAGGCCCTGCCGGATCACCGACGTAACGATGTTCTGGAGCAGTTCCGCGCTGGGAGCCCCGCCCCACGGTAGAGGACCTAAGAAGACTGAACACAGACGCGCATTACTATTAATATCACTGGGTGAACGTTACACTTTAATAGTACTAATACCTAGACTCACTTTAGTTTGATCATCATCTGTACAACGAATAAATGGTATAAAATTCTAATTACCTAATAAGCAAAACCAACGCTAAAAAAACATTTGCTGTCGCGGCACGCTCGCGCGGGGTTATGGTCATAGTTCTAATCTAATCTAACCTTATTGAGGCGAAAGTTACCTAAAGTACGTAAGTCACCATGTATGTTAGAAATGTATTATTGAATGCGATTTAATAAATTAAATTAAAAATTGTTAAGTTATTTTGTATGGTTGTTTTTTTTTTAATTAATTTTAATAAAATCTGCCTAAATGTGCTCAGTAGGGGTTGTACTAACCACAGTCAAAAGGAACGCCCGTATACCATTTACACACTGTATTTATTTATCGAGTAACATAGGATCAACTATTTCTTACGGTGGTATATATGTATTATAAACTAGCGACCTGCCAGCGACTTTGCCCCCGCTACAAATATCCGACTTGCAGGATTTCTCAATTTATATCTTACGTACCAACCATACCTTATCCTGACAATAACAAACACAAGAAAAAACTACTTCCTAATTCGGTGCAGTCGTTTGGTTTGCTTTGGTGACATTTCAGCCATCCATTTTTATTTATATAGAATATAAATACTCATCGTAAGGTAGCGCTTAATACTTTACTTAGCTGCCATCTAGCGACGAGTCATATTTAGACTAATCAGTGCTAGATGGCGCCAAGACAGTAGTCCTTCATTATATTTAGCAACTTAAGGACTAATATTACAGCGACATATAGCGATCGTATTTTCAAGCTGTGCGCCATTTGGTAAAAATATATTTATAACCATATGAAACTTGTTTGAAACGTTAATATATTCGATTTTCAGACAGTTTATTATTTTTATTTTACTATTACGTTAAAATATTTACATTATTAAAATAAAATTTAAAATTTTAGAATAGAGTAGGTAGGTAATATTATTATAGAATGTCATCAAGTTAAAAATTTGGCACATGTATTCTTTATTTTAAACAATAATTATCCGTGTACAAATCAATTCAATACGTTTAACAGTTACCGATATATTGAATTTTAAACTTCGGGTGCGGCCTGAGACCACGCCGGGCGGCCAGCACTCACTACTTACTAGCAGCGGTGCGCGTTCCTAAAAGATTCAGTGAGCTCACATCGTATCTTTTTAACCGAAAAACGAAGCCAGTTGAGATTTTGTCAGAATACGTCTTACTATAAACTCTATCGAGCAAAATAATGAACTGAATAATAAATAGAATCCCAAACAAGACACATAAAATGAATCCATTCATTAACTAATTTTATAATGGTTGTAAACTCAAGATGGCTTCTTATTTGTGTTGAATTAAACTTTAATAATACTAAAAACTCATAGTTTACAAATAACAAAAATACTTCGATGTGATATAAAGACGGATAGACGGATACATATATAAAACCTAATCAATGGATTAAATCTGCAATACAGTTCAATCCAGATTTTAAGTGTTTACCTACGTCGTTGAGCATATGTATGTACTTACAGTGTAATTTTTATAGTTGCTTGTTACAACGTAAATTTTTCCTATAGCTTTAAAAGTTGTCTAAAAATGTTCCTTGTTTTATGCGTGTGATAGTGACGATTAATAACTTGATTTTATTGATCGCAGTAGCAGAACTATTCATAGATAGTCGATAGAAATCACGTCCACGTCCTTACGCTCGGAAATCCATACCAACATAAATATTTATTTAAAAATAGTAATAATTCATAAAAATTAATTGGTGGTACGAGTATGTTTTGTTGGTTATGATGAACTTTGATTTCAAATTAACGTTTGCACTTCGACTTTTGCACACTTTCACGCTACAAACAGTCGTTTGAGCTCGTGTTTTGACAGCGATCGGTGGGCGACTGAGAAGCCGCTTGACGCACCTCGTGTCGATATGTCAATTTTGATCATATCGAGGCATCCCGAACCACGCCCCGTACTATCTTCCTTGTGGGCGGAATGACCGGAAGACTGATCGACCCATCGGGCGTCTCCACCCATCATCATCACATCATCTTCCTTGTTTCTATGATCTGTATGACCTATCATAAGAATGGTTTCATTCGGTAACTCAATGAGGTAAAACTAAATTAGGTCAGCCAGCGGAACCCGCCAACGTCGGCCGTGGCACACCAATAGTTTTAAGTTCTCCTTATCGGTTTTTATCCCGACAGATTAGTTTCGTTCGTTAGCTACGTGAAATATTGAATAGGCCAAAAGGTCGTAACAAAAACAATCCTAGCAAAAAAGAGCATGTATGAGCCTCGGCAGACCAACTTATTTTAGGATGGCCAATGGTCTACTTTTTCTACCAATTGCTTTCTTCTGGTAACTCGATAAGGTGGAAGTTGGAGCGTTTGGTTCTCAATCTATTATTTTGACGCCTGTTTGAGAAAACTGACGTGAAATATACACACATCGATGGGAGTGGCAGATGCAGGGCTCATAATGAAAAATAGTTCACACTCGTCCAGTGCTTTCACCCCGGACCGCTGTGACGCAATGTAATCTACGTCTTTAATGCAATAAAAAAACGTCGGTGACACGTCAACCAATCCATCCACTATTCATATTCGTAACTACTCACTTATCTGTGGTAGTATCTTCGTTCGTATATTCAAGGTGTCATTTCATTCAGGGATCAATACCGGTATTAATTAAAATTGAAATATCTTCCTGAATTTGCATTATTTCCTTGATATTTTCGACTGTAATTTAGGTAATACCACTATTCTATTATATAAATTATTTGAAGAGCAAAAATATTTAACAATAAGCGAGATACCGAAATTGAATACCGGTATTTTTGTATGAAAATAATACCGGTATACGATCCCTGATTTCATTAGTTTATGAAGGTGCCTATAATTACGCAATAACATACATGGGTAAGGACCAAAAAGTTGGCCACGCTAACTCACTCAATTAAATTTTCTATGAAACTTTTCCGCTGTGACACGAATATTAGCCTTACATTTGTAGGGATAATTTTCCTGTCACAACGGAACTTTTTTAACTTTTGTTGTTTGTATGGTTAACTACGCTTAACTATGGTCCAACTACACTTGGGAGCAAAGAATTCGAGCCACCCTTGCAATTTTTACTTCGATGCTAATTGTATAAAGGTCGTAAGTGTTATCATGAAAATTCGAATGCCATATGATAGGTAATTTAGTCTTCTATCGAATGGCATAATTTTTAGAGGTGGGGATGGGTATTTCTCGTCATTGTGGGCCATAACAATACCCCCCCTCTAATTAGCTCGTTAGTGCACGTACTGATTGTGCCTCATCATTAGGTATAAAACCATTTTGTTTAATTGTTTTTACATCATTTGTTTATGATACGTCATCCTGAACACATCTCTGCTCGATTCTACTGGAAAACCTTGAAGAAACATGGATACTACCACGTCTGAAGCCGCCCAAGCAGTTGCTCTGTTGCAAGCAGGGTTGGGTCAACGAGAAGTGGCCCGACAACTGAACCTGACGCGATCGTCAGTCCAACGAGTATTCCAGAGGTTCCAAGCGACTGGTGCTTTCTCCAGAAGACCTGGTACTGGCCGGGTACGCTCTACCTCTGAACAAGATGACCGCTTCATTGTTGTCAACTCGCTACGAAATCGACGACTGAATGCTGTTCACCTTCAGCAGAAGCTACGAGAGGCCCGAAATGTGTCCATCAGCCGATGGACTGTTAGAAGGAGACTTGCAGAGAAGAATTTAACTTCACACAAGGCTGCGAATGGCCCTAAACTCACCCCGAGTCACCGTCAAGCACGTCTTCGCTTTGCTCAGGAACATGAAAACTGGAGCCTTGAGCAATGGAGGACAGTACTCTTCTCTGACGAGTGCAGGATTTGTCTTTTTGGCAATGACGGCAGGGAGAGGATCTACCGAAGGCCTGGAGAGCGATTTTCGCAATGCTGCATCGAGGAACGAGTCGCATATGGAGGCGTTTCATGCATGGTCTGGGCCGGCATTTCTTTGGAAGCGAAGACAGACATTGTGTTCGTCACTGGGCCTGGTGTCGGGCCAAATTCAAGAGGATTGAATGCTCATCGGTATATTGAAGAGGTCCTCGCTGAACATGTGGTCCCATTTGCTGGCTACATCGGTGACAACTTCATGCTGATGCAAGATAACGCCAGACCACATACTGCTCGGATCACTCAGGAGTACCTAAGAGAGGTCAATATCCCTGTCACGGATTGGCCAGCACGGAGCCCGGACTTGAACCCGATAGACAACGTCTGGGACGAGCTCAAGAGGCGAATCCGGGCCAGGGATCCCGCTCCTGACACCCTGCACCAGCTCAAGACAGCGATCGAGGAAGAATGGGCGGGCATACCTCAAGACTTTCATCATAAACTCGTACGTTCGATGAAAAATCGCATGCGTGCATGTCGATTGGCTAGAGGAGGCAATACAAGTTATTAAAAACCGATAATCTGTTTTAATTTTCATAAAACTTTTTAATTATTCTCTTGTATTCTTCGGTTCTACAATATGCATTTTGAGGGCCTTGTAGTTTTCAGTCCTGAAATGAACTGAAAATATGCATCCCCACCACTAAAAATTGTATCATTCGATAGAAGACTAAATTACCTATCATATGGCATTCGAATTTTTATGATAACACTTACGACCTTTATGTAATTAGCATCGAAATAAAAATTGCAATGGTGGCTCGATTTCCTTGCTCCCAAGTGTATTTGGTCCTTACCCACATATAATCACGCCTTCATTCCCAGAGTAGGGTATGCAGAGCTACAGAATTACCAACAACTCTTAAAAGCTTGTTGATAATTATGTAACCGCACTTTGAACAATCAGGTTAAATGTTTACCAGTGTTAGTGACAGGTTGCAAGGCCAGCGCCTAACAACAATAACAACTCTCTAATTAGTGATTAAATAGTGATCTAGTACACATGTTAAAATATATAAAGAAAAGATGTTGCCTATATTTAGAAAATGCGCGAATTATGTAATTGTAAGAAAATAGTAACATTACTTAGCAATAGGAATAAATAAATTACACTATAATATTATTTTGAATGGGTTTTTTTCTGTGAAATTTGGAATGGATAAACGCATAGGTTACCTATTATACTAATTCTACGCGGACGAAGTCGCGCGCAACAGATACGACGCAGGTTAATAAATAACTAAGTCAACTTGTCAATAAAATTAAAAAGTAAATTGTTCTTAGATACTTTGGTGGGAGGTGATGCTGAAAACAAATATTATAGTAAAAAATAAATGAAATAAACAAAGAACTAACTGTCAGCTCCGAGGACGTAAGGAGTATTACCTCCTCCGTTGTGCTGCACGCTGCCTACTTGCTGGAGCGTGGGCGGCGCCTGGAACGCGAGCGGGCGGCTGGTCTGGTTAACGGGCACTTGTCCAACGATTTGACCGTTGGGAATCTCCTCCATGCTCATCACCACCTCCACGCCGCCTAGACCTCCGGTTTGGCCTAGTCCACGGATCAAATTCTCGATATCTACGACAAAGAAAATGAATAATTGATATAAGGCGGCAGAAAAACGGTTGCTTTATTTGAATGTTATGTACAGAGATCGGACAAATGGGTGTCATTACTCGCAATAATGTGGACATGACTCCATAGATTTTAATTAAACAAATTATATTACGTTACTTGATTACTTACCCTAAAAATAATTTTAATCCTTTGCAAGGCAGTAATAAATGATACAAAGATTTGTTATTGTGTATATTTATTAAAGAAAAAAAAAGTATTTTAATATTTGTTTCGTGGTTATTTTATTCCTTTTCACGGCTAAAATAAACTTATGAGGTGAAAGCTCCTTTCGAATCCACGGAAGTTAATGGAGCAAACTTATGTACTTACATTAATATAATATCAATGGCCATTCCTGTATTATTTATTTATAACTATCCTGCAAAGGATCAAGATTAAAGTTCAGGTAAGAAATAAATTAATATAATTTAATTTGTTTAATTAAACTTGGAGTCATGTCCACATTATTGCGAGTAATGACACCCATTTGTCCGATCTCTGGTTATGTAACAACGTACCAAGGGGTGTAGCCATAATAATTTAAGAAAATCGTTTTTTTTGGTGTCATTTGTTCCAATCTATATACATATGGGTTCAATTCCGATTCAATTTCCGAAAATCTAATTTTGTAACAGAATTTCCATTTGTATTTTTTTACGATCTTTATTTTTTCCAGTTGCAAATTATTCCACAACAAAAAAAAACATTAGGTCGAAATAGGTAGGTAGGCTTAGGTTAAGTTAGTTTTGCAGCAGGTCCAAAGGGCCAAACCTCCCAGAAATAGGAGCACCCGTCGACACTATAAAATAAATTTCTGGATCGAAAAAAAAAGGCGACAGGGTAAATTAAGATGGGGAAAAATATGTCACTGCAGAAATATGGGACTAGAACAAATGACCCAAAAAAAAACGCTTTCGGAAATTTGACTCACACTTATTCCAAGCGTCGGAGTCTCATCTTAAGACTCCGTCTATATTTAAATTACTTGAATCCTATATGTTAACTACCTTTGTTGAATTACATATTCAACGAAACTTAGTAGTTTTTAATGATGTATGGTCAACGATAATATAAGATATATTATTAACACTATATCGACAGCAATTAACAGTAGATTTTAATGTTGATTATTTTAGTTATTTCATGTTAGATGTACTTTAATTGGGTTATCGGGTTATCCCATAATTTTATAATATATGGTGATTCAAAAAAACCATTTCAAGAATAAGGATTGTCGAACCATTCCCTGTTATCATATTATTTTAGAAATTTGTAATATAGTTATTTTTAATTATCATTTCACAATATTTGACCTCATCTGTGATCAACCATAATACTGCATATAAACCGAGTCCGAAATCAGTAATATACAAATAATGTATGTCGAATTTGGTCTCCTTTATTTCTGTTTTATTTTAACGCTTTTTAAAACTACAAAAATGTTTAACTGTAAATAAACATAGCAATGAAGATCTTTAAAAAAATGGAATAATGAAAATATAAAAGTCCGTAATGGATCCTTCACCCGTAGGGCTAGTCTGTGGGTGAAATTCTCAATTGACGTTATCTGACAAAAACGCCCAATGTTGCCAGGCAAAAAAAACAATCAATAACGTTTTAAGTTCGAAATCAATTGTATCAAACCATGTCTCACACAAACCAATTTTGTAGTGACGTCAAAACTTATTAAAATGAAAAAACCACGACATTAGTGTCTCCAATTAGTCTATTTTACCCAAAAAATAATATAAAAGCTAGGAGTATTTTTTTGGGATATTCCAACTAAAACTTGAACATGTCATTTTGTGAAGTGTCATTTTTAAGTATTTAAAAAACTCTAAACAATAAGAGTGCCGTCACATTAAGCGACTTAGTCGCGCGACAGTCGGGCTGCAGCAGAGGATGCCTACATATTACTGCGGTTACGGCACTACTTAGTAGCGCGCTAGCCGCGAACCGACTTCACGGTACGGTTGTTCGGCAATGCTGCACTTTCTTGACAGAAGCTCTCATGTCAAATACGGATACCCATCGGTGAAACACTCTTGGTGTTATACAGGGTGGAAAAAATCTAAGGAGATAAGGGAGATAGTCGAAGGAGATTAGAGTTCTGTCGGAATATTTAAACAGAAGCAGCCCGCAACCCACATTTTTAGACTACATTGTATGGTCTGATGAAACAAATTTCAGCAATAATGGAATGTAAAACAAGTATCCAATACTTCAACAAGGTACTTAGAGATAAATAACATTAGCAAGCTTGTACTTCACACGATGTCTTTAGATGTTAAAGAAATAAGAAAATTATAACGTGTAATTTACTTGTTGCAAGTGAAAAATACTAGGTATTGTTAATAAAGAACTTGTAATAAATATTATTCATGTGCATCTCGTACAACGGATGAGTGTAATACCAAATGTTTATTGGACAAAGTTTATCCTGAACAATAATCCTACCGATTCGTATAATAAAATAGCGAGGGTCTTTTTTTTTTAGTTGCTTCGATTCCCGGGGAGAATAGCCAGAGTAAAAAAATGTTAAATGCTGTTTTTTTTAAATAAAGGAATGTTTCCTTTCAGTAAAATGAGCTAACTAAAGGATTTAATGTAGTTCCCCTCCAGGGCCCATATATTTTTTTCACCCTGTATGATAAATAGGCTCATGTCGACTCATCGCGCGCGGCTGCCCGCAGCGGCGTGTTGCGCGACTGCAGCGCGGCTACCGCGCCACTGCCGCGCAGCTGTTTACTTTCGGAAATTACACTTTTAGGTTTCGCAGTCATGACTGCAAATGATTC